>WNGS01087021.1:3201159-3268389 GCA_020271785.1 Procambarus virginalis
AAACATCCTGATTCTGGCAGGACTCTCTCCAGTGGAGATTCAACATCCTGATTGATGCAGGACTCTCTCCAGGGGATATCCAACATCCTGATTCAACCAGGACTCTCACCAGTGATTATCCAACATCCTGATTCTGGCAGGACTCTATCCAGTAGATATCCGATATCCTGTTTCAGGCAGGACTCTCTCTAGTGGACGTCCAACATCCTGATTCAGGCAGGGCTCTCTCCAGTGGATATTGAATATCCTGATTCAACCAGGACTCTCTCCAGTGGATATCCAACATCCTGATTCTGTTAGGACTTTCTTCAGTGGATATTGAACATCCTGATTCAGGCAGGATTCTCCAGTGGATATCCAACATCCTGGTTCAGGCAGGACTCACTCTAGTGGATATCCAACATTCTGATGACATTGTAGACAGAGAAATTTCTACACAGTGATTGTAGGCTGTTATAGGCTTGAAGATATAAAAAAGTATCTACGTAAATGACGAAGAAATAAATTCATAATTTTTTAATATCCATTTTTATTAGGCTCATTATAATTATTATTACTTGCTCATCAACTCATTTTTGTTAATAATATGTTAAGAAACATGATGATAATTTGATATTTGAATTGGCTGTATCTCGGTAAATATATGTGTAAAAGGCTTAATATTGGAAATTAGCAAAGAAAGAGTTAACAGAAAGAAACGTCCAGTGATGTGGTAATTCTAATGGTAGCATTTTGAAAACGATTCTATGGCTGGTTTTGATTTTGAGTTTTGCGAAAAATGACGATTTCGCCGAGGTGGCGATTTTTCCGTGGCAGCTCCGCTTTGCGCCATCTTTTGACAATTATTTACTGATTTAACTGACCGCTGAGCTGTGTAGCCGTCATGTCCCGAGGCACCATGCTTGTGTCTATCTTTTGGTCAGTTTTTTATTATTTAATTTAATCATTGGCAATTTTCTAATTCTATAGGAAATAAGGTAATTCAAAATCAAAAGAAAACAAAAGGTTTTTGCCGAAAAATTACCGGCTAGCTGTGTGATGCATCATACTATATATATATATTTATATAAACATGAGTTATTCACTCAATTATTCCTTGTGTATGAACATTCTTTTGGATATCTCTGATCCTGACGACAATGAAAGCATATCTGAGAGTTGTTGATATCCTGCACTCTGAATATTGTAGAAGGCATCGCATCTATAGATATCTGCTTTCCTTTGATATAATTTTGGTATGTTGTTCCTCAGTGGGACTCCTATATACTCGTTACAGCCGCCGGACTCCTTCGTGGGTATTCTACATCCTGATTATAATGTAGGATGTCTATCATCCTGAGATATCCAATATGATTAAAATAATGAGGGCAAATTCCTCATAGTGGACATCTAGCATCATGATTCAGGCAGGACTCTCTCCACTGGACATCCAACATCCTGATTCAGGCAGGACTCTCCAGTGGACATTAAACATCCTGATTCTGGCAGGACTCTCTCCAGTGGAGATTCAACATCCTGATTGATGCAGGACTCTCTCCAGGGGATATCCAACATCCTGATTCAACCAGGACTCTCACCAGTGATTATCCAACATCCTGATTCTGGCAGGACTCTATCCAGTAGATGTCCGATATCCTGTTTCAGGCAGGACTCTCTCTAGTGGACGTCCAACATCCTTATTCAGGCAGGGCTCTCTCCAGTGGATATTGAATATCCTGATTCAACCAGGACTCTCTCCAGTGGATATCCAACATCCTGATTCTGTTAGGACTTTCTTCAGTGGATATTGAACATCCTGATTCAGGCAGGATTCTCCAGTGGATATCCAACATCCTGGTTCAGGCAGGACTCACTCTAGTGGATATCCAACATTCTGATGACATTGTAGACAGAGAAATTTTATACACAGTGATTGTAGGCTGTTATAGGCTTGAAGATATAAAAAAGTATCTACGTAAATGACGAAGAAAGAAATTCATAATTTTTTAATATCCATTTTTTATTAGGCTCATTATAATTATTATTACTTGCTCATCAACTCATTTTTGTTAATAATATGTTAAGAAAACATGATGATAAATTTGATATTTGAATTGGCTGTATCTCGGTAAATATATGTGTAAAAGGCTTAATATTGGAAATTAGCAAAGAAAGAGTTAACAGAAAGAAACGTCCAGTGATGTGGTAATTCTAATGGTAGCATTTTGAAAACGATTCTATGGCTGGTTTTGATTTTGAGTTTTGCGAAAAATGACGATTTCGCCGAGGTGGCGATTTTTCCGTGGCAGCTCCGCTTTGCGCCATCTTTTGACAATTATTTACTGATTTAACTGACCGCTGAGCTGTGTAGCCGTCATGTCCCGAGGCACCATGCTTGTGTCTATCTTTTGGTCAGTTTTTTATTATTTAATTTAATCATTGGCAATTTTCTAATTCTATAGGAAATAAGGTAATTCAAAATCAAAAGAAAACAAAAGGTTTTTGCCGAAAAATGACCGGCTAGCTGTGTGATGCATCATACTATATATATATATTTATATAAACATGAGTTATTCACTCAATTATTCCTTGTTTATGAACATTCTTTTGGATATCTCTGATCCTGACGACAATGAAAGCATATCTGAGAGCTGTTGATATCCTGCACTCTGAATATTGTAGAAGGCATCGCATCTATAGATATCTGCTTTCCTTTGATATAATTCTGGTATGTTGTTCCTCAGTGGGACTCCTATATACTCGTTACAGCCGCCGGACTCCTTCGTGGGTATTCTACATCCTGATTATAATGTAGGATGTCTATCATCCTGAGATATCCAATATGATTAAAATAATGAGGGCAAATTCCTCATAGTGGACATCTAGCATCATGATTCAGGCAGGACTCTCTCCACTGGTCATCCAACATCCTGATTCAGGCAGGACTCTCCAGTGGACATTAAACATCCTGATTCTGGCAGGACTCTCTCCAGTGGAGATTCAACATCCTGATTGATGCAGGACTCTCTCCAGGGGATATCCAACATCCTGATTCAACCAGGACTCTCGCCAGTGATTATCCAACATCCTGATTCTGGCAGGACTCTATCCAGTAGATGTCCGATATCCTGTTTCAGGCAGGACTCTCTCTAGTGGACGTCCAACATCCTTATTCAGGCAGGGCTCTCTCCAGTGGATATTGAATATCCTGATTCAACCAGGACTCTCTCCAGTGGATATCCAACATCCTGATTCTGTTAGGACTTTCTTCAGTGGATATTGAACATCCTGATTCAGGCAGGATTCTCCAGTGGATATCCAACATCCTGGTTCAGGCAGGACTCACTCTAGTGGATATCCAACATTCTGATGACATTGTAGACAGAGAAATTTTCTACACAGTGATTGTAGGCTGTTATAGGCTTGAAGATATAAAAAAGTATCTACGTAAATGACGAAGAAATAAATTCATAATTTTTTAATATCCATTTTTTATTAGGCTCATTATAATTATTATTACTTGCTCATCAACTCATTTTTGTTAATAATATGTTAAGAAAACATGATGATAAATTTGATATTTGAATTGGCTGTATCTCGGTAAATATATGTGTAAAAGGCTTAATATTGGAAATTAGCAAAGAAAGAGTTAACAGAAAGAAACGTCCAGTGATGTGGTAATTCTAATGGTAGCATTTTGAAAACGATTCTATGGCTGGTTTTGATTTTGAGTTTTGCGAAAAATGACGATTTCGCCGAGGTGGCGATTTTTCCGTGGCAGCTCCGCTTTGCGCCATCTTTTGACAATTATTTACTGATTTAACTGACCGCTGAGCTGTGTAGCCGTCATGTCCCGAGGCACCATGCTTGTGTCTATCTTTTGGTCAGTTTTTTATTATTTAATTTAATCATTGGCTATTTTCTAATTCTATAGGAAATAAGGTAATTCAAAATCAAAAGAAAACAAAAGGTTTTTGCTTATCTAGTTTTTTTAGATACTCCAAAATTTGATTACCTACCTCAGAGGTGACCATATTGTCCTGAACCTTGTCCTCACAAGGTTTCAGTTTTTCCACTGCCTGATTTACTTTCCCTAGGCTCGCCTTTATTTTCTCCGCCCCTTTCTCCCACACATTGAACATAGGGGCTGTCGTTGGCTTCCAGCTGTTTCCTCCATGTTCCTCTTGAACATTCTTTCCTTGCTGCGAGGACACATCTATCCTGCTTGTAGGACCCGTCCTAGTCTCTTTCAGATGAGGCTTCATGGGGCATAGAGAGGAACCAGCATTGTGGCTGCCTCGACAGTTACAACAAAATGGTACGACTTTTTCACTTCTTTCAATCTTGACTCTACACTCTCGTGAGTCGTGTTTTTTCCCACAATACCGACACCTGGGACCAAACTGGCATTTACATGCCATATGTCCCCAACGTGAGCACTTCATGCACAGTATGGGCTCCTCGACGTATTTTGCAACGTTCCTATAGCCTAGCCCTTGCACAAAAATTTTCTCTGGCGCCTCACCCTTTACCAAGGCAACAACCTGGCTTTGTTTGTCACCACGGACAATGTTTCTCTTTGCCCAGACAACATTATCATTGTTAAGAAGAAGACAGTCAGGATCCAAATAAGTTGGAAACTTGAAAACTATGATCTTTGTGTGCAACATACCTTCTTCTGGAGGAACCATCACTACATCTTTAAAACCAACCGTCGTGAGGCGTTCCACGGCCTGTTCAGTCCCAACTGTTATGTAGGGCCGGTGAAGACCCTCTTTGAAGAGTGGTTCGTAATCCAAAAATTCCTTAGCCAGACTTACCGTCCACGCCAGCTTTTGGTGGAAATTCAATTGGCATGTTGTAGGGAACAACAGCCTCTTCCTGCTATTAAATGGCTTGTCTTGAGTCCTGCTGAGTAGGGTCTCATTCTTCGATCTCTTAGTAATTTCCTCGTCACTCTCACTGTCTCGCTGTCTGTTATTATTTCTCCGCTTCTTTCTGTTCACTACTACTTCAAACGGTCTGTTATTATCTTGTCTGTCCTCCTCACTACCACTTAGGCATACCGCCTCAGCCATTTCTTCGACAGTCAACAATCGAGAACAAATTCACAATATCCTGTATCACCACGTGCAACAACGAAGAGTGTGGGGCAAGACTCCACCTCCCACCAAGAGCGCCAACCCCGTGACCGCCTGTGACCGTGGTCCGGACACAACTGGTAGGGGGGACAGGCAACCAGTGTATATATACATGTTAGGCTTATACCGAGGTGTCACAAAGGTGCCACAAAGGTGCCAAATTAAAGACTGGGTGCCGCCGGGGCGGGCCCAAGGGCTGCTGGCGGCCCTGGCCAGGCTGAACTTCCGCGCCCTTATAATCACCATTGTTTAATAATCTTCTCAGGGAGAAGCAACTGTAAATATAGGAATAGTTTATTACAATATACACGGTAAAGACAACAGCTCGGAAACTAAGGAAATAAAGCTGCCGAAAAAACATTAAAGTCCACTTCAAGTTCAAGTATGTTTATTGAGACAATAAAAAATACATCTCAAAGGGATAGAGTAGCTTAGGCTACTTCTACCCCCCCCCCCCCTACTTCAAGTCCCTCAAGGGGCGCACAAATTCAGTGAGTACAAATACACAAATCACAATACAAGAATCCCATTAACATAGCAGGTTAAAATAGGAAGCACAGCATATAAGTGTTAAAGGGGGATATTAATACGGTATTAAAAGTATCAACACAAGACAGAACACGAAGCAATAGGTATAAATTGGATAAATTTAGATTTAGGAAAGACTTGGGTAAATATTGGTTCGATAACAGGGTTGTTGATTTGTGGAACCAATTACCGCGTAACATTGTGGAGGTGGGGTCCCTCGATTGTTTCAAGCGCGGGTTGGACATGTATATGAGTGGGATTGGATGGTTATAGATAGGAGCTGCCTCGTATGGGCCAATAGGCCTTCTGCAGTTGCCTTTGTTCTTATGTTCTTAAGTGAGTACAAGTTACAAGGGAACAAGTGAGAAGGTGGTGGAGGTTCCACACTGATTTTAATGCAGATATGTCGTGATTATCATAATATAAAGATGTTAAGGTACGAAAACCCTTTTATTCGTTAAATTTTATAAGGCAATTAAAAGAACCTAACTTTTTTTAGTTAGTTTAGTTCATTTATTATGCACCCCATACCCATCTTGTGGGCGGTAGTGGAAAGGGTTACAGAGGCACATAATGGGCTCAGGGACTGAACCCCACAATTCATTTAGCTAAGCAAGTTACAATCTTGATGAGCTAGTTACAAAATTCAATATAAGTCGTCACATCAACAATGGGTTCGAGACCTACTCACAGCCCTTGACGCAGCATAGTTGAGGCAGTTGATAGTGGTAAGGATTGTGATGTTGTGTACCTTGACTTTAGCAAAGCTTTTGATACAGTGCCACATGAAAGACTAATTAAAAAATAGAGGCTCGTGGTATTGGGGGTGCTATATTAAGTTGGATTAGGGCATGGCTATTCCAAAGGAAACAGAGAGTTAGTATAAATGGGGTTAAGTCAGAGTGGGATAATGTTGTTAGTGGAGTGCCCCAAGGCTCTGTCCTGGGACCTCTGTTGTTTATAATATATATAAATGATTTAGATTCAGGTTTGAGTAGCAACATTTGCAAATTTGCAGATGATACAAAAATCGGTAGGGAAATTAACACGAAAGAAGACTCGGTATCACTTCAAGTTGATCTAAATAGGGTTTTAAAATGGTCAAAAGACTGGCAGATGCAGTTTAATGCTAATAAATGTAAAGTTTTGAGGCTAGGTAATGATGATAGAGTTACAAGATACGAGCTAGACGGTGTTGAGATTGCGAAGTCGGATTACGAAAGGGATCTGGGAGTTATGATTAGTAAGAATTTAAAACAAAAGGATCAATGCCTGAATGTTCGTAATAAGGCAAATAGGACACTGGGAATTATTAATCGAAGCGTTAGTAACAAGACACCTGGTGTGGTTCTTCAGCTATATCTTGCTCTAGTTAGGCCCCATTTAGATTATGCAGTTCAGTTTTGGTCTACCTAGTAGTAAATAGATACCCAGGAGGCATAGTTAGCTTGTTGTTGGGTTGCATCCTGGGAGGATTAGTGATTCAACCCTGGTGGGGAACCTCAATATACGTTTAAGATGTACTGTATGTATAAACTGGCTGCCTGTTCCCCGACACAATAAATTATTATTAAATTCAGGTAAATAAAAGTCGATATGTATTTAAAACCAATTTAATATAGTCTAGCCTAAGATTATAAAACTAGTTTTCTGTAACGTCGTGTTTATATTAAATAAGTAACAGTTAGATAAGACACTAAATTTAAATTTTACGAAACACATATTACTAAAAGGCCATATATTTTAAACTAGGCTAAATTAATTATAATATAAAAATAAAAATATATTGCATTTACCAAGCAAAATGTCATAGAATGATGAGTTAATATGGGAAGTTAAGTGTTCGCTTGAGCCTCTGGGATGACAGGAGGACCAATCAGTGCGGGACGAGGTGATGAACACAGTTTAAACCTGGTGGGAGGTGTGTGTGTCTGTCGTTAATACTCTCCCTGGCGAGCTTCCGCGCCTCCTGCTGCTGTGTGTGTCCCTCCAGCGGCCAGGTTGCCTCGTCCTGCAGGTGAAGAACCTTCCACACTGTTAAACATAACATTATTGTTAAATTACATCACTAGTCTGTGGTCACCTCAATACATTGCAGTACATCGGATCTTTATCTGAATTTACCTGAGGGCCACTCTCTCTATTGGCCTCGACGAGAACAGGAATCCGGCGGCTTGTTTAAGGTCTTCATTGTTCCTGGCAATTTTATCCAACTGGATTTTGAACGGCAGCAGTCTTGGCATTTACGGCTTCGGCGGGTAGGTGGTTCCATGGGTTAATAACCCTGTGTGTGAAAAAGCATCTCCTGTTCTCAGTCCTCCAGTGTAATTACCTAAGTGTAATTACCTAAGTGTAGTTACAGGATGAGAGCTACGCTCGTGGTGTCCCGTCTTCCCAGCACTCTTTGTCATATAACGCTTTGAAACTATTGACGGTCTTGGCCTCCACCAACTTCTCACTTAACTTGTTCCAACCGTCTACCACTCTGTTTACAAAAGTGAATTTTCGTATATTTCTCCGGCAGCTTTGTTTTGTTAGTTTAAATCTATGACCTCTTGTTCTTGAAGTTCCAGGTCTCTGGAATTCTTCCCTATCAATTTTATCGATTCCTGTTACTATTTTGAATGTAGTGATCATATCGCCTCTTTTTCTTCTATCTTCTAGTTTTTTGCATATTTAATGCCTCTAACCTCTCCTCATAGCTCTTGTCCTTCAGTTCTGGGAGCCACTTAGTAGCATGTCGTTGCACCTTTTCCAGTTTGTTGATGTGGTTCTTAAGATACGGGCACCACACAACCGCTGCATATTCTAGCTTTGGCCTAACAAAAGTCGTGAACAATTTCTTTAGTATTTCTCCATCCATGTATTTAAAAGCAATTCTGAAGTTAGAAAGTGTAGCATAGGCTCCTCGCACAATGTTCTTAATGTGGTCCTCAGGTGACAGTTTTCTATCTAGAACCACCCCTAGATCTCTTTCTTTATCAGAATTCTTTAAAGATTTCTCACATAATTTATAGGTTGTGTGGGGTCTGTGTTCTCCAATTCCACATTCCATAACATGGCATTTATTCACATTAAATTCCATTTGCCAAGTGGTGCTCCATATACTTATTTTATCCAGGTCTTCTTGAAGGGCATGACAATCATCTAGGTTTCTTATCTTCCCTATTATCTTAGCATCATCAGCAAACATGTTCATGTAATTCTGTATTCCCATTGGTAGATTGTTTATGTAGACAATGAACATTACCGGTGCAAGAACTGAACCCTGTGGTACTCCACTCGTAACATTCCTCCAATCCGATACCTTGCTTTTGATTACGGCCCTCATTTTTCTGTCAGGAAATTTTTCATCCATGTTAGTAGCTTACCTGTCACTCCTCCAATATGTTCCAGTTTCCAGAACAACCTCTTATGGGGAACTCTGTCGAAAGCCTTTTTTAGGTCCAGATGCAGTCAACCCAACCATCTCTTTCCTGTAAAATCTGTTGCTCGATCATAAAAACTGAGCAAGTTCATTACACAGGATCTTCCAAATCGAAAACCATACTGTCTGTCTGATATTATATCTTTTCCTCCAGGTGTTCTACCCATTTAGTTTTAATTATTTTTTCCAATATTTTGACTATTACACTTGTCAATGATACAGGTCTATAATTACAGTAAGGGGTCTTCCCTGTTTCCACTTTTGTAGATTGGAACTATGTTAGCCTTTTTCCACACATCAGCTACAACTCCTGTACACAGGGATGCCTGAAAAATCAGTTGAAGTGGAATGCTGAGCTCAGGTGCACATTCTCTCAGAACCCATGGTGAAACTCCATCTGGACCAACTGCTTTGTTCTTACTTAGCGCCTTGAGCATTTTTTCCACTTCATCTCTAGACACCTCTTTGTGCTCTATGTTGTTCCCTGGAATTCTTATTGTGTCTGGTTCCCTAAAGATTTCATTTTGTACAAACACACTTTGGAACTTTTCGTTTAGTGTTTCACACATTTCCTTTTCATTATCCGTGAATCTATTTCCCATTCTCAACCTCTGAATATTATCCTTTACCTGCAATTTGTTGTTTATGAATTTATAGAATAGACCTGGTTCTGGTTTACATTTGTCTGCAATCCATTTCTCAAAATTTCTTTCTGCTTCTCTCATCACTGCCGTGTAGTTGTTTCTCGCATCTTTGTATCACTGGTATGTTTGGGGGTTTGGCCTCTTCCTGTATTGATTCCATTTTTGTGTCTTTTGGTCTCTGGCCCTCTCGCAATTTCTATTGAACCAATCCTGTTTCCTAGTTCTGCATCTGTTTTGGTATAAATTTTTTTGTGCCTTTATCATGTATGTCAAGTTTTGTGAAATATATCTCATTCACTTTCTTGTGTAGCATAAAGTCTCTCCAATTATACTCACTAAAAAAATTTCTAAGGTGGCCATAATGTCCTCTCCTGAAGTCAGGTTTTTCAACTGCTTCAACCTCCTTATTTTCTTCCAGATTATAATGCATTGCATACTTTATTCCCAAAAAGACATGGTCACTTTTACCCAAGGGAGGAAGGTACTGAATGTCAAATATATCTTCCTCCTTCCTGGTAAATATCAAATCTAGCATGGAGGGAACGTTCCCTTCCCTCATCCTCGTAGCCTGTTTAACATGTTGATACAAGAATGTTTCCAGGATGAGGTTACAAGTCTACAGGTCCAAAAATCTTCTGTTTTAGCTTCATATGCTTCCCAGTCTATGGATTTCAAGTTGAAGTCACCAACTATCAACAGGCGTGATCTGTCGTTATTCGCTCTCGCTATAATCTCTCTCATTATTGTTATAAGACGTTCGTGTTTACTATCTAGCTCCTCCTTTGACCATGTGCTGCTTGGCGGTGGACTATATGCATTTATGATCATTAGTTTATCATCCTCGTGGCAGATCTCTAGTGCTATTATGTCAACTTCTTGTGGATTGGCAGTCATTATTTCTTTCACCTTTAGGTGTTCTTTCACCAGCACAGCAACGCCATCGCCTTTCCTAATTTTTCTATCCCGTCTCCAAATTGAGTAGCCCATTGGGAATATGACCTCATTTAATATAACATCTTCAAGTTTTGTCTCTGTGAGTGCAACAATGTCTGGTGTCTGCAGCTGTATTACATTACTTAACTCCAGTATCTTCGATCTCACTCTATCTATGTTGGTGTATGCAATCTTCAGGAATTTGTTCCCCCTTTCCTTATTCTTCACTCCCCCTCTATTGATTTTGTTGGTTTGCCTTTATGTACCACTTTACTGGTCTGCCTACCCCTATCACTTTGTAGAAAAAAGAATTGATTTCTTCTTTATTCCTGCTCTCATTTAAACTTTTTGCCTTGGCGAGGTTCAGTTTCACCTTCTCTGTCTTTTTTTGAAAGATCTCGTCTTAACGATCACACTTTCCCATCCTCATCACTTTGTAATTTTCTGGCATTCCTGAGTACTTCTTCCATCTGTTTGGCACCATTTAGGGTGATCCTCAAAGGTTGATCTTTCCCTTTTACATATCTGCCTATTCTCCTGTAGTCGCACACATTCTCTATGGTTGTAAGACCTTCTACGGGGCCAACAATTTTATCTACTACTTTTGCTTCTTCTACAGCTCTTTCTGACCTAGATGTTATCTCCTTTTCTTTGCAACCTTGACTAAAGCAGAAGTTCGATAAAATACTGTACAATACTGCACTTATATTAACAATTTAAAAGGGAAATAAAAAAATATTTTATTAGCATAAAGTAAGTACTACAGTTTATATATCTGCTTTACCAAGTAACATTTTATCATGTACAATATATATTTCTTCATCACAATAACACCAATTGTTTTCCTGTTATTGTTAGTATGTATTAAATACATACTGTAAAAGGGTTTTTATAATTATGTACCACTAAGCTATAGAATCTAAAATGAAGTACTGTAGTCTGTTCCTTTTAGCATTAAGCATCACTAAAAACTATTGTCTGCAAAGTTTTAAAATTTTGTTAATTTATTGAATATACAGTATATTTTTAGATATAATGACCAAAGTTTACACTTAAACAAGTCTCCTAGTACAGTGCAGTATACTGTACTGTATACTATGTATGGTATTTATCTTGTATGTGTTCACAATGGATGTGATGTTTAAATGCAGGCGATGAGTCACAGTAATGTGGCTAAAGTATGTTGACCAGACCACACACTAGAAGGTGAAGGGACGACGACGTTTTGGTCTGTCCTGGACCATTCTCACAGTCGACTTGAGAATGGTCCAGGACGGACCGAAACGTCGTCGTCCCTTCATCTTCTAGTGTGTGGTCTGATGTTTAAATGTTATAAAAGTATAAATTCTTGTACAGCACCTTTGACAGGAACAATGGAAGAGCCTGGCGTGGAGCCAATTGTTAAGCGCATCAGACACTTGAGCACTCTGGTGAGCAGCTCGGGACTGGATGTTGACTCTGACGTGTCGGCCCGACAGCTTGTTGGCCAAGAGTGGCTCCTGGATGCTCTCCTTGTGCTGTATGAAGAGTGCAACAATGATCAACTCAAGCAGGAAAAATGCATAGCTGATTTTGTGGATAAATGTAAGGAATTATTTTAAATCGGTTCTTAAATAGTGGATACTTTACTGTTGTACAGTAT
This sequence comes from Procambarus virginalis, assembly GCA_020271785.1. NCBI lineage: Eukaryota > Metazoa > Arthropoda > Malacostraca > Decapoda > Cambaridae > Procambarus > Procambarus virginalis. Next base: position 3,213,454 of record WNGS01087021.1, read on the forward strand.
TTTATTCTAGGATTAGTTTTGTTGAAAGGTACATCAGCAATGGTGGAGAAACTTGTTTAACCAGAAAGTTGCTGTGCATGTAGTTCTTTCAGTTATATAATATTTGTACAAGGTGATGAACAAATTTACTTAATTCTTTCCTTTTCAGATCGCAGCACTGTTCATGAACTACGAAAATTAAGAGTCAACTTGAATGATTTTGAGCAGAAGAAAGTAATTGGGAAAGGCCACTTTGGCATTGTACAAGTAGTTAGAGAGAAAGCTACCGGAAATGTGTTTGCACTCAAGAGTCTTAGGAAATCGGACACAATAACACAGCAACATGTAAGTGGTTTGAACTCTTAACTTATTGGGATAGTAAAGTGCAGTACACTAGGTAATTATTCACTGCCACAAACCTGCTGAATACAAGCAGGTAACTTCTTGGTTGAGGAAGAGGCAATCCTGGAGGTGATGTTTATAGTGATCTCTTGAAAGATGTGTTAGTATTTTGTACTTTTATGTAATACAGTATTATTAAATTTAAATGGATAAACTCTGATTTTCACCTATTATTCTAATTTATAAATGAAGTGCTTGAAGAAAATAAACATTGAGGCTCTTGAGATGCAGCATTGCATACCATAGTGAAATGAAAGTTGCACTAGGCAGCTAAATCATCATAAATTGTTACACTTCAGTAATGAAGGTTTTCACATTGTGTAACTCTCGTACATCGTGGAAATTGTTTCATATTGAATACAGCACATAGTATGGCTTTGAACGTGTGATAGTGTTCCAGTGGTTAGTATTGCTGATCTACTGGATTACATTAGGGAGCCGGTCGGCCGAGCGGACAGCACGCTGGACTTGTGATCCTGTGGTCCTGGGTTCGATCCCAGGCGCCGGCGAGAAACAATGGGCAGAGTTTCTTTTACCCTATGCCCCTGTTACCTAGCAGTAAAATAGGTACCTGGGTGTTAGTCAGCTGTCACGGGCTGCTTCCTGGGGGTGGAGGCCTGGTCGAGGACCGGGCCGCGGGGACACTAAAAGCCCCGAAATCATCTCAAGATAACCTCAAGATAACCTCAAGATCTGTCAGTGGTTGGCAGTAGCTGTTCATCCCTCCTTATAGCGGGTAGATAATGGGTTATAAAATGTCTGGACAGTAATTAACACACTGCTGTGATAGGCACTTCTATAACGAGTCAGTGGGTATAAATTGTACAAATATTTTGTACTATATATCTTTGTTCCCCCCTTTGTCTCTTGAATTAAGAAGGTATGGGATTATTAGTTAAATGTGTTAACTTTACAAATTCTTTCCTAATGAACACTTGACCTACATGTTAAAAACGGGAAAAATTACATTCTGATTCTTCCTGGAATCTTGTCATATGTAGGTTATGGTCTTGGTCAGACCAGAAATTCATAACGCCATTTATAAATTTACTGTTCTGTTTATTCCGTTCGTGTTATTACAGTTTAATTTTTTCTGCAGATTGCCTTTTACGAAGAAGAAAGGGACATCATGGCAAAGAGCACCTCTTCTTGGATAACACAGCTGCAATATGCATTTCAAGTAAGCTGCCCTTATGTTGTAAAGAAAAGTAGTAGGTAAACTACCCATAAGTTGTAATGAAAGTTGTAAATTATCATAAAGCTTGTTTACTACTGCATGAAGCTGAGTATTTAAGAGTACAAAATGATTAGGGCAAAACCATGGTGAATTTTGAACATTTATAGAATCTCTGTACAATATTGGAGACGGAGTCACAGTAACGTGGCTGAAGACAAGACTAAACCACGTACCAGAAGATGAGGAGACTACGGCGTTTGGGTCCGTCCTGGACCATTATCATGTAGATTGTGTGGTCTTTACTTAATAATGGTGATAATGGACACAATTGACTTAATAATGGTCCAGAACCGACTGAAATGTTGTCTACATCTTCTGGTGTGTATTCACCTAGTTTTCACCTAATTGTGCTTGCTGGGGTTGAGCTCTGCTCTTTCGGCCCGCCTCTCGACTGTCAATCACTCGACTGTTACTAACTACGTACTATTTTTTTTCCCCACACACACACACAAACACCCCCACCCCCAGGAAGCAGCCCATAACAGCTGTCTAATTCTCGGGTACCTATTTACTGCTAGGTCACAGGGGCATCAGGGTGAAAGAAACTGCACATTTTTTTTCTCGCCGGCACCGGGAATCAAACCCTGGCCACAGAATTGTGTGTCCAGCATGCTATCCACACAGCCACAGATGCCCTGTGTGGTTTAGTCTTGTGTACAGTCTTGGTATAGTGCTAGCTACCCCTCCCCAATCCCACTTATATTTGCCCAACATGGTATAATTTTTGTTTTTTAAACCTTAGAGAGCGGTTATAGTCTTGTGTTGAGTCATGGGGTAATGCAGTTGTCATATGATTAAAACAATTATTGTCTGAGTTTTACATGTATGATGCAAATAAGGATATAATGCCTCTCTGTGGATGTAATGGAGTTTACCTTAACCTGTGAAAAAATCCTGCTATCATTTAATGGGTACATTACTTGGTGAATGCTGTTATCGTCATACATATTGCTAGGTGAATGCGATCTTTGTATAAAATTCCTTCATAATTACATACGTATACCAATGATATTCATATGGTTTCCACAACTCTCTATGGTTGTAATGAGGTATTCTGGGTAAACCAATCATCATTGAACTCTCTATCATGCCTTACGTGTACCAGGAGCCTGACCTCATCTGTGGAGGCCACATTGGTGACTTATGCCTTGGTTTCCATCTATTCTCTAGCCCATGTGATGCTAATTAAGTCATCGCCCAGAGCATAACACTGTTGAATATTATGTTCATATCTTTTTCACTAATCTATTCTAGTTGTAGTGGAGTATATCGGGTAAATCGGTCCTCAATTGAAACATTATCTTATGTTATGTGAATTATGTGTTTTATCAAGTTCTTCAGCACACACACTTGTAAATAAAGAGAAACAAGCAATAAACAGTGAAATGTCCAAGGATAACACAGGAAGCATCGGTAAAGTCGGGCATCATGTGTTGACAGATGCCAGACACGGCCACCACGCAACCTTCCAGAGTGCCTCCACCCGGTGAAACGATAAATGTTCACATATCATGTTTTTCTTACATTTTGTTTATAAATTAAACATTCTATAATGGATTTTTAATTTTTTTAATTTTTGTAAAAAATTTTGGTCATAAGCAGGAATGACCATTTTGCAATAGTTGTTGTCCAAGAGTTAATTAATGGCTACTGTATGTGTGTGTATATATACTGCACTATTAACTCTCATACTGCCCTTACCAAGATACAGTACCTTGTTTAATGGGTGGTGCGCTCACTGAGAAAACTTGTTTGTAGGTATAGCAAACAATTCAAAAGTCTTGAGTACATAGGGCTCACATCTGCTTCCTCGGAGCCTCCAGTAAACAGACGTTATCTTGAAAAGCGATAGTCTGCATCCCTCCTGGCTGTGATAGCCTCGATTGTGAGTGTGTGTCCAAGGATTAAAAAGGCAGTCCAAGGCATTCAGTATAATTCTCCGTATCACACTGAATGCTGGTGCTAAACATGGCTCCATACTCCTCTTTCTCACCCTCTGTGGATGACAATCACTTGCTAATATCTTATTTTTTTTTGCAGGATGACTTACAGTTATACCTTGTGATGGAGTTCCATCCTGGAGGTGATCTGTTGTCACTCTTGGATCGGTATGATGGCTTTTTCTCTGAGGACATGGCCCGCTTCTACCTGGCAGAAATTACACTGGCAATTCATGCATTGCATTCCATGGGTTACGTTCACAGGTAAGGAAGAACTTTGCTACATTAAAATTAGTGTTTATGCCCATCAACCTGGCCCCTCTGCTAACGAGATGGGTGACATTTTTATACTGTTATTTCTATCTGGTAGAACCTATAGTTTACCTTGGAAACAGAGACAATTAAATATTCCTTGCCTAGACATGAATAGGCAAGGTTTGTGATGTACTTGCCTAGTTGTTTGTGATGTACTTGCCTAATTGTTTGTGATGTAGTTGCCTAGTTGTTGAACTTTGGATCTTTGGTCCCACCTCTCGACTGTCAATCGACTGGTGTACAGATTCTTGAGCCTATTGGGCTCTATCAAATCTACATTTGAAACTATGTATGGAGTCTTCGTCCACTGCATCACTGCCTAATACATTCCATTTGTTAACTACCAACACTGAAAAAATTCTTTCTAGATGTCTCTGTGGCTAAATGTTTCAGTAGGATACTAAGTTTCCACCTGTGTCCCTTTGTGTTCCACCCATGCTAAATAGGCTTTTTGTCCACCCTGTCAATTCCTCTGAAACTTTTGTAGGTGGTGATCATGTTTCCTCGTACTCTTGTCTTCCAGGGATATGGGGTTTAGCTCCCATAGCCATTCATCGTAGCTCATACCTCTCGTGAACAAATCCACAAGGGCCGTGATGAGAGGGGGTTCCATGACAGGTGGCAGTGGTATCATACCTCTCATTTCTGGGACTATTCTGGTGGCATACCTCTGAATCTTCTCAATGTACTCCAGTTCAAAATCTACAAAACCAACTTCTTAAAATGATTTCACTTTTACTCACCTTGATAAAAGGATGAAAAGAGAGATAATAATCAGGTTCCTTCTTAGGACCTTAAGGATTTGTAGCTTTGAGACAAGGATCAATATATTGGTGAATGTGTCCTCACCTTGGAGGCTTTGTATATTTCATTAGAGAATGCAGTAAGAGGAAGGGCAACAAGTTTACAGTAACACCAATAGAATGGAGCGAGAACAATGGCTTGTCCTTTAATGTGACCCTGTAAACATCATCATTAACACTCGCTCATCTTAGACAGGTAAGGAATTCGCTAAAGTTGGTTTATATCTCCACATTAAGAACAAGAAGTTACGGTTCAAAATGTTGTATTTTGATAAATGGGCTATTTTGTCCAGAAAATTTATGAGCAGTGAACTGGAGGTCCTTAATTGGGTTCCACAAGATGTAAAAAAAAAAAGTTTTGCAAAAAGATAAAAAAAATTGCAAAGTTGACTTGGAGAGAGAAAATTTAACCATGGAGCACTGCAGCAAGCCTGTTGGCCTGTCCTAAAAGAGTCCCAAAGGTTCATGATGTAAAATTTGAGCATATAGAGATGATACACAGAATATAACTAGCCTGGTATGTTATCTGGCACAATTGGGATTGATAGACTAGAAATGGTAAATGGTACTGAACTAGATCAAATACTTGCCATTTTGTGGCAGTCAATTTTTGTAAAGTGCTCACTCGCACTTTGAGAACAAAATGGTTATTAAACCTATCGTGGAATATGGCTTGATCTACTTAAAAATTTATCAAAGAATTTTTTTAAATTGCAAGAAAAGATCTGGCTCCTTTTAAAGCTTGAATATTCATACTTTTGAAAATGCAACAATGAATTTTGTGCACCAATACACCCAACTATCACATTTGAAAAGAGAGGGACAACATTTCGGTCTAAAACGGACCAAAATGTTCGCTCTGCCTTTCTTTTCACCTGTGAAAGTTGGATGTTTAATTTTTAGCTATGTTATTGTGACAGTCTGCACAGGATGCTAAGCCTCTGAACTTGTGTTGCTTTATATAGTATTATAGTTTGTATGAATGATATGAACATAAACAAAAGAATTTTGCTAAAGTCTTATTCTAGGCATTTAAGTATCACTTGCTTTATTAGCCAAATTATTTATAATGACAGTGTAATAAATTAAAAATTTTCTTGTTTTTTAGGGACATTAAGCCTGACAACATTCTTATTGACCGTTGTGGACATATCAAGCTGGCAGACTTTGGGTCTTCGGCAAAACTTACATGCAGTGGAGTTGTGCGAAGTAAAATGCCCGTAGGAACTGCTGACTACATAGCACCAGAGGTTCTCCAGTCGGTCAATGATATGGCCGGAGACATATCATACGGGGTAAGTATACTTGCCAACTTTCTTGGCATGACAACTGGTAAATAAGAGATTCTCGTGCAAATGTGGCTGTATCTTCATGAAAGTGCATGCGTGTAGGTACATGCTCAAATGTAGACCAGACCACACACTAGAAGGTGGAGACGACGACGCTTCAGTCCGTCCTGGACCATTCTGGACCATTTTATTGCCCGTCTCTACTCCCTCATCACAATCGACTTGAGAATGGTCCAGGATGGACCGAAACGTCGTCGTCTCTTCACCTTCTAGTGTGTGGTCTGGTCAACATACTTTAGCCACGTTATTGTGACTCATCGCTTGCTTATGCTCAAATGTACCTGTGAGAGCATGCAGCGGAGAATGTTTATCCACTTGTAAATGATTGATAACTTGGTTAATTGTGACAGCTGTTACAACAGCCTTATGCAAAAGTGTCAGTGTAATGCCTTTATAAATGAAACTAATTTTTATTTTTTTTTTTTTATACAGATTGAATGTGACCTTTGGTCTCTGGGAATAATGGCTTATGAAATGCTATATGGCCGCACACCATTTAAAGGAGATCAAGTTGGAACAACCTACAGTAGCATCATGGATCATAAAGTAAGTCTTGCCTTTTATTAAACAAGCGTTCTATTTGTTTAATGAATTGCTGAAGTTGATTTCTTGATAATGAGTGATGGGAGATGCAATATTCTATTTTTTTCCCACATCTGGTCTTTTCTCGCATCATAATACATATTTCCATCTAGTCTATAAACTGTAACACACTATTATTGCTAAATGAACTGTATCAAATTTGACATAGCTCAAATTATTTACACTAGGCCTATACATTAGGTTTATGCTCTTTTGTTTACATTCTTAGCTTGACTTCCCTCAAGACCACATTCATATACTGAACTGTGTGGCATCTTGCAGTCCTGGCATACACTTTATATCACACCACTCGCTCATTTACAGCATTACTTTTCATATGCACTGCCTTGTACATGGAAACTTATCACAGCATTTAGACAGAGTTGACTAACCCTATACATTGCTCTCCATTGTCCATTCTATATTAACTTTTGTCATGTGCTTTTTTTTCCCCAGACCATTTAAAACCATGTACTCATTATAATCTGTCCGACATGCTTTCTGTCAGTTATTTTTATACAAACCACAATACCCTCTTTGTTCATCACTGATAAATATCCCTAATTTACTGCACTTTTTGTATAACTATTCTGCTATACAGTTTGCCCACTGTACTTTGTAAACTAATGCCTTTTTAATTTTCACTTATGGTCACTGGTTTATATAAAATTTTACAATTATTTTCCTGTGTTGTGCAGTATCGCAATCCTTGTTTCCTGGCAAATTTTCTGCACCCACTGTTCCTTTTTCATTAACATACAATCATTTTTGTAAAATTCACATATTTTGGCTTCTCCCCTCTTCTGTCATACGATCATGCACTCTCCTCACGTCTTCAAATCTAATCATGTTGACATTGGCATTACTTCTAATTGCCTCCACCCATCAAACTTTCAAATAATCTCCTCACCTTTTTTCTAATCTGTAGAAGGATTATTAGGTGATTTTTATAATTTCCATTTCAGAATGCACTTGTATTTGATGCCAACAATGAAAACCCGGTGAGTGAGTCGGCTAAGGATTTGATTCGTAATTTGCTGGTAGATTCAAGCCACCGTCTAAGCCATACGGGTCTCCTGCAGCACAAGTTCTTCCTCCATATTAACTGGAATGATCTTAGAAATTGTAAGCTTTACTTATTATATTACACATTCTGGTAATCTATTGAAGCTTGTTTTAATGTATTACTATTATTATTATTATTATTATTATTATGGTATTCCCCCCCCCCCTTCCCCTCTCCCTTCACTTTCTCTTTCTGATTTCTGTTCCTTTTTTATTATGATATAGATTCCTTCCTTCTGGTCTCCTGTCATATTTTTCCATTATCATTACCTTGCACTTGGTTGTTGCGGTTCAACCCCAACATGTATGGGCCTAATTCTGAAGTTTGTAAAGTTCTTGTCGTAGGGTTTCTACTTTCGTTTCTACTTTCTTCATTAGCTTGGCATTACAGTATATGCAAATATTGACATGCATAAATTCACTCTTGGGTAGGTCGGTCACACAGCTTCAGAACAGCAATGGGCCTAAGATAATGTCTAGTCCTGTTTCTGTTGGGAAACCTAATTTGCAACAGTACTAGTTTGACTTCTTTGACTCTTATTTTTCCTGTTTATCGTTTATTTCCTTACCCAGTTTCTCGTTATCCTAGCTTGCCTCTCCATCTTGTACGTGAGACTTTTATGAGGTTCATTAGCAAATGCTTTGGGTAGCAAGCATTTTTTTTCCTAGATTGTCAGTTTCCTTTTTCCTGTTTTATTGGTGACATTGTCATGGAAGTATTTAAAAGTGTCATACATGATTGTTACCCTCTAAAGTTGGGGTGTCCCTTCCATAATGGAGATTATCCTCACCAGTTGCTTCACCAATTTTTTTCTGATTAATTTCTCCAGGGCTTATCCTGGCTATTGGCACTCATTCCTGGTCTTAACACTTGTTCCCGTGTGTTCTTAGCTCAGTGGTCAGTTCACTTGGCTCTCGACTATATAGTCGTAGGTTGGATTCCCCATGAAGGGGAGACATTTGGGCACATTTCCTTGCACCTTGATACCTCTACTCGCATTGCAGTAAATAGGTACTCGGGAGTTTGGCACCTGTTGTGGGTTGCATCCTGGGAAAGGTCAGTCATTAGCCTAGGAGGGAACTCGATAAGCCTAACGGGCTTCCTGTCCCCCAACAATTGGGAAAACATTCCTGCATATTGAGCCTAGACCTAATTCTAGACCCCTGGTTAGTTACCTCACTCCTGAGTAATTTATTTGCACAAGGTTCAAATGTTGGCACTCGTACTAGAAATTATGTTTTTAGGACAGTTATGGGGGTGCATAATAGACGAACTAAACTAACGCTTACCAGAATGGTGGTTCAAGTCCCACTTCATATAGGTTTGAAGCTTCAGAGTGGTATCCCGCCAAACACACACCGAAACTACGACGTTGCTACAACGTTTGAACAAGTTTTAACACCTAACCAGTTATAACAACCAATATATCAAATTGTAACAACGTTCTAATACGTCATAAACACGTCGAGCCAAGATGTAACAACTTTATTACAAGTTGTAACAAGCGAAAAATAGAGACGGTTACGGTTTGTGTTTCGAGGGATGTTGGTTCACTCGCACTACCACCGAGTGTAGTAGGAGTATCTCTTGCCTTCGTAGACTTTTGTTTAGCTTTTAATTTCTAACCTACTCAGGGTGTAAAGTCATGGACGTCTTTCTTACCAGCTGGTCGTCTCTCGGAACTCGACTAATATGTGCCTTATTACCTTCTGTGCAGCTGCGCCACCATTTGTTCCTGTTGTCAACGGAGTAGATGACACAAGTAATTTTGAGGAGTTTGAAAATGAGAAGAGACTACCTAGTGTTGATGCCTTTCTTATCAGGCAAGGATTCACAGGGAAGAATCTTCCTTTTGTGGGCTTTACCTACAACAGGAAGCAAGAAAATGGAGAAGGGTGAGTGTATAAAACTGTTTAAATCTTGGTGTGTTATAATTTGTGTTAGTTTATATTATTTACCTATTTCTTTTATCCTGCAATATATTCTAATGTTGCATTTATAATAATAATAATAATGTTTATTCAGGTAAAAGTACATATATACAAAAGGAGTTAAACAGAATGTTTGATTTTTAGATAGAGCTACAGTACTGTATTTACATTTAGAGGTTTAATGTTCTGCCAATGAGAGCCGTGTCTTGCATCCATATCTATTGACACTTTTCTCTATTGATCTCGTGCATTCAAACCACATCTACTCCATTCATATACATCTGGCCAGACTGGTTATAGGGAAACTTATCTTAATTTGCTATGAGTACATGATTAATATTTTTTATAACATTACATAAATTTGCAGAAGCTGTTCCTGTAAATCCCGAGGTAATGCAGCAATAAACATATCGATTCTTGATGAATCAATCAGAGAACCATCATACCTAGAAGCCCAGCTGAAGGCGCAGAAGAAGGAAAATCATGAGCTTAAATATAAGGTGAGAGTGCATTGATTATTGTATGTCTTTACAAGATGGATTGTATGTCTTTAAGCCACAGTAAGTTATCGTTCATTGTCTTTATAAATGGCTCATTCACCATTTCTTCCATGTACAGTATCTTAATTTGTACATGAGATGATCCTTATGTTTTCTATTCCCAATGTGCTTCTGACACACTCCTAGTTAGTCTTCCTCTCTTCGTCTTTACTCATGAAGCGGCCATCTTGGCACTTTTTGGGACATTTCAAACACTATACATAATCACACAACAGAGAGGAAGTAGGCTAATTATAGGAATGGATAACCAAGCCAGGGAGGAAATACAGTAATTGCAAATGAGAGAGAGAACTTGTAATTGCAAGTGAGAGGGGGAAAAAGAAAGAAGTGAACTGGAATGATGAAAGTGCTCAGAGAGAGATGTGGAGCAAGGGAACCATGACAAATATAAGAACAGGGCATAGGTGAATAAAGGAAAGAAAGTGATAGATCATAGAACTGCAATAAAACATAGTGAACGCAAAGGAACACTTTCTAACAATACCAGCACTGTATTGCCAATATTCCTAACCCAGGTTTTTAATAACCGAGAAAAGGAAGTACTGTATTTTGAATGAGGAGTAATATATGTAGTTTAGGAAGAGTCGTTCACAAGTATCAATTCTGTGTAATTAACTGACACTGTACTTGATAAGGATATAAGGATACTAGGTTGTTTGTGGGATAATAATTTAATTGAAGGAAAGGATATTTGTAAGAACTATGGGAAAATAAAGTTAAGAGCTGAATGTATTACCTAGAGGGCACATGTCTGTATCCCTATGAGACGGTTGATCTTTAGGAAAGACTTCTGATATTGGAAAATGGTAACATGAGTTTGAAGCAAGTTACAGTAAGCATCAGGTAAGAAGCTGTGATGCTGAAATATGTTGCTACAAATGAGATAATAATAATCTAATAATATAAGAGGGAGGGAGGGAGGGAATTGTCAGGGCAAAGCGCCAATCCATTACGACTATATAGCACAGGTGTACAAATGAGGTAACGGCTCCTGATGCCTTGTGGTTACTTTGTGGTGATTCTGGGGATAAACGTCTCCGTAGTTGGTGTTTTCTGGTCAACCAGGCTCTCCGACCTGACTGCTCGCTGCCTGATGTATAAATCACAGTCTGGTTGATCAAGTATTCTTTGGATATCTGATGCACAAACATTGTGACTAGCCTGATGGCACTGTTTTTTTATCATGATTTACCTAGTGATAAAGTGCCTGGAATGTTATTAAAATGCAGGTATCTGTACTTCAGAATAAATAATGCATTGGTTTCCCTTCCCACTAGCAAGCATTGAATAACCTGTGTTTTAGTATTTGATTCAAATCTAAATTCCATTATCCAATCCAGTCAGTTACCAGACTAGCCCAGGAAACATTCACTTGTGTTCATTATTTTTTCTATGTAACACTTATTAGTGAGGCAGAGTTATGTCCTTGAGTGTGGATAACAAAGATGTGTGATTGTGCCTCCTCACGGTGGGCAGGGATTGTTGTTTTCTCTTCATGGTGGAAGAGCAGTGTTGGTATGTCATGACACTTTTAACATTGGTTTGGACAACAATATATGCTACCATGAGCTGTGTTCTCTCTCTCCACATTCTCTTCCCCAATTCAAGTTACTGTACCAGATATTTATAATTGGTAAATTATTTTTAATCATTCCAGGATATACCTATTAGTATGTTTAATCACTTGCTGTGTCTTGATCTAAATTGTATCCTTGGCCAACAAGGTTCCTGACAGTGTTTATCTAAAATATGATTGTTTTTAATATATAATTTATTTCAAATTTCACATTGGAATGTTTTATGTTTAGCTTATGAATATGCAAGAGAGTGAAGTTGGGCAACTGATAAAGGCAAAGGACTTCAAGCTAATAGAAGCACAGTGTCGTATCGAGTTCCTGGAGAAGGAACGGCAACGCCTAGAGGAAGAGAATGGCAAGAAGGGGCGTGCTGCTGTGGTTAGTACATCCTATCTTGTGTATGCAAGCATGTTCTTATGCAGGCGATGAGTCACAATAATGTGGCTAAAGTATGTTGACCAGACCACACAATTGAGTCCTGGCTTTGTTGCTGTGGACTCTTCCCTTTCACAGTATATATTCAAATGCTCTAATCTTTCGAACAAACGTGACCTAACATAAGCTTACCCTTCCATTTATTTTTCTTTCTCTTTCTTTTTTTTTTTCTGTTCGTTGTCTTCTACGTTCCCTTGCTATCCTCTTCTTATTTCTATTGCTATCTCCTTCTCATTCGGTGGTTATAATAGGAGCTGCCTCGTATGAGCCAATAGGCCTTCTGCAGTTCTTATTCTTACTACTATCCCCTCTACTACACCTTACTTTGCTCCTCGCCTCTCTCTTGCCTATTTATTGCCTGTCTGTCTCTGCTTCATCACAATCTACTTGAGAATGGTCCAGGACGGACCGAAATGTCGTCATCCCTTCACTTCCTAGTGTGTGGCCTGGTCAACAAGCATGTTCTTGGTGTTTTAATTAGCAATCTGGTCCTATACTGCTTCCCTATCTTCTGGATGATGCGTCTTCACTCAATGAAAGTGGTGAATAAGAGATTGACTCGATATCATTATTGATAGTTCTTGTCTTAAAATTACTGTATTTTAAGCATTGCTATATAGACAGTAGTATTCATATAAATGATGTGTCTTAAGTCTGCTTATTGCTGTACCATCGGATAATCGGTACCATCGGTATCATTGCTGTAATTTAGGATATTTTAACACAATCTTTAACCTCCAATAGCCGTCATCATCATTTGCTGACTATCATTATTATTGCCAGTTTTTTTACCTGTACATGTTGTACAAAATATAAATGTGTTGAAGGCTAGTCCAAATGCAGGCACCATGTGGAATAAACCTCATATTGAATGAGGTGGAGAATAAGGCAAGAGGCAATTCTTCCTGGCCAAGACATGAACCCAGATTAAATTGCCCCACGTCTCTCAAACGATTTGATTTGGGTTCCTGGCCAGGGAGGATTGTCCAGGTCCCAATTTAACTGTTTGCCATGTTCACCCAGCAGTAATTGGGTACCTAGTTTTTAATGGATTGGCAGGTCATGTTCCGGGGAAACTAGTAGGTAAGGCTTACTATGAGTTATGTGCTGGATAACTCTCTGCATGCTAACAGGAATCGTCAGTAATCGGTTGCTGTACCCACCTGTGTGTAGGAAAAATGCAAATGCAATAGATAAAAGCCTGTTTTATCCTGGAGTGACTACAGAAAGCCACTAGTGAACATAATATTTTGAAGCCCTATTTGGCATTAAAGGGTTCACCAATTGGTTTTTCTCCTGCCTTCTTTCCCTGACTGCCAGCAAATGGCAATACCTGTAACCTGCATTACCAATCCTCAAGCTCTATGATCTAAATCATACCAAGTAATATAAAAAGTGTGCAGTACTCAAACTAAACAATTATTATTCCTTGTCAACAACCATCTGTTGGGCAAACAGTGTACAGGATTTCCACGAAGTGAAAGACTTTGTTACAGAGTGTCTGATGTAATGGGTGCAATATATCGTTATATACGTTGTTTGATAAAAGTGAAATGGAAATGTAAGATTGTCAGTCGATACGATTAGGGCCGGGGCGTGATTAGTCACTTCGCATCATGACAGGAAATATTGGTTAATGGTTAATAAAACTGTGTGGGTCTTGGAAGTAACCTTGTACTTTATTGGAATAATTAATAATCTGTTTCTTTTTCTCCCTTAGACATATAGAGGGACTTGGCATTGGAGAGGGCAGATCGGGCCAAAATTGAGAGTCAGACTATTGAATTAATTAGGAGTATGAAGAAGAAATGGAAGGATGCAGAAACTGAGAAAATTGATGAGCTGCATAATAAATTAGAGGCAAGTCTTTTCTTGTCTGTTGAAAACTGAATACTGTAATAAGTTAGACATACCCCTTAGTATTTTGTATTTCTTTTTGTTTCAGTTTTTATGCCAGATATAGTAACTGGCAAACACAAAATTATTTAATGCAAGATTTCTAGATTCTCAAACATTTAATATATTCTTAAATAAAAATTAAATAATGAACATTATTTCTAACATAATTAATTCTAATGAGAATTAGAATCCTTTTACTTTTTCCACCTTCATGTGTTCAATAATTTTATTGGCTTTGTTGTAGGCATACGCTGAAGAGCTAAATTTCGTACGAACACGGCACCATGAGGTTGGAAAAATGCTCGTCGAAAGAGAGAAGGAGTACAGAGTTATAGAAATTGAGAAATTGAAGTTATTGAAGATGCTTAAGGAAAAGGTAATGACTAAAATTATTTGAGGGTGGATTAGTAGGCAGTTAAAATTAACAAGTAAATTTGACTTATTTTTCTGCTGGTAATATTTTAAACATAAAGGACATGAAATGCCTGGATAGATTTTACCAACTCTGCTGTCAATGAAGTACACTTGTCTTTAGATAGAGCAAGTTATGAGGTTTTTGAAATAGATCTAAAATAATTATCTTTTTGGTTCATTATATTGCAATCTCGGGTGTGTGTGTGTGAGATGGGTTGGAGGGGGAAGGAGGCTATGTTGCCAGCTCTGGGACACTTGGTGTAGACGAGGTAATGGTGCTAATGTTAGGTACCCGTACGAGTGCAACCCCATTTCTTCCTGGGAGACCTGAGCCTGATTGGTTTCTGGATGTTGTGCGCAATTTCTTGTCCTCTTTTCTGTGCCTAGTGTTGTCTTTGTTCAAAGATGTTACTATGGCTGTTGTACTTTTGTTAGTGCTGGCTACGAGGAATACTTTTCAAGTTGCATGCATTGCAGCCTCTGACAAATTCATTGCGGGTTTTGTTTAGGCAATCTGTTTGTGTATGGCACCGCATTGTTGCAATTTTTTTTTATAAAGGAAAAGTTAAAGTTTAGCCAGTCATGTGTTTACACTCTTGCTCATAGTCTGTCAAAACCTTGCTATTGCAACATTCTTCTTGGCAAAGTCCCATTCTGGGATTCAGGCTTAGTGCTTTTGGAGCTTATAGGGCCATTGCCTCCCTCTTGCCTACAGCTCCTTCTCTGGCAGGGTGTCACTATGGGCTGGCAGTTATGCGTTTCCTTCAGTTGACCTCATCCATGGGTCACCTTTGCTTTGTAGTGCTTCCTGGGGCAAGTCCCTGTTTAGTTGTGGTAGGTTCTAGTTTGTGCACCATGGGGGTTCATTAGAGGAGCACTTAAGGGGCTGTGTTCAGTAATTGTGTGTCAAGTGGAATGAAGACTTCCTTTCTTAGCAGTCCTTTGGTTATTCCCTAATTGTCAATCTTTGGTTAATTTTTCCAGAATGTAGTGGTTTGTTCTTTTTGTATTAGTGATCAATCTTTGTTGGTGACTTTAGGCTTGTTTTCAATCCCTAAATTACATGGCAAGAGTCCATTTGCAAAGTTCCTTGTCACAGTATATCCCCAAATTGACCAGAGACAGTCATGTTGAGAGTAACCTGTGTTGACCCCAGGCCCTGGCTAAAGAATCAACTTAATGATGTATATAAAAGATGTGTATAATTGCTCTAGTATGTTCATTCATGATGCTATATAGTATAAATGATGTTATCAATGGACAAGAGATACCGTATTTTTAATGTTATCGCCTTTCATTGTACATTATTGTTTTATGGGCTGATTCCTCTACTGCATGAATTCTGAAAATAGGAAATGGGGGGTTATGATGACGGATTTAATTTCTAACCAAACAGGAGAAGCAGGAATGCATTAAGAATGAGTGTAAAGGAACATGTCAGGCAACCAGTGAAGCCAAGAAGCAGCTAGAAGATGCAATGTTAAAACTGGAGACTGAGAGAGAGAGGGCCTCGAGTACCACAACACAGTTGGAGGAAGCATTGATACAAATAAATAGGTTAGAGACAGAAGTTAGTGAGAAGAATCATGTTGCACAAGAGCGGAAAATTGTAGAGGAAAGATTACAGGTGCTGCAGGAGAAGTTAGAGAAGGCAAATGACGAACTGACTGCATCTCACGCACTCCTCAAGAATGCTAAAGAAACGGTAAGTAACTTCCCACATGTTCCATTATAATTTCAAATTGAGAAACTGATTTTAGTAAATAATTTTAATAATTAAAATATAATAATTTCTTTGTTTCTTATTATATCGTCAGGAGAAACTTGAGAAACGGAAGCAAATTGGTAATCTTGAGGACCAGTTAGCAAGAGAGAGAGCGGAATGCTCTCGGTTGCGGCATCAGTTACAGGTAATAACTGGGTTGGGTGTAGTTTTTCACTTTGTTTACCCTTATTATTCAACCTGTAATGTGATTTAATCAAGAATTAATTTCCGTGTCTTGAGGCAAGGCCTAAATTCTTACCCAAAAATGACTCATAATATCCATTTTCAAAATAAACATTTCTGTGTTTACAGGAGGTAACACTTGTATTGTGCCAATTGATTCCTTAAATGCCTGAAATATTCTTACAAAATCATATCTTCAAAAGATTGAGAAAGTGGATAAAGCAACATTTTTGAGATTGCTAACTTTTAACAGTAGTGGCAATACCGTAATGAAAACCTGGGTGTTATTGTTTGCTGAATTTACTAGTACAAAATTAGATAAAACTGGCAAAGGAGGCAGTCATTGATATACAGTAGTAATGGAAGGTTAAGATGACAGTTGGGACTGTCACTGATGGAGTAAGGGAGAAAGGATAGAACTTAATAGTCTGTAGAATAAACACATTCTCAGGGTAACAGTAGCGGACGAAGGAGTATTGATTACCTTAAATAGGAAGCGATTAACTTGAGTTTGCTAATGAAAAAACAAAACTATTAAAATAAGTTAGCATAGACAATCTGTTTTTTTCATTAAATTTAAATGGTTTTATACTGGTTTAAAAGGGATTGAAGTTGTCCTTGTAAATGGAAGGCATTAATTAGTCCTTTACTGATAAGTGAATTTTATTCATT
Organism: Procambarus virginalis; assembly: GCA_020271785.1. Classification (NCBI taxonomy): domain Eukaryota; kingdom Metazoa; phylum Arthropoda; class Malacostraca; order Decapoda; family Cambaridae; genus Procambarus; species Procambarus virginalis. The sequence goes on from WNGS01087021.1 coordinate 3,230,563, forward strand.
CAGGAAATGTCGGGGCAATTGAATGAGTCTATGGCAAGTTTAGAGAGTGTAAGCTCTACACGCAGTCTGAAGGAGGAGGAACAGGAAGGCAAGATAAGAGAACTCCAGCAGGAATTGAAGAGTATAGCATCTGATAGGGTGAACCTCCAAAGCCAGCTTATGCAGGTCAAAGTCAGAGAAGGTAAGTGCTTTTTTTTTGTCACTTGGGAAAGATCATCTTTTGCAAAAGGTTTTGTGGAAAAAAAAATTTATAGCAAGAGCAAAGAATAAATCCTCGAATTTGCACAGTTTATCAAAGTACAGAATTTGTGCAGATGTTTGGGTAGGGTTCGCTTCAACAGTTGTCTCTGTTCACCAAGCAATAAATGAGGTATCAGGAAGTTTGTACCCAGCTGTTGTGGAATGTATCCTGAGTGAAGAGCAATTGTTGGCTATGGGCACCTAGATAAGCCTTACAGGTTTTTTTTATATCTGCAACAGTGGGAACTATTCAGCACAGCAATAAATTTGTATTTGGTGTGGTTTATCTCTGGTAAACCTCAGGATAACTTAGACTTTGATATATTTGATGGTACCTCAGATCTAGTAACTCTCAGATCTCAGATCTCGTGTTATAATGATGTACCTCGGCCCATGGTTCAGTAAAGTACTGTAATAATACTTCAGTACCTGAAGCAACTGTTGATGTTTATTTATTTACCACGTGTGTGAAGTGCTTACATGTCAGCGAAGGAACTGTAGGGAGTGTGAAGGAATGAATGTGTGTGTGTGTGTGTGTGTGTGTGTGCGTGCGCACATGTGTGTTTGTGTTTGTGTGTGTGTGTGTGTGAAATGTGGAAAATAGTAGTCAATAAGTTCAACAATGAGTCTGGGGGTAGAAATGAGGTTGTTGTTGTTTTCTTGTCATTACATAACGGCTCCTTTTATATTCTGGTGCATTCTCCAGGTTGTAGGATCATTGTAGTTATTCCCACCAGGAGCTACTTTATTGTATACCCCATACTCATCCTGTGAGCGGTAGCACGAAAGAATTACAGAAGACATTAAAGATCTCGGAGTAAACAGTGGGAATAGCTGAATAAAAAGGGTAGCCACAAAAAAAATTTAGAAGTTATTAATTTTTGGACATTTCAGGAAAGAAAATCTGCAGTGACAAATGTTCAGCTAACTTGAGTGGGGGTGGGCACCATGTGATTTGGATTAATGAGCAGTCAGTACAGTATTTGCTCAATGGCTGGAAAATGGAATGAGATTTTAATATTAATGTTACAATACTATGAGTGGTTTTTTTTTTCGCACGATATGGGAAAGTGGTTGTTATTTGGTCTTATAGATTTACTTCCAGTATGTCAAAGGTATATGGATGTTGAGTATACTCCGTGCCAATTAAGGGCCGTTCTGTATTGGAGTGTGCAGTATACACATGTTTAAGGTCCAAAGTAAATCGGTTAAAAGGGCCTCTAGTTTTTCTCTGGTGTTGTCTTGCATAATTTTATTGAATTAATTTGCTTCTGTTGTCAATTTAATTTTTTATTATAAATTTCCCATTCAGCAGGATGGGGAGCCATTAACCTGGGAAACAAAATGGTATTAGTCAGTTTAGCATTCTGCATCCATTATACATTGTACAGTATATATATTTCTAGAGTGTTTTTGTTCATGTAATGCATTGACCTTTTTTCCTTTCCTATTATTAACAGGAGAACACAAGTCAAAGATTTCCGAATTGGAGTTTCTCCTCTCCAGACTTGATGAAACTGTCCGCACCTTGGAAAGCAAGAAGTCTTCCACTCAGGCTTGTGAAGAGATGTATCGGGCAAAGTTGCAGGTACTGGAGACCCAGCTGGAAGCTGCTCGCAGCGCTCAGGTTCAGGAGAATGAAAATACAAAGAAGTTATCAAATGAGCTAACAGAGGTAATGTTAATAGTTGTATGGAAGTGACGATAGAAAATGTAATTGTCTGTATTACTTGACTGAAATGTTGGTTTCTACAGTTACTGAATTTGTATCTGTCTGTGATGTCTTGCTTCATCTGGTGGAGACATAGAATCTTGGGCAGATCTGTGTCTGCCCAAGGCCCAAAAAATCCAGACCACGATTTTTTCCAATACAGTATGGCATGTATTTACTGCAATATTGAAAAAAAAAAGTAAATATCCCTGTTTACTGGAGGCTTGAGGAAGCAGATGTGAGCCCTGTGTACCCACGGGAAGTTTTATATCTTGATGGTACTTTGACATCCTTTATTGTCTCGCGCAGTGGGGGGTCATAAATGACGAGACCATCCCTCATTGTCACGCATATTTGAATGATTAAGGTTGCGAGATTAAAAGTGGAAATTCCTGAAAGCAAGCATTGGCTTGATATTTGTTTAGTTCTCAGCCAAGAGCACTGACCACTTCCCCATATCTTCAATCACTATTATTTTTTAATACTTTATACTGGGTATATTTAAAAATACACAATGTAATTGATTCAACAGGTACAGAAGCAACTATCGGACAGCAGGCTGGATATGCGTGTTACTCAAAGAGAACTGAAATCCGCCCAAGACACCATCTTGTATCTACGTGACAAAATTCGAGAACAACGTGGTCAGCTGGATGAAAAGGAGGTACTGTAGATGTAATTACTTACCATTTTGCTTGATTAATTTTGTTGAATATGCTTTTACAATGCTGTCTTGTGTCTCTTTCTCTTTCTCCAGAATTAATGTACTCTTCTCCAGTCTCTTCCCTCCAACTTAATAAAAGAATGGAATGGGGTGTGGGTGATTTTAATGTTAAACTTTTTGTAGACTGTTGTGCAAGAAGCAGCTGATGCAGATCGTGAGCTTCGTATGACTATTGATGATTTAGAGAAGAAAATAAAATCTCGGGAGGAGGAGATGGAAAAGCAGAAGGCTGATCACCAGGTTGGTAATTTGAATTAAATTTTCATCAGATTTGAATGTTGTAAATTTCCACTTTGCCTTGCATTTATTCAAATTTTCCTTACCCTCAATTGTTTTACTTCCTTGAATATCTGTGTATTTACTTTGCAATTTCACTTATGTTTCTTGATGGCACTTCTTACCTTTTAAGTGAAATGTGTGTGTACTCGCCTAGTTGTGCTTGCAGGGGTTGAGCTATGACTCTTTTGGTCCTGTATTTGTGTCCTGCTGCATAATAATTGGTACCGGTACCTGGTGCTTAAAGAACTGAATATTGTAGCTCGGTGTTGTACTCGCTCTTGAAACTGTGGTAAAATTAGAAAATTAAAAATTAGAAACTGTGGAAACTGTGGTAAAATTAGATACTGTGGAAAATTAGTGTTTGATGACCGACCGGCATGTTGAAAACTTGGATAAATGTATTGTTTTCTTAAAGATGTGTAATTCTTTAAAGTGTTTGGGGAGGATTTGACATGAAGCCAAAAATAAACCTCATACAAGGAAGAATTCCTTACCACTATAGCAGTTCATACTCTTTCCTTGAGTCGGTGCATAAAAGATCCACCCCTACTTGGGCTGCTTAAAATATTTAAATACAGTACAGTATTAAGTTTTTTATACAGTACCAATATCTATGAATTTTGTGTCAAAATGTTTCAAAATAAATGCTCTAGAGCATAGAGGCAAGAAAATTGGTTCTGTATATGTATTATTATTTAAATAGTATTCCTGAACATAATTTTTTTTAAAGCCTTTCAGCGTTCTTAAAAAAAATAGTATTGAAAAGCTGCAGTAATGATGTAAAAAGGATTGTTAAGGAAACAGTTTTCATCATTTAAGATGTAATGAGAATGATGTGCATTATCAGAGGAATAACATTAGTTTCAGTGTAGCACACTATGTTAGTCATCTGAATGCTGTAGCACTAAGAATACAAGACACCAAAGAATTACTATAATATAAATGGGCATATTTTTAGTCACACTAGTTCATTTATTTATTTGAACATGTAAATATTCAAATAGTGGGTACTAACCATTTCAAAACAGGGCTTGGCTTGTATGGAAATTATATCAAATAATACTGTAATTGGGATGTTTCGTGTTCTCCGTGCATGTTTTCAATGCCTGTCTAGGCTGGAGGTGCACCGCCATGAATTGTAAAGTCAATCTACTTAAAATTAGGTACATATAATCAAATTTATTTTACCCAAATTAAAAAAATCATTTCTTGAAGGTGGTTATTATAAAACTGTCGTGCCCATCAAGTAGCCGTCGTCTTGCATGCTAATTCTTCACTGTACGTCGGTAACCTCGCAAACATTATATGAACTTCAGTGATGGTATTGAAAATATAAAAACGGCAACCACGTACAAAACTCAGGCAAATCATAACATAGCACAAAAAGGCAATGTAAAGGATCTGGGTGTACTCATGTCGGAAGATCTTACCTTTAAAGAACACAATAAAGTGGCCGTCACAACTGCACGAAAAATGACGGGTTGGATAACAAGAACTTTTCACACTAGAGATGCTATACCGATGATGATACTTTTCAAAACGCTGGGGCTCTCTAGAGTGGAGTACTGCTGCACAATGACAGCCCCTTTCAAAGCTGGAGAAATTGCTGACCTGGAGAGCGTGCAGAGATCCTTTACTGCTAGAATCCACTCGGTAAAACATCTAAACTATTGGGACCGACTAAAGAGCCTAAATCTGTACTCCCTTGAGCGCAGGCGGGAGAGATACATAATAATTTACACATGGAAAATATTAGAGGGGCTGGTCCCAAACCTGCACACAGAAATAACATCACATGAGACCAGAAGACATGGCAGGATGGGCAGAATACCCCCGTTGAAAAACAGAGGTGCAACTGGTACTCTGAGAGAGAACTCCATCAACATCAGGGGCCCGAGACTGTTCAACACGCTCCCGCTACACATAAGGGGCATAACTGGCAAACCCCTCAGTGTTCAAGAGAGAACTGGATAAGCACCTCCAAAGGATACCTGATCAACCAGGCTGTGACTCGTACGTCAGGCTGCGAGCAGCTGCGTCCAACAGCCTGGTTGATCAGTCCAGCAACCAGGAGGCCTGGTCGATGACCGGGCCGCAGGGACGCTAAGCCCCGGAAGCACCTCAAGGTATAGGTAAGGTATAGGTATGGTCCGTGCTACATTTATTTTACTTCCTTAATCTTCTGTTTACAGTATTTAAATACAATTGCTTGTCTTTGTTTTAGCAAATTATATCAAGAATGGAGGAGAAAATCAAAAGTCAGGAAGATGTCAAAAAATCATTGGAGCTAATGGAAAAGCAGCTTCGTGAAGCTCACCAAAAATCTGACAGCGTTAAGGTATGTAATCTGGTTTACCAGAAGTTTATACTACGGATTTGCAGTTTGATTTTATTTGATTGTCATAATTTATATTGCATAATTAGATGAAACGTGGTGTGCCTTTTTTTTTTTTTTTTTTTGAGGATAATTCTTCAGGTTATAATTGGGAGTCCTTTGAGCAAACCAGATTTGAGGAGAGGGTAATTGACCCCTGACCACCAATGTTTAGAATTACTCTGCAGTACTATTTCCTCTCGGATCACAAATGATGAACTATGTAGTAACATTAATATTGGTAGCTGTAATGATGATTTTTATTTTTGAACAGCATTGATATGTTGATTATAGTTTGATGACATTGGTAGCTCTCTTGCTCCTCGTTCTGACGTTTCCTCTGAAACACTAGGATGGCTGAACACTGTGTACTATCTTGGAGCCTAAACATGCATGTTGAATGCACGAGCCTAAACGTGCATGCAGAATGTTTGGTCATTGATGATAATTATGATTTTATTGTTCATAATCACCCCTGATCACTGAATTACATAACATTTAAGCACATTCTAACAACGTGATGTGTATATAATGTATCTTCTCAGTGTTCAAGCCACAGAATTAACATTTTCTCATTAATCCAGAAAATTTAACATTTCCAATGCTTTGGTATTTCATAAAGCGTTTAGTTTGCTTGTGTCCTTAGCATTCAAACAAAGAGTTTAATGTGAGATTGGTTCACTTGATATATATTGAGAGTTCTGATGTTTGCTTTTTATTTTAGCTTGAAAAAAGAGGATTGGAATCACAAATAAAGATGATGGAGTCGGCCAGGGAAAATGACAAACAAGACAAGCAGACTATTCAAGGGAAAGTTGATGACCTTCAGAAGAAATTAGTGCATTCAGAGTTGGTAAGTGACTTGAATATGATTTGTAAACAAATCCACAAGGGCCGTGACGAGGATTTGAACCTGTGTGATGATGTAAGGGCGAAGAGGGAGAACGGCCTGTTGACATAGCTCGGGTGCAGGAGGGGGTTGTGTAAAAGCCTGGTTTGTGCCTCGGAGAGGCTACGGGATCCAGTAAGTTCAGTAGAACTTCGGTTTCAACCCTTTTACCCTGTCGTAGCTCAGTCGATTAAGGCAGTGTCTGGGATGCTCCCGGACGCAGGTTCGAATCCTCATCACGGCCCTTGTGGATTTGTTCATTTGATGCATCACGTTATTGTGATCTCTGTGTGTGATGATTTGTAAATGCTACCGGTATTCTGAAAATGGATATGAAACCATATCTCCATAATTATTTATTAGAACAAGTTCCAAAGATATTTAATTGGAAAATCTAAGGGTAAAGAGTTTTGTATGTGGAGAAGTCAGTGGGCGTGGTTCATTGTGTCATAGTCCTACTTTGAAAAATAAGTTTTATTGTGCTAGGTCCTGAGAAATACTGGTAATGGAAAAAGAAATCTCTTAATAAGACAGGTTCTTCTGGCAGTTGTCCATATGATAGGATCAAATTAAAAGAGTAAAAATTTACTTTCAGAGCATGGGGAAATATTAGGATATGAATGCTATCATTCCAAATGCATTTGTTTAAAATTGGTCCCAGTTAATCATATTTTGCCATGTGCCACTTCTCCCGGTCTGGATTCTCTTCGTCTTAGTATATGCCACCTCTCCTCCCTAGAAAGTCCTACTTTTGTTCTGTTAGCTTCACGGAGCCATCAGGAGCTACCCCAGGAACCCAGTATTGAATATACAGTAATGAAATGCCTCTCTTTATATGAATGGCAGTGGCTTCTTGACTCCTTCCATCCTCTACAGGTTAGTCAGTTCATTGGTGTGCTGTTCGTCAGCTCCAGAACTGACAAGGAAGATGGCTGCATGTAGAAGCCAGGCTGCCTGGTGGTGGTATTTGGTACAATGAGTTTCATGATACAGTACTTTTGAATGTTTCTCTTGTTCTGTGTAAATTGTTTGCCGAGTTCTTTGTGTTTTCGGGCTTTGGTTTTTGTTGATGCTCCAGTTGTCTGTAAAGCCGGTCTTTACTCAAGTGCCTGCACAGTTGTATAACAAAAGCAGCCTTTTAATACCCTCTGCATCATTTTTCCAGGTAATATCTCAGTTAAAGGAAGTGTGTTCGTCTCAAGATGAGGAGCTCTCTCTGATGGAATCCCTGTCAGAAAAGATTGCACTGCATGAAAATGAAGAGTATGTATAAATTTGTCTTGGTATTAGTAAAGTTATACTTGAGCCTGACAAGATTTCCAATTACTCTTTAAGAATTATGTGCAGAGACTAGATTATATAGGATGTAAAGCCAGGGTTAGAATTTATATTGTTGGTAAGTCAACATTGACTTAGACAATGGTAAGTCATTGGTAAGTCACTATATTGTACTTTAGGAATGTTATAGTGAATGTAGGTTCTAGCAACATGATATAGAATCCTTTTATCGCATCTTTGGTCATTTGTATTGCCCATCAAATATTCACATCATTGATCACAGTATTTACTCATTTCTTTCCACAATGTATCCTTAATATTTTCCTCGCTCATTACGAGGTATATACATGACCACAACATGTATCTTTCACTGTTAGAATGCAATTATAGTGCTAAGTCCCATATTTTCCTGCCATGTTCCTCACCATCTGTATGCATGCTCTCCTGTATACTTCCACTGCCAGTCCGTCCCCGACAACACCAATGTACAATTCACACTTAGTGAAGCACAAAGCCAAACTTGGAAAGTGCAGAGGCTTAGTGCAAGGAATGTCCCTGAAATAAGTGGATTTCTTATTTAATAAGAAATGGATAATTTGAAATGAGTGGATGGATAATTATGAAGTTGGCTGTAGAGAAGTGAATCATACAAACCTAGAAAAGGAATATATATATATCATATGACATTGCATACAAAATACTTGAGGGAATAGACAATATAGAAGAAGGGCAAAATCATCTTTCGTAATTTAGAGAAATTTTTGACTAGAGGACATAGGTGGAAGTTGGGTAAACTCCAATGACTAATAAATGTAAGGAAATACTCGTACACTGTATGGGCGGTCGATAAGTAGTGATACAGTACAGTACTTAAAGATGTTACGGAAAGTTTGAATAAAGCTCGGCAGGCACAAAAAGGCTAGTTGGCAGGGCTTAAAGAGCTTGGCCTCGCTCCCTCATACTGTGTTAGGCAAGCACGCACTCTCAAATCTTGCACTGTGTAAACATTTTTCCTACCTTGTTTTGTTTCATGTAGATTTTGCATGTCTAATTATCCTTTCTTATAAGCAAGGATATTTCTTGTATAAATTTCATTCACCATTTGGGTTTTCAATGTTTAGACTGGTATGAGGTGTATATATTTGTGTGTATTTTAATGAAATTGAAATATAATAGAGTAAATGGTAGTGAAAGTTGGATGTGTACATATGTATCAGTATCTCTGATATTGGCCGATTTTTACTGTGTCTGTGAAACTGTAGCCAGTGCTTTGGTAACAAAAATGTTGTTTATACAAGGGTACAGTTGTAACATCTGACACAAATATCAAGTACTGTATCATTCTTTTATAGCATCAGAGTATCGGTTTAATAAAATAATACGATATTTTTCAAAAATTTATATTGATACATCTCTAGCAAGTAGGTGTATAACCGTAAAAGTGAGGTTGTCATTTGTTGATCTCCAAGGTAACATGGTTATCATAACTTGGATATCAAATGTTTAATTATTTATTTATTTTATTGAACTGCCATGGCTTTTTTAAAGGACCAAATTAAAGCAAGATATAGAGAAGCTTCAGGATGAATTGAGAACAATAAAGGCAGCTGTCAATGAAGAGAAATCTCTCAAGCTGTTCCAGGAGAGGAAAGTCAAGGACCTGGAGAGTCGCCTCCGTGAAGCAGATCAGGAAACGGATAAACAAATCCAGTGCCTCAATAATGAGTTGCAAGAGTCTGGGAGAATCAATCTGGAGCTGCATGAGCAGGTAACATATTTTGTTATTCTCCATTTTTCTTTTAATTTCTCCTTGTTCCATTCACCTGGGGCCAGATTCACGAAAGCAGTTATGCAAGCAGTTACGAACGTGTACATCTTTCATCAATCTTTGACGGCTTTGGTTACATTTATTGAACAGTTTACATGCATGAAAACTTCCCATTCAACTGTTGTTATTGATATAAACAGCCTCCTGGTGCTTCGGAGCTCATTAACTGTTTAATAATGGGAAACAAAGCCGCCAAAGATTGAGAAAAAAATGTACAGGTTCGTAAGTGTTTGCGTAAGTGCTTTCGTGAATCTGGCCCCTGGGCTGTAGGAGACTAGAACCGCGGACCTCGCACGTGTGTGAGGCCGAAGCTCTATAGACAGAGCTATTGAATGGTCTTAGAGCCCAGGTGAACGGAATGTTTATATCTACGTAAGTGTGGATGACGACTTGTATTTCTCCTCTCGTCTTGTTTTTGCACTGTTTGGCAATAAGTTATCAAGTCAGCCTTACAGTATACTTATTGAAAACCCTAGATTTCAAATGAGCTTTCATAACATGTCAATACAGCAGCAGCCTTTGGTGTAGCACTTTGTACCCTCTCACTTGCCTCATGAGTGACAGCAACTAAGAATTGAACCATGGGGTGAATGAAATAGTTGGTTGCTGAGCCTTCACAGTTTACCCCATACACCCAGCAACATCTGGGTTCCTGGATGCAAAATGTTGAGCTGCTAATGTTCCAGAAAAATACTGTTGAATAAGCAAACTAATTCAAGAAACAGATTCCTCGTCTTCCCCAGTTTACCAGATATGATAACAATTACCCACACTATAAGTGAAAGCAAGATTAGGAGTAGAACTTTGGACTGAATTATATTCAGAGGGGAGGGATAGAGACCTTGGATAGAACAAGTGTTCCCATCCAAATATGAAGATGGACAAAAATTCTGTTGATAAAAGGTCTCACAATGAATTGTGGCAACATTTACAAAGACTTTCACTCAAATTAACATACATTTTCTTACTCTTTCCCACAGTGCAATTTCTGGATCTCGAGTTTCTTGCTTTATAAAAATAAACATTCCACCTAGCTAAAAATATACATAAAACAATCTAACTTCAGATTTAACAGAGATAATGCAAACATAGTAATTTGATTATCAATTTGTTCTTGCCCTGTTGTTGCTGCTGCTTTGTTAGCCTGTTTTATTGTTCTTGCCCTGTTGTTGCTGCTGCTTTGTTAGCCTGTTTTATTATCCTTGCCCTGTTGTTGCTGCTGCTTTGTTAACCTTTTTATTGTTCTTGCCCTGTTGTTGCTGCTGCTTTGTTAACCTGTTTTATTGTTCTTGCCCTGTTGTTGCTGCTGCTTTGTTAGCCTGTTTTATTGTTCTTGCCCTGTTGTTGCTGCTGCTTTGTTAACCTGTTTTATTGTTCTTGCCCTGTTGTTGCTGCTGCTTTGTTAGCCTGTTTTATTATCCTTGCCCTGTTGTTGCTGCTGCTTTGTTAACCTGTTTTATTGTTCTTGCCCTGTTGCTGCTGCTTTGTTAACCTGTTTTATTGTTCTTGCCCTGTTGTTGCTGCTGCTTTGTTAGCCTGTTTTATTGTTCTTGCCCTGTTGCTGCTGCTTTGTTAACCTGTTTTATTGTTCTTGCCCTGTTGTTGCTGCTGCTTTGTTAACCTGTTTTATTATCCTTGCCCTGTTGTTGCTGCTGCTTTGTTAACCTGTTTTATTGTTCTTGCCCTGTTGCTGCTGCTTTGTTAGCCTGTTTTATTGTTCTTGCCCTGTTGTTGCTGCTGCTTTGTTAACCTGTTTTATTATCCTTGCCCTGTTGTTGCTGCTGCTTTTTTAGCCTGTTTTATTACTTGTATGTTAGCTTTGCTATGTTATCTTTGGTACATATGCCTACCTTTGATAGGCCTGTTCAGTTGATCCTATTTCTACCTTTACAGTGCACTCTTGAAAATATAGGTAATTATGCTCCAGATTTGGGTGAATTCAGGGTTTCTGACTAATTGTCCATTTTGGGCTATTTATCAACAAGTGTTCTGTGTTTTTTCTATGGCACATGTTACAGTACATGTTTGTGCATTTTTAGACGCAAGCTAGATGCATCACAGATGGCCAGCCCCAGGCTACGATGCTGTATGAACCACTGGTAGACGGCATCGTGCAAATCCCCGTACTTGGAAGGTTTTAATATTTTTGGTACTGTTACTACCACTGGTCTCCATTTTATAGGTTTTGTTACCTTTTATCAACTACTGGGGTTGTTTGGGCTTGACATTCTTCTCACTGATGAAAATTTTGTTTAGCTGTTAGACTTTCCAAGTGACTTGAGTGTTGGTCGATATTTTATTCCCATGTGTGTGTGTCTTTGAGGAGGCTATGTATCAGCCGTAGCTTCCCATAGGTAGAGAAAGTCTTGGGAACACATTAAAGGATGCCCTTAGCATATCATTGCCTAAACTCTGAAGAGCTACCATGGTGATGGTACTACACTCAAACTGGAGTTTCATTACACTCGCCGCTATATTTCATTACTTGTAATTATACTGCACATTACTTTCCTTTATGAGAATGCTGCTCTATATTTAATTTTTGTTTTGAGTTGTGGCAGCATAGGAAACCGTTGGGTACCTTTTTTTATTGCTTTCATGTGATTGAACCACATCTTGTATTAATTTGTTTTCTCTTGACAGATTGAGGCACTAGATAAAGAAGTGAATGAAGCAATGGCTCTTATACGAAATTTAGAGCAAAAATTATCTGAAGTACGAGGCCAGCGTGATCTTGTAGAAGAGGAGGCTGCTGGGCACATCCAACATATACACACCCTCAAAGACTCAAACTTCAAGCTGACAGAAGGACTGGAGGAGGCGATATCAAAAGCAGAGCTCTATAAAAAAAGGTGTGTAATTTAACGGAAGTAATTTTTGCAAGCCGAGTGCTGTTTAAAAAAAAAAATAAGACATTCGGCCATTAGAACTTGCTATTAAAGGAAGCTGCATAAGCCTTTTGGCTTATGTAGCCATGTAAGGCTACTCCTATTTTTAACCACCCAAACTTGCTTATGAAACACTAGCAATCTCGCATCAATTATGTTACCTGGAAATTTGTTCTAGAAATCTATAGCCCTATTTCCAAACTGACTCATTTACCAAGATCTTTTCTGAATCTAAACTTATCCTATTTGTTTTCATTAATATTTTTGTATTAGTATTTTGTATTTTGTCAATATGTTTAACACCTCTTGACAGTATTCCCTTTGTTATATAGGTCACAGAAACTAACATGTTTAACTAGAATAAGTTCCAGTTACTGCACTATGTCAAAAACTAAAATATCAAAACGGAAACCCCACATAAGTCAAACTTCACTATTGAAAGAAAAAAGTGTAAAAGATTTAGGAGTAATCATATTGGAAGACCTTTTAAAGAACACTACAAAATAGCTGTCACAACTGCAAGAAAAATTACAGGTTGGATAACGAGAACCTTTCAAACAAGAGATGCCATTCCAATGATACTTTTAAGACACTAATGCTCTCTAGAGTGGAATATTGTTGCACAACCACATTCAAAGCTGGAGATATTGCTGACTTGGAGAGCATGCAAAGATCTTTTGCTTGAATCCACTTGATACAATGTCTAAATTATTGGGATTGCTTTAAAATTTTAAATCTCTATTTCCTAGAAGGGAGACATGAGAGGTACATAATAATTTAAATTTGGGAAGTACTAGCTCCAAATCTGTCCACACAGACATAACACCCCATGAGACCAGATGGCACGGCAGGATATGTAAAATTGACCCATTGAAAAGCAGAGGTGCAATAGGCATGCTGAGAGAGGACTCAATCAACATCAAAGGTCCAAGACTTTTCAGTTATAATTTCAATTATATCATCCCTTACTCTCTCTAGTGAATGTAAAAATGCTTTCTCAAATTTTCACGGTTTCAAATTTCTGGGATTAGTATCGTCGCCCTTCTCTGTACTTGGTCAACGGAATTTATGTCCATGCTATAATATGGTGACCAAAACTGAACGGCATAATCTTAATGAAACCTAAAAAGGCCCAGATTAAACTGAATAATAATAGACGTCTTATTTCTAACACTTGGATATAAATCCCAGTATACTATTTGAGTTGTTTTGCATCATTACACATTGATATTTTGGCTTATGATCCCAGCTATTCATGAATCCCTTTATTATTATTATTATTCAGATTTTGCAATTGCAACATTGTTCATCTGCTATCTAGTAACTGCTATCATTACCTAGGCTCAGAACACCACATTTGTCAGCATTCAACTGCATCTGCTAATCTTTCATCGGTTATAACAGCGCCTGTAGATTATCTTGGTGCAAATTTGGAAATATTGCTGTTCAATCCAATGTCTAAACCATTTATATATGATAAACAGCAAAGGTCCCAGGACAGTTATGGGACACTTCACTTGTAATGGTTCTCATTCAGACTGAACTCCATTTATGCTAGCCTTCTGTTTTCTTTGAAATAACAGAGGCCCATATTCAACTTAGGATAACCCCCTCCAATACTATAGAATATTGCCAAACAGAACTCCCATGAGTGATGTGACTGGTAGGTTGGAGCCATCTTAAGGTAGCTATAGGGAGCCACCAAGAGCTCAAAAATTGCTTTTATCTTGTCCGGTATGAAATGCCAACAGTATTTTTTAAGACCTTTTCATTTACAATGTTATTTCCACTGAAGTCCCTTAATACATACACTTGTGTTTATAGTACAAAATATTTCAAAATTGTCATCCCCACACATTTAGTGTGGGGATGGCAATTCTGACCTCACCCGGCACAGAAGCGGGGCTGTAACTGGTAAGTCCACTACGGACTCGCCATAGCCCGTGCTTCTTGCCCACTCCTGTGTCGGGTAAGTCCACTACGGGCTCGCCATAGCCCCGTGCTATTTGCAATTTTTTGTTCCGAGTAGCTGAATTAAAAAATAACGGCAAACAATTTTGAGATTTTATCATTTTGAAAGTTCTTCCTATTCTTAATACAGTATTAATTTCATGGATTATCATTTATTAATACATCTATATGCATTTCCTAAAATGTTTAACTCTTTACAGAATAGAAGACGTGGAACAAAAACTGCTGGATCAACAGACCTCACATGAAGATGACAAGCTGAAAATGAAGGGCACAATTGATCAGCAGACAAAGCTTATTGACTTCTTGCAATCAAAGATGGACTGTAAAAAGAAAAAGGTTTGGGACTTTCTTTGAAATAATTTCATATTAGATGTCAAATTCTCAGTACCATGGTTTCAAAGTATAGTGTATGCATTTATTGTATTTTCTGTATATATATCCTTTAAACAATCATAAAACAAAATGCTGGAGATTTAGCTTTCTAAGTCAAGTGTTCACTGTATTGTATTGAAACGGATATGTCGGTCTTCAGTATATCGCTGGAGATAAACCGTACTATTTGGATCATATTCCCTGTCAACAAACCCAGTACTATGAACACCTTATTTAGGTGCAAAAGTAAAACTTCCTTGTCTTTATCTACTTACAGGAATGTATATTAATTTCTATAATGAGCACTGCACTACTTCTTTCTGCTAATGATGGAGCAGTTTCTGCTTTGGAAGGAAATATTCCTTCCGTATGTGGATTCTTTGATTTTTCCCTTGTTTGCATTTTCTGGCTCGGTTTACGGTGGAAGATAACTAGATAACGTGTGAAATGGTTTGCATCAAGTGTGAAGCTGTGGTTACTTGATCAGATATGCACTGATCTTTATGCAATTTAGCTGCTTCTGGCTACTCTTAAAACGAAATTGATTCCTCTAGATATCTTGCCATTGTTGAATATTTTTCACTAAACTTTTGACCTTGGCCAGTGATGATGATTATGGTGGCAGGCAATATAGCTTTTGTCAATAGTGCATAAAGTTTTCACTTGATAATATTTAGTACAATGTTTTGTATGGATTTTCAAGATTTTTGACAACTCTAATATGGATCAAGTTAATTGCATTTAAATTATTGTCTCTAGTCATATAGGTAGTACAGTTTCTGTCTAAGTCTGACATATGGGAGTGACACATGGACATGGAATGGGACATAGTGTCCAGGCTGTGCAAATTATCTTAAGATACATATGGTGAAACCAAGTTGGAATAAGTAACGTTTTAGCATGTGGGATGGCAAAGTAGGTCCATTTATGCTTAGTTATGGGGGAGCAAGATGTATCCTTAGGGTCTTGCTTCATAGGTATTTACATGGTGTATTTATGTATACCGACGCTTTAGTACTTTGTGTGAGGTTGTAGAGAAACTGCTGCCCTAATTTGTGGCTTTGTGATCACCTGGAGGAAATTTTAGAAACTAGTTATGTCATGTAGGGATGCTAAAGTTATTTTTCTTCTCACTATTGTATGTTCTATATAGCATCTTGTATCTACATATCAACGTGAATTTTTTACATTTGGGTGCAATATAGATGAGAAATTTGCATGGCTGGACGAGTTATGCATTTGATAACGTCAGTCATGTCTGTTGTGTTGACCATGAAATTTAAAGTTAGGATGGGTTCTCCTTTCTCAGTTGTTTGTCTACTGGTGGCTGGATAAATGTGTTAGGCAGCAAGACTAACATTTTGAAGAAGATGCTTGTCTTTCATGACCAATTATGCTAGTAAATGAATAGGAATAATTTACTCAAAACTTAACCCTCAGGACATGGCTGTAATAGAAGACAGGATAATTTTGAGTATGGGTAGGCATTGTCATATTTTCAAGAGACGAGATATTCCTATTTGTGGGGATCCCAGGCTAGTCTGTGATTGGCTTATGTGCAATTAAATCTTTACCAATGGGTTTGGGCCATTTGCTAAAGTTTTTGTGCATAATACTGAGGAAATATTACCAGGTGTAATTATATTTTTGTATAAAGAACTCTAGTTGCAAAGATGTTGGTACTGAACTGGTTGGCATTAATTTATAGGTTATCCATGGAGGCTGCAAAGATAGGAAAATATATTCCCTCACAGATGAGTGTTGTTTAGATTGTGTACCTGTACAGCTTTCTCTCTCACCCTTAGTAAATGCTGTACAATGTTTCTTCTGCTGTATATTTGGTCCAATATAAACCTATAAAAGGTCTGCCTACCTTAAACTGTCAGGCCAACATATTTACAAAACAGTTTATTTGCAAAACACAAATACAATACCACTAATGTGGGAACATTAAATGCATTGTAAAGTCAACTGCACTATACAGGCTTGTTGGGGACTTGATTTAAAAGCTGCTTTCAATGTTAGACTTGAAACATTTCCAGAGGTTATAGACACCCTCTGGGATTTTCCCTTATATTCACACACTGAACTAGAGTACTGAATGACAAAGTTCCCGTGCATGGCCTTGTAGTGAAAATTTCCTCGTTCTTACCCAGCTGTCAGTTTGTCAAGTTGATGCTAATGTTTAATGTTATGTATACCTTATATTGTAATTTCTTGACAGCTGTCTGAAATTATATGATCATTTTCATGTTAATAAAGACACAACAACAGTTAGGTGTTTCATTTCATAAAGCGTGTAAATTTTCAAATAATATTCAAATGTTCAGGTTTAAACAATATTCTGGTTACAGCCACAACAAAAATGCAAAAAGGAATATAATAGCATAATATTAGAGTTCCAGTACTGTTCTAAATCGTTCATATGTAAAATCCACTGTAGTGATATTTCTCTTTAAAGTGCCCACATGTCTGCCATGTTTTATCATGTAGTACAAACATGATTGTAATTGTCTAATTCTTCCTGTGATGGTTTAGCTTTAACCCTTTGATCTCACCTCTCGACCTCGAGTTGACTGGTGTATAGAATCTTGAGCTATTAGACTCCTTCATATCTACATTCAAAGCTGTGTATGTGGTGTGTCCACTACCTCTTAGAACATATTGTTTACTTCTGACACTGAACAAAACTTTCAAATTTGGGTACTGAATTTTCATTTGTCCCCTTGTTTGCAAATCACATATTCTGATATTTTTTTGTTAAGTAAATGTCTTCTCTGACTTTTAAATGTTCCAGAAATTTGAGGGCGAATTTCTTTAGTCTTTCCTCGTATTGGATACTTCTCGTCTCTGGGTTTAGTCTGGTGTACCTCTGGCTCTTCTCTAGCTTTTTGTTTGACAAGATGAAGACTCCATTCTGATGCTGCATAATCCAGACGTGGTCTGATGTGTGGTATACAGGATCCTTAATGTTTCCTTGTTCAAATTTATGTAGGCATTTCTTATGTTGTCTAACATCAACCCGTCCTCTTGACTAATGTCGCATATTTTACTTTATTATAACCGTTATAAATACAACCTATTAAGAAAAATAATGTCTCGCAAGTATTTGCGTTTTCTATGAAATTACTAGATAGTTTAGATGGTTTACTTGGGTTTTATGTTTGTGGATAGATTAAAATGATGGATATATTTTTTTTTATGATGTCCATCACTTCATATATACATAGGTGTAACGAGCACTGATCTGTAGTTTAATGTCTCTCGTCTCCAATTTGGTTTATTGGTTAAAGTGGATATCCAACTTTCTGACAGTTCTCCAATTTCTAGTAACTTGTATTCCATACTAAGTGGCAAGCATGGGACTGTTGCTCCTTCTCGTACTATTCATAGTGAGATTTTGTTAATGTAAGTGCATGGAGGGATATATAACTCTTAGTCCCATAGTGAAACATTTGTTGCATGATTGTTGACAATATGCAGGGGCAGCTGCTGAAATTCATAAGTGAAGATATTCTTGAAGGGTTTTGTAGAGGTTAGAGTATGGTGGGGTCGTGGAGAATGAGAAGATGGGTTGAAATAAAGGTGCTAAAGTGTTGGCCAGGATGTGGATCTTGGGCTCAAGTGAACGAAAACCGTGGCCTCGCCTTGCAATCCAATGATCCAGGGGTTCAATTCCTACCGGTGATGTAATTGCTGGGCACATTTTCTTACACCAGTTTCTGCTGTTCACTTAGCAGTAAATGGGTACCCAAGAGTTAGTAGATCATTTTGGTTTTCATTCTAGGGAAGTTGTTGTTTGTTGTTAAAGATTCGCTACCTGGAACAAAGTTCCAAGTAGCACGGGCTATGGTGAGCCCGTAATTCTAGGGAAGGTCAGCAGTTGGCCTTGAAAGATTTTGATAAGCGTAACAGCCTTTCTGTCCCTGACAATGGAAAAACTTCTTTTTTTAATGTACTGCACTTGCAATTTTTTTTACAATTGTAGAGTACAAATATATAAAACATCATATAAAAATTTACCCTTTTTAAGTACTTTTATACAGCTCTGCTTCCTAGGTATTAGTACCCAACACTTGAATGTCTTGATGCTCTGGGTCACTCTTGATTGTTGATGGAGGCTTCCAAGTACTCTTCAAGTCATTTGTGTTGTCCCATCCCGAGTACTACTCGGTACTCGCTTTCCCTTTCAGAGCAGGAGAGATTGCGGAAATAGAGGGAATACAAAGAACATATACGGCACGCATAGACACGGTAAAGCACCTAAATTATTGGGATTGTCTCAAAGCTCTCCAAATGTGCTCACTAGAAAGGAGACAAGAGAGATGCTAAATAATATACACATGGAAAATACTGGAGGGCCAGGTCCCAAATCTACACATTTAAACAACAACGTACTGGAGTGAACGATATGGAAGAAAGTGCAGAATAGAACCAGTGAAGAGCAGGGATGCCATAGTCACAATCAGAGAACACTGTATGAACATCAGAGGTCTGCGGTTGTTCAATGTCCTCCCAGCGAGCATAAGAAATATTGCCGGAACAACCGTGGACATAAAGAGAAAACTAGATTGTTTTCTTCATGGAGTGCCGGACGAACTAGGCTGTGGTGGGTATGTGGGCCTGCGGGCCGCTCCAAGCAACAGCCTGGTGGACCAAACTCGCGAGTCAAGCCTGGCCTCGCGAGGTTGGGACGTTCTACTACTCCCCGGGCATGGGGAGTAGTAGAACTTCCAGAACCCCATCAACCAGGTATCAAACAGCACACATTTTCTATACATTTCTCTTGTTAACTGTCCACGGCATTGAGATGTTTTCTGGCATCTCTCGACTTGTCAACATTTGTAACTTCCTCCTATGTGAAAATTGTAGTCTATAAGGCGCAAGAGGGATGGAAGTAATTATCCAGTTTCATTTTCATCACTAAAGATATATAAACATTTAACAAAATTGCCTATATTAATAATATAGGAAGGTTTTAGTTATTAGACAAATGAGTCTAAAAAAGTAGAAATACAAAGATGTTTTATGCTCATAACAGTTCTGCTGTTGACCAGCAGAAATTAAGGTTCTTTAAAGGACTTTGGAAGGGTAAGTGGCTGAGCTATAGGTAAGTGAATTTCCAGTATGGTAGGATTGGCTGGTGTAATACAGTATATGAACAAGTTTGGGAGATATTTCTTGTCCTACCAGACAGTGAGGAAGAACAGAAGTCTTAGTTGAGGATGGTCACAAATTAGCTGTGATCTTTCAATGGTTATCTTTCTTTTTGCAGAATTTCAAAGACAAATTGTTTGGAAAGGAGAACAAGGAGAACACGGGCTTTTCTATGCCTCATCAGTACCGAGAGTTGGAAGACCTGTTGGCTCGGGAACGAATAACGAGCAGACAGCTGGAAAAGCAGCTTGCCGATGCTCACGCTGAAATTTTTGTTAGGAAAGCTAACGGTAAGTGTGTGGAGAGATAATGTAAAAGATTTTCCATGCATGTACCTATTTAATTTTAATTAAGTATAAATTAAGAAAATCTAACCACTAGCCATCCTAGTTGAGATGGCATAATTGAAACTGTTTTGTCTGTTAAATCATCTTCAATAAAGTACGCTCTCGACTTTCTCTTAAACTGTACTTTTTTTTTCTTTAGCTCGTGAATAAATCTTTTGTTGCATGTGCAACATGTAACACTAATGCTCTTTAAGCATTGTTGTTATGAATATTGGAACAGAATGAAAATTATCATAAAACAGTGTGTGAAAGAGTGACTTCATCCTCTCGCTAACTTGCATCAAGAAGTTGGAAGCCTCTTGGGACCCACAACCAGTGGGGGAGCTTGAGAACTATGGTACATGACTAGGAAGGCAGGATGGGAAAGGGGGCTGGGAGTAATTATCTAACACATCCCAAGCCAAACCCATCAAGCCAATCTTTGAGCCCTGGCACACAGGTCAAC
Organism: Procambarus virginalis; assembly: GCA_020271785.1. Classification (NCBI taxonomy): domain Eukaryota; kingdom Metazoa; phylum Arthropoda; class Malacostraca; order Decapoda; family Cambaridae; genus Procambarus; species Procambarus virginalis. The sequence continues at coordinate 3,251,069 of WNGS01087021.1, forward strand.
CCCACAGGATAAACTAGACCCTCCACAATAGGAGGATACTAAATTCGGCAATCGTTGGTGAAACTGGGCGGTAACAACAATAATGAGGTCCAGATGCGGATAGCCAGAGGTTATTACAGATGCAACATTGACTGCATGTTAGTGTTAAGATGAGCTATGTGAAGGACAAGCTCTAATCCTCTTAGCAAATGTGACAAAATTCATCTGCTTCTAAACTCACCTGTGTATTAAAAATGCAGAATTTTGTTGGGGATGTAAAGAAGTGAAATACAGTACTGTATGTTCATAATGTCAAAATATTATGCCTGTCATCAGAAATTTTGTAAAGTTGTTTAACCCTTAAATGGCTATATATCATTTGACACCCACAGGCACATGCAAAAAAAAAAAAAAAAAAAATTCTTCCTAACCTGTTAATTTGTGTTCACTGATCATGGGAAAAAATAATAAAAAATCGTAAGTGGCATATATGCCCGCTATAGGGCGGGGAAGTCTGGCAAAAAACAGGCGCTGACTCAGCGTGCGTCCCAGGCGGTCTGTTGATCACCAGCTGTCAGGCCGGAGTTGCCACAAAGAGATAATTACCTAATTATTTCAATGTCTCCGATTGATTTTTCGTAGTTTTTTGCTGTAATATTATTCAATAGTGTGTAGTGTGATATATTTATATAATAAAATGAATGAATCATCGCTGTACTCAAAAATATGGTGTGCATATTGTTGATTCAATTATGTTCATCAAACAGTGAACAAATACTTTGTCGGTTATTGCACTATATACACAGGTTATATATAAGTATCTGCATGTTTTGTTCACCATAACGAACAACCAAGTTGCGTCAAAAAGTAACGAGGAGTGACCGTCGTGTACCAGCCAGCCACTCTCGCCCTCCCTCAACACCTCACTCGCCCACATTCTCCTCCCACCATACTGTTTTGCTTTTATTCACTATATACAGATTTTATATATATAAGTATCTACATTCGTGTTCACCATAACGAACCACTAAGTTGGCATGCTGAGTGGAAGTGGCAGCCCGCCACTGGCTGCTACTTCCTCCCTCCCTCAAGTCACCTGACTCACCCACATTCTCCTCCCACAATACTGTTTTTGCTTTTATTCACTATATACAGACGCTATATATAAGTACAGTATCTACATTCGTGTTCACCATAACGAACCACTAAGTTGGTATGCTGAGTGGCAGTGGCAGCCCGCCACTGGCTGCCACTCCCTCCCTCACCTCATCTGACTTGCGACCATTCTCCTCCCACCATACTGTTTTTGCTTTATATTCAGACTTTATATATAAGTATTTACACGTTTTGTTCACCATAACTGTACATCTAAGCTTGTATGGTGAGTAAGGGCACAAAGACGTAGCTACTCACACAGTCAGCTGGTGGCTGCCGCCCTCAAGGCCAGACGCACTAATATTTCTCCTCCAACAATACTGTTTGTGGTGTTATTACGCTATATACACACATTATATATAAATATCTACCCGTTTTATTCGCCATACTTGTACAAGTAAACTGGTATGGTGCCCAAAGACCATCGTGGTTGCCAGTAAACAACATGATAAGTCGTGTAGACGATGCCACGACCCTCACCAAAATGACGGCTCCCAACATACTCCTCTTGCTGTTTATACTCTATATACCACGTTATATATAAGTATCTACATTTGTGTTCACCATAGTGAACCACTAAGCTGGTATGGTGAGTGCAGTCAATAAAAGGTGGCCACACACAGTCAGAAGACGACCCACAATCCTCCCCTCCTACAGCATTACTCTTCCCCCATGGAGCACAGCGCTAAATATCACCACAATCCTGCTATTATCAGAACCCTGGTCAGTTTTATCACAGTCAGGGGTCTTCTGTAATATCATCATCGCTAAATAATAGCATGAACAAGTATATTATGGCATTTTTAGGCAATGCTGTGGTCACAAGCTGAACAGCAGTGCTGTGAGCTCTGTTGAATCCAAGTTGAAATCTAATGGGTTTGTAACTTAGCCCTGTGTTAGATAATGTTCCAGTGGAACATTATCTAACATTTCAGTGGAACATTATCTAACATTTCAGTGGAAATGTCCACTAACAGTGGAACATTTCTCCACAGTCAGCACTGTGGAGAAATGTCGGGCATTTCTCCACAGTGCTGATATTAGAGAAGACATGATTACTACATTCAGAATTCTCAAGGGGCAATAGCGTAGATAGATTATTTAGCATGGGTGGTATTTGCACAAGAGGATACAAGTGGAAACTGAATACCCAGATGAGCCACAGACATTAGAAAGAACTTTTTCAGTGTCAGTAGTTAACAAGTAGAATGCATTAGGAAGTGATGTGGTGGAGGCTGACTCCATACACAGTTTCAAATGTAGACATGTTTGATCCCTATAGGCTCAGGAACCTGTACACCAGTTAACAGTAGAGGTGGAACCAAAGAGTTGAAGCTCAACCCCTCACAAGCACCATTCGGCAAGTACAGTACATTCTACAGCATGAATTTCTCCGTTAATTTTCAGGTGGAAGTATAGACAAGAAGGGGAACACGGCGACACCGCGTATCTCCCGGACGCCACTCGCACCACGAACACCCGTACCATCTTGCACGCCACATGATAAGAGAGCTGTGCAAAGTTTTGTCAACTCTTCTGCTCAGCGAAGCTCATCAAAGTCGCGTACGAGAAATACATCTCATAGGTAAGCTTTTATTAATTTATATACCGGACATTAATTTGTCTGGGTGCTTTAGTCCCTTGAAGAAAAAGAGAGGAAGGGGGAATTAAAAAAAATTGAAGCTTCAGTTCAGGGGCAGGCAGGCATAACAAGATGAAAAAGGACATAAGGAGAATGAATGATAGAGGTGGTGCATGCGCTTCAGCAAAGCCTCCACACTTCCTGTGGATTTAGTGAAATCCCAGGTTGTATACCTGGCATTCAGTAGCATTGTACAGTACTCCTTTTACCGTGTTGTGGTACAGGGGTGAGATGCCTGACTGGAAGTGCCCCTGATTGCTGGTTCAAGCACCTCGTGCTCCAATTAATTTTCTCCTTGAAATTATTTGTACAAGTTGATACCATTTAAGTTTCTGAATCTGATAATGGCAGTGTGTGTGTGTGGTATGCTATCATTGAGACACTCTTATACTGTATAGTTAATGTACTGTCCTATACTTTTTGTGTAAACTTTCCGAATCATAAATGTACTACCATTTATGAATAAAGTATTTAATTGATTTAGTATGAGGACAAGTAAAGTGATGGATTACACCCATACTTCTGACTGGTCAATGCCGCCTATGTTTATTGCACCCCTCAACACGTCCAGCAGACATGCAGCAACTACGCCAACTTTACAGTCCAAGTTGTGATAAATGTTAGTCAGAGAATCACAGCTCGCCTCGGTTACCCAGCTGAAAGGGTACAAGTCACTCGACAAGTGACTGGTCGAGTGTTCACTCTAGATTAGCTTGGTATGTATTGCCTGCCCACATTCATGCTGTACACCTCGTCATCAACCAAATCTGCCAATAAGTGCCGGTAGAAATGTATGATCTAATCATTGTTACATTTAATGGCTTTTCATTTGCCACAAGAATGTGGAACATGCTGCATGCCGGAGAACATATTTACTATTGTTCCTGTTCTATATTGTTAAACTTTTTCAGATGGCAGGCTTGTCTGCAGATGCGTGCTACCAGATGTGCTGGTTGTACAGAAAGCATCCCCTTTGCTCGAAATGCTGCCAGATGTTTTGAGTGCGGTATTATTGCTCATAACAAGGTAATTTTATCATTTTATGTAAGCTGTTTTTATTTCTTCCAGACTTGCTCGAATTTATAGATTGTGTATAATAATAAATTCTATACTTAAATAATCATTATTTACATCGACAGAAATCACATTAACATGATATATATCAATGAGAAAATCCACTGGGACTATATTTTTTCATTATACACATTTATTATTCAGTTCCCATTTTCATGAGATGGGAATCAGTACATTTGCAAGTCAGTAAATAATAAAGTTAGTTTTTTAGCTTTTCCACTCTGTATCTCCCTAAGGTAAGTCTGGCAGGATGACAGTTGGCACCAGCACCCCAGGATACTTTTCGAATGGTCCCTAGAGGGTTATTCTGGTGCTTGGGAGTACCTGATAAAATTAAATCTATCTCAGAATGACTTTCTCAAGGTTTATTTATTTAAACTGTGCACTTCCTTACCTGTCTGGGCATCACAAGAGTGACCATCAATGGAGCACATACACATTGGTAACCACCAGGCAGTGGCCTTCTGTATACAACAGGCTTAACTGGCCACACTATCTCACATTCTTCCTGCCTCTGTCCCATATCAGTTCAGTAGTTGGGGACTGGATTTCAGTTGTGATATTTTTCATCCAATGACATACTGCCATTTTGTTGTAAGCATCCTTGTTTAGAATTCATGCAGCTGCCAAACAGTTGAAGCTGGAGTTATGGGATTCATCTATACTTCAAGATTATTTGGTGACAAGGATGCCGTTCTCAAACTTTTTGCCAGTCTCTCTCTTTTACTTTTTCTCGAGAGGTGTTGGATGTTTCTATGCTTCGGGCTCATCTTTTGGGTTGGGCTCTATCTTTAAGACAGGTTTCTGTGGTTGGCCGCTTTTTCTCTCCAGGTGGGTGATGGCTGTTGGCCGGAGCAGTTTTCAAGAGTAGTGGCTGGTTTCCTTGTGATCCTTCTTGAGGTTTTAGCATAAATGCCTTAGAACCTTCTTTCGTGTTCGGCAAGTACTGTACTGTACCTACCTCTTGAAGTGTGAGCGAGTTTGATGCCCCCCCCCTCTTGCTCCTTGCAGGGTTTGCCTGTCTCTCTCAAGGTGGAATACATGTTTCACTCCTTTGTAGATTTTCTTAGTTATGCTTTTATTTCTTACTAAATCCAGCAGGATTGGTTATTTGTAATGAAGAATAGAAACTGCACATTTGAATCGGGTCCTTTATTGAGTTTGATTCCTTTTTTCCGCTTTTCAGATGTACCAGATCCCTTTTTTTCTCTGACTAGTATCATTTGAGGATTTTCTCCTTCGATGTGCTAGGCATTCGGTAGATAGCTCCTGTTCTTTGCATCAGAAAGTATGTAGGCGATTTCAATGAGGAAACGGTGTTGTGCTGTGATGCTACTGTTTGGTGGTAGAGGTAGTTGTCTGAGCAGACCAGTTAATAGTTATTGAGTGTGCTCCATTGGTTTGTAAGGGCTTAGCTGTTTATGACTGAACCTTCTGAAAATCATTCCTGCAGGGAATGATTTTCATTAAACAAAAGAATGATTTTTCTTAAACACAAAATTTGCCTATAGTTTTTTCTACCACAGACGTGACCATTCATTTACAATGGTAACCAGCATATTTACATTTTCTTTTGTCCTCCACAGACAGGGTTAGAGATCTGTTCATGTAGATCATGTAGAGATGTAGATCATGTAGTCATGTAGTATAGCGAGTTATTGAGCACTCAAACATAGATGGTGATTGAAGTGGTTTTTCAATGCAAACCCTGCAGTAATACAGTTTCATCTGTACTACATAGAATGGGTCAGAGAGCTACTACAAGACATAATGAGTTGAGTATTAGATCAAATAAGGTGATTGGAGTGCTTTCACAATGGTAACCAGCATACGTGCAATATATATATTTACATCTGTCTTGCATAAATAGGTTGAGATAGTACAATTTGTTATAGAATATTGAACCACAGAATGTGATTAATGTGCATTTACAAAGGTAAATGCAATTTTAACCAGTCTACTCATAAGTACCAGTGGCAGAATGTTGTCTCCTATTTGCATTATCCTCTTAAGACAACAGTGGATCTTACATTAGAGAGAAACAGAGCGAGTTATTCAAAAAAGGAACTTGGTCATTCAAAGCATTTGTATGTAAGATATCATTATGAATACTGTATTAAAAGTTGTGTTCTCTTGCTTGTGTTAAACAGTGCTCTCAGGAGTTACAATCCAGCTGTGGGCTTCCAGAACACTACTCAAAGACTGCAGACTCTCCTGGCAAGAGGAGAGGAACCCAGCCTAATTCAGATATTTTGATCCAGGGATGGCTGAAGATGCCTAGGTAAGTGCCGTTAGCTTGCTGTCCTCGGAGTGCCAAAGCCAACTGATAATGGTTGAGGTATTAGTTCCAAGGATCAAATACTGACTTTAACACAATTAATTTATTTAATCATAGAAATCTTTTTAATAGTCGTTTCCACTCGTAATGTAATTTTAAAAAATATTAATTTAATAAACTCTCATAAATTTAAGCTGACGACTGAATTGCTTTATGTTGATACAACAAATTATTGACCGTCCTCTGTGTCTTTGTTCCTATGATTCAGTCATTCACTAAGAAAGTAAGGAAAGGCAGTGCTGAAAAGTGGGTCAAACATATTTAAAGATTTATCCTGCTTTCCTCTGTGTTGCTTCCACATGCAGTCTTCATTGTTAAATACTTGATAGTTATTTGTGTAATGTGGATAGTTTGAAGCATTCCACTACCAGGTGAATGGTGCCTCTCACGGTAATAGAAAGTTAGTGATTTCAGTAGAGGTACACCAGGTACTTGTTTTTCAAGTATGGTCTGTCAGGATCTCTCTCAAGCTGCTTCTTTTAGATATTAAAGAGGTCACATAGAAGAAACCCTGATTGTGATGAACATTGTGGAATAAATTCATGTTGCAAATGGAAATCATCAAATGTACCAGGAAATTTGACCCAGTTTTCCTCTTGCTCTGCAACATTGGAAAGTGGCAACATTGCCTCCTTTGAGCAGCTTCTAATATTTGTATAATGAAAGATCTTGGCACTTGCACATTTAAGTTACATGAACATTGAAAGACTACTGATATCCATTTAGTGTGGATTGCTAGTAAACCAATACTGCATTATTTTGGGAAATCATCTCTGCCAATTGTATGAGCAGTACGTAAGTGTTGCACTATACAACAACCCATCCAGGCACTGGACTTACTCTTAATCCCATCGTAATAATAGTTGCACAAGTGTTTAGATTTAAACTATTAATGCTTGTAATGCCCCACCAGTTTATTGGTCATTGCTACTAAAAATGTCTGCCGGGATACATGGTACGCCACAAAGGTAAACACTGTAACAATTCGGACGTGGAAACACACAGATGTTTAAAAAAACTGGAAATGTTTTACCGCTATTAAAGAAAAGAGACAAACAGGAAGTCCTGAGCTATACAGCATATTGGCATCTTCGATATACATTCTCCTTCAAAGTACCAGAGAAAGTAATCATGAAAGGGGGCTTATGGGCCATCTGGAGAAGACAAAGATTGCAGCTAAGAGATGACATAGATTTAAAGTGAGTAAATCATGCCTGGCAAATCTGATAGACAATTGTGAGGAGATTTAACACTACACAAAAAAATTAAGTTTTTACAGCACCGTAATTACTATAATTATGAAAACAGATAAATCTCTAATATATATTTTCAGTACTTGGAGATTGTTTTATTGCATATTACCCTTAAATATGATCTTTAGTGCTCTCAGTTTTCACTATCAAAATTAGTCTCTCTGCTTGTGTTTATATATCATAATGTTTTGGTGGAATTGATGCGTAGTTCCTATGATTTCTTCGTATTACTTCTAAACATATTATAACTAAGAAGACTATGAAAGATGCTTTTGCTCAACATTCTTTAAGTTAAACATAACACCATACTGGTTACTTTATAGTCTATATGCCATATGTTGTAGAAAGTTAGTATGAAGTTAACAAGTGATGATGAATACCTCGTGATTTGATGCCCCAAGTATATTGGTAAATATGTTCCACTCCTATTCAGTACACTTAAAATATCTGTTTATATAGGGCAGGCAAAGCTTGCTGGGAGAGTCACTTTGTCCGTCTGGAAAGGAAGAACTTCTCGTATATGATCACGTACCATCTTCTGGCATGGAACCTCGTTCAAGAATTCAGCTCTGCCAACCTGGCTGCATGACGAGAGTAATGTCGGCTGTTCCAAGGTCTGAATTACCAAACACAAGCCTCGTGGATCTTCCTTATGTTCTTAAGGTGTGTGATTACAGTCATTCTCATTGCTATCAACTTTTATTTACTGGTAATAAGAACTAATGACCACTTTAGAGATTTAGCATAATACATTGAAGACAGGAATTGTACTATTTAAATAAGTTATAAGTAATACTGTTTTCTTCACAGTACATAATTTTTTGTAAGCCTTTAAATAATTAAGGGAACGAGAAGTTTATTTTTTGCGAGACTATTCAGATATTCAGTGTATTTTATCTTACAGATTGAAATTCGAGCAAGTGCTGCAGCTAGACAATTGAATTCGCTGTACCTTATGACCACCAATTTTGAGGAAAAAAAGCTCTGGGCATCAGCACTTGACAACATTATAGATGAGGTAAATTGCACTGCACTGGTGATATCCTTATTATTATTTTACAAGGTTATCAACTTGCATGGAGTGGGAATGTGTTTACAGGTATGACTGGTTCTCTTTAGTCCTCTGGTGGTTACATAAGTGTCACACAGTAGTTGTAATAGTGTCACACTGTAGTTGTAATGGTNTGTAAATAAGAGATTCTCGTGCAAATGTGGCTGTATCTTCATGAAAGTGCATGCGTGTAGGTACATGCTCAAATGTAGACCAGACCACACACTAGAAGGTGGAGACGACGACGCTTCAGTCCGTCCTGGACCATTCTGGACCATTTTATTGCCCGTCTCTACTCCCTCATCACAATCGACTTGAGAATGGTCCAGGATGGACCGAAACGTCGTCGTCTCTTCACCTTCTAGTGTGTGGTCTGGTCAACATACTTTAGCCACGTTATTGTGACTCATCGCTTGCTTATGCTCAAATGTACCTGTGAGAGCATGCAGCGGAGAATGTTTATCCACTTGTAAATGATTGATAACTTGGTTAATTGTGACAGCTGTTACAACAGCCTTATGCAAAAGTGTCAGTGTAATGCCTTTATAAATGAAACTAATTTTTATTTTTTTTTTATACAGATTGAATGTGACCTTTGGTCTCTGGGAATAATGGCTTATGAAATGCTATATGGCCGCACACCATTTAAAGGAGATCAAGTTGGAACAACCTACAGTAGCATCATGGATCATAAAGTAAGTCTTGCCTTTTATTAAACAAGCGTTCTATTTGTTTAATGAATTGCTGAAGTTGATTTCTTGATAATGAGTGATGGGAGATGCAATATTCTATTTTTTTCCCACATCTGGTCTTTTCTCGCATCATAATACAAATTTCCATCTAGTCTATAAACTGTAACACACTATTATTGCTAAATGAACTGTATCAAATTTGACATAGCTCAAATTATTTACACTAGGCCTATACATTAGGTTTATGCTCTTTTGTTTACATTCTTAGCTTGACTTCCCTCAAGACCACATTCATATACTGAACTGTGTGGCATCTTGCAGTCCTGGCATACACTTTATATCACACCACTCGCTCATTTACAGCATTACTTTTCATATGCACTGCCTTGTACATGGAAACTTATCACAGCATTTAGACAGAGTTGACTAACCCTATACATTGCTCTCCATTGTCCATTCTATATTAACTTTTGTCATGTGCTTTTTTTTCCCCAGACCATTTAAAACCATGTACTCATTATAATCTGTCCGACATGCTTTCTGTCAGTTATTTTTATACAAACCACAATACCCTCTTTGTTCATCACTGATAAATATCCCTAATTTACTGCACTTTTTGTATAACTATTCTGCTATACAGTTTGCCCACTGTACTTTGTAAACTAATGCCTTTTTAATTTTCACTTATGGTCACTGGTTTATATAAAATTTTACAATTATTTTCCTGTGTTGTGCAGTATCGCAATCCTTGTTTCCTGGCAAATTTTCTGCACCCACTGTTCCTTTTTCATTAACATACAATCATTTTTGTAAAATTCACATATTTTGGCTTCTCCCCTCTTCTGTCATACGATCATGCACTCTCCTCACGTCTTCAAATCTAATCATGTTGACATTGGCATTACTTCTAATTGCCTCCACCCATCAAACTTTCAAATAATCTCCTCACCTTTTTTCTAATCTGTAGAAGGATTATTAGGTGATTTTTATAATTTCCATTTCAGAATACACTTGTATTTGATGCCAACAATGAAAACCCGGTGAGTGAGTCGGCTAAGGATTTGATTCGTAATTTGCTGGTAGATTCAAGCCACCGTCTAAGCCATACGGGTCTCCTGCAGCACAAGTTCTTCCTCCATATTAACTGGAATGATCTTAGAAATTGTAAGCTTTACTTATTATATTACACATTCTGGTAATCTTTTGAAGCTTGTTTTAATGTATTACTATTGTTATTATGGTATTACACTCCCCCCCCTTCCCCTCTCCCTTCACTTTCTCTTTCTGATTTCTGTTCTTTTTTATTATGATATAGATTCCTTCCTTCTGGTCTCCTGTCATATTTTTCCATTATCATTACCTTGCACTTGGTTGTTGCGGTTCAACCCCAACATGTATGGGCCTAATTCTGAAGTTTGTAAAGTTCTTGTCGTAGGGTTTCTACTTTCGTTTCTACTTTCTTCATTAGCTTGGCATTACAGTATATGCAAATATTGACATGCATAAATTCACTCTTGGGTAGGTCGGTCACACAGCTTCAGAACAGCAATGGGCCCAAGATAATGTCTAGTCCTGTTTGTTGGGAAACCTAATTTGCAACAGTACTAGTTTGACTTCTTTGACTCTTATTTTTCCTGTTTATCGTTTATTTCCTTACCCAGTTTCTCGTTATCCTAGCTTGCCTCTCCATCTTGTACCCGAGACTTTTATGAGGTTCATTAGCAAATGCTTTGGGTAGCAAGCATTTTTTTTCCTAGATTGTCCGTTTCCTTTTTCCTGTTTTATTGGTGACATTGTCATGGAAGTATTTAAAAGTGTCATACATGATTGTTACCCTCTAAAGTTGGGGTGTCCCTTCCATAATGGAGATTATCCTCACCAGTTGCTTCACCAATTTTTTTCTGATTAATTTCTCCAGGGCTTATCCTGGCTATTGGCACTCATTCCTGGTCTTAACACTTGTTCCCGTGTGTTCTTAGCTCAGTGGTCAGTTCACTTGGCTCTCGACTATATAGTCGTAGGTTGGATTCCCCATGAAGGGGAGACATTTGGGCACATTTCCTTGCACCTTGATACCTCTACTCGCATTGCAGTAAATAGGTACTCGGGAGTTTGGCACCTGTTGTGGGTTGCATCCTGGGAAAGGTCAGTCATTAGCCTAGGAGGGAACTCGATAAGCCTAACGGGCTTCCTGTCCCCCAACAATTGGGAAAACATTCCTGCATATTGAGCCTAGACCTAATTCTAGACCCCTGGTTAGTTACCTCACTCCTGAGTAATTTATTTGCACAAGGTTCAAATGTTGGCACTCGTACTAGAAATGATGTTTACAGGACAGTTATGGGGGTGCATAATAGACGAACTAAACTAACTCTTACCAGAATGGTGGTTCAAGTCCCACTTCATATAGGTTTGAAGCTTCAGAGTGGTATCCCGCCAAACACACACCGAAACTACGACGTTGCTACAACGTTTGAACAAGTTTTAACACCTAACCAGTTATAACAACCAATATATCAAATTGTAACAACGTTCTAATACGTCATAAACACGTCGAGCCAAGATGTAACAACTTTATTACAAGTTGTAACAAGCGAAAAATAGAGACGGTTACGGTTTGTGTTTCGAGGGATGTTGGTTCACTCGCACTACCACTGAGTGTAGTAGGAGTATCTCTTGCCTTCGTAGACTTTTGTTTAGCTTTTAATTTCTAACCTACTCAGGGTGTAAAGTCATGGACGTCTTTCTTACCAGCCGGTCGTCTCTCGGAACTCGACTAATATGTGCCTTATTACCTTCTGTGCAGCTGCGCCACCATTTGTTCCTGTTGTCAACGGAGTAGATGACACAAGTAATTTTGAGGAGTTTGAAAATGAGAAGAGACTACCTAGTGTTGATGCCTTTCTTATCAGGCAAGGATTCACAGGGAAGAATCTTCCTTTTGTGGGCTTTACCTACAACAGGAAGCAAGAAAATGGAGAAGGGTGAGTGTATAAAACTGTTTAAATCTTGGTGTGTTATAATTTGTGTTAGTTTATATTATTTACCTATTTCTTTTATCCTGCAATATATTCTAATGTTGCATTTATAATAATAATAATAATGTTTATTCAGGTAAAAGTACATATATACAAAAGGAGTTAAACAGAATGTTTGATTTTTAGATAGAGCTACAGTACTGTATTTACATTTAGAGGTTTAATGTTCTGCCAATGAGAGCCGTGACTTGCATCCATATCTATTGACACTTTTCTCTATTGATCTCGTGCATTCAAACCACATCTACTCCATTCATATACATCTGGCCAGACTGGTTATAGGGAAACTTATCTTAATTTGCTATGAGTACATGATTAATATTTTTTATAACATTACATAAATTTGCAGAAGCTGTTCCTGTAAATCCCGAGGTAATGCAGCAATAAACATATCGATTCTTGATGAATCAATCAGAGAACCATCATACCTAGAAGCCCAGCTGAAGGCGCAGAAGAAGGAAAATCATGAGCTTAAATATAAGGTGAGAGTGCATTGATTATTGTATGTCTTTACAAGATGGATTGTATGTCTTTAAGCCACAGTAAGTTATCGTTCATTGTCTTTATAAATGGCTCATTCACCATTTCTTCCATGTACAGTATCTTAATTTGTACATGAGATGATCCTTATGTTTTCTATTCCCAATGTGCTTCTGACACACTCCTAGTTAGTCTTCCTCTCTTCGTCTTTACTCATGAAGCGGCCATCTTGGCACTTTTTGGGACATTTCAAACACTATACATAATCACACAACAGAGAGGAAGTAGGCTAATTATAGGAATGGATAACCAAGCCAGGGAGGAAATACAGTAATTGCAAATGAGAGAGAGAACTTGTAATTGCAAGTGAGAGGGGGGAAAAAGAAAGAAGTGAACTGGAATGATGAAAGTGCTCAGAGAGAGATGTGGAGCAAGGGAACCATGACAAATATAAGAACAGGGCATAGGTGAATAAAGGAAAGAAAGTGATAGATCATAGAACTGCAATAAAACATAGTGAACGCAAAGGAACACTTTCTAACAATACCAGCACTGTATTGCCAATATTCCTAACCCAGGTTTTTAATAACCGAGAAAAGGAAGTACTGTATTTTGAATGAGGAGTAATATATGTAGTTTAGGAAGAGTCGTTCACAAGTATCAATTCTGTGTAATTAACTGACACTGTACTTGATAAGGATATAAGGATACTAGGTTGTTTGTGGGATAATAATTTAATTGAAGGAAAGGATATTTGTAAGAACTATGGGAAAATAAAGTTAAGAGCTGAATGTATTACCTAGAGGGCACATGTCTATATCCCTATGAGACAGTTGATCTTTAGGAAAGACTTCTGATATTGGAAAATGGTAACATGAGTTTGAAGCAAGTTACAGTAAGCATCAGGTAAGAAGCTGTGATGCTGAAATATGTTGCTACAAATGAGATAATAATAATCTAATAATATAAGAGGGAGGGAGGGAGGGAGGGAATTGTCAGGGCAAAGCGCCAATCCATTACGACTGTATAGCACAGGTGTACAAATGAGGTAACGGCTCCTGATGCCTTGTGGTTACTTTGTGGTGATTCTGGGGATCAACGTCTCCGTAATTGGTGTTTTCTGGTCAACCAGGCTCTCCGACCTGACTGCTCGCTGCCTGATGTATAAATTACAGTCTGGTTGATCAAGTATTCTTTGGATATCTGATGCACAAACATTGTGACTAGCCTGATGGCACTGTTTTTTTATCATGATTTACCTAGTGATAAAGTGCCTGGAATGTTATTAAAATGCAGGTATCTGTACTTCAGAATAAATAATGCATTGGTTTCCCTTCCCACTAGCAAGCATTGAATAACCTGTGTTGTGTTTTAGTATTTGATTCAAATCTAAATTCCATTATCCAATCCAGTCAGTTACCAGACTAGCCCAGGAAACATTCACTTGTGTTCATTATTTTTTCTATGTAACACTTATTAGTGAGGCAGAGTTATGTCCTTGAGTGTGGATAACAAAGATGTGTGATTGTGCCTCCTCACGGTGGGCAGGGATTGTTGTTTTCTCTTCATGGTGGAAGAGCAGTGTTAGTATGTCATGACACTTTTAACATTGGTTTGGACAACAATATATGCTACCATGAGCTGTGTTCTCTCTCTCCACATTCTCTTCCCCAATTCAAGTTACTGTACCAGATATTTATAATTGGTAAATTATTTTTAATCATTCCAGGATATACCTATTAGTATGTTTAATCACTTGCTGTGTCTTGATCTAAATTGTATCCTCGGCCAACAAGGTTCCTGACAGTGTTTATCTAAAATATGATTGTTTTTAATATATAATTATTTCAAATTTCACATTGGAATGTTTTATGTTTAGCTTATGAACATGCAAGAGAGTGAAGTTGGGCAACTGATAAAGGCAAAGGACTTCAAGCTAATAGAAGCACAGTGTCGTATCGAGTTCCTGGAGAAGGAACGGCAACGCCTAGAGGAAGAGAATGGCAAGAAGGGGCGTGCTGCTGTGGTTAGTACATCCTATCTTGTGTATGCAAGCATGTTCTTATGCAGGCGATGAGTCGCAATAACGTGGCTAAAGTATGTTGACCAGACCACACAATTGAGTCCTGGCTTTGTTGCTGTGGACTCTTTCCTTTCACAGCATATATTCAAATGCTCTAATCTTTGATGACCAGACCACACACTAGAAGTTGAAGGGACGACGACGTTTCGGTCCGTCCTGGACCATTCTCAAGTCGACAAGCGACTTGAGAATGGTCCAGGACGGACCGAAACGTCGTCGTCCCTTCAACTTCTAGTGTGTGGTCTGGTCAACATACTTCAGCCACGTTATTGTGACTCTTCGCCTGCTCTAATCTTTCTAACAAACGTGACCTAACATAAGCTTACCCTTCCATTTATTTTTCTTTCTCTCTTTTTTTTCTGTTCGTTGTCTTCTACGTTCCTTTGCTATCCTCTTCTTATTTCTATTGCTATCTTCTTCTCATTCGGTGGTTATAATAGGAGCTGCCTCGTATGGGCCAATAGGACTTCTGCAGTTCTTATTCTTACTACTATCCCCTCTACTACACCTTACTTTGCTCCTCGCCTCTCTCTTGCCTATTTATTGCCTGTCTGTCTCTGCTTCATGACAATCTACTTGAGAATGGTCCAGGACGGACCGAAATGTCGTCATCCCTTCACTTCCTAGTGTGTGGCCTGGTCAACAAGCATGTTCTTGGTTTTTTAATTAGCAATCTGGTCCTATACTGCTTCCCTATCTTCTGGATGATGTGTCTTCACTCAATGAAAGTGGTGAATAAGAGATTGACTCGATATCATTATTGATAGTTCTTGTCTTAAAATTACTGTATTTTAAGCATTGCTATATAGACAGTAGTTCATATAAATGATGTGTCTTAAGTCTGCTTATTGCTGTACCATCGGATAATCGGTACCATCGGTATCATTGCTGTAATTTAGGATATTTTAACACAATCTTTAACCTCCAATAAGCCGTCATCATCATTTGCTGACTCATTATTATTGCCAGTTTTTTACCTGTACATGTTGTACAAAATATAAATGTGTTGAAGGCTAGTCCAAATGCAGGCACCATGTGGAATAAACCTCATATTGAATGAGGTGGAGAATAAGGCAAGAGGCAATTCTTCCTGGCCAAGACATGAACCCAGATTAAATTGCCCCACGTCTCTCAAACGATTTGATTTGGGTTCCTGGCCAGGGAGGATTGTCCAGGTCCCAATTTAACTGTTTGCCATGTTCACCCAGCAGTAATTGGGTACCTAGTTTTTAATGGATTGGCAGGTCATGTTCCGGGGAAACTAGTAGGTAAGGCTTACTATGAGTTATGTGCAGGGATAACTCTCTCCATGCTAACAGGAATCGTCAGTAATCGGTTGCTGTACCCACCTGTGTGTAGGAAAAATGCAAATGCAATAGATAAAAGCCTGTTTTATCCTGGAGTGACTACAGAAAGCCACTAGTGAACATAATATTTTGAAGCCCTATTTGGCATTAAAGGGTTCACCAATTGGTTTTTCTCCTGCCTTCTTTCCCTGACTGCCAGCAAATGGCAATACCTGTAACCTGCATTACCAATCCTCAAGCTCTATGATCTAAATCATACCAAGTAATATAAAAAGTGTGCAGTACTCAAACTAAACAATTATTATTCCTTGTCAACAACCATCTGTTGGGCAAACAGTGTACAGGATTTCCACGAAGTGAAAGACTTTGTTACAGAGTGTCTGATGTAATGGGTGCAATATATCGTTATATACGTTGTTTGATAAAAGTGAAATGGAAATGTAAGATTGTCAGTCGATACGATTAGGGCTGGTGCGTGATTAGTCACTTCGCATCATGACAGGAAATATTGGTTAATGGTTAATAAAACTGTGTGGGTCTTGGAAGTAACCTTGTACTTTATTGGAATAATTAATAATCTGTTTCTTTTTCTCCCTTAGACATATAAGAGGGACTTGGCATTGGAGAGGGCAGATCGGGCCAAAATTGAGAGTCAGACTATTGAATTAATTAGGAGTATGAAGAAGAAATGGAAGGATGCAGAAACTGAGAAAATTGATGAGCTGCATAATAAATTAGAGGCAAGTCTTTTCTTGTCTGTTGAAAACTGAATACTGTAATAAGTTAGACGTACCCCTTAGTATTTGTATTTCTTTTTGTTCAGTTTTTATGCCAGATATAGTAACTGGCAAACACAAAATTATTTAATGCAAGATTTCTAGATTCTCAAACATTTAATATATTCTTAAATAAAATTAAATAATGAACATATTTCTAAATAATTAATTCTAATGAGAATTAGAATCCTTTTACTTTTTCCACCTTCATGTGTTCAATAATTTTATTGGCTTTGTTGTAGGCATACGCTGAAGAGCTAAATTTTGTACGAACACGGCACCATGAGGTTGGAAAAATGCTCGTCGAAGAGAGAAGGAGTTACAGAGTTAAGAAATTGAGAAAATTGAAGTTATTGAAGATGCTTAAGGAAAAGGTAATGACTAAAATTATTTGAGGGTGGAGTAGTAGGCAGTTAAAATTAACAAGTAAAATTTGACTTATTTTTCTGCTGG
>WNGS01087021.1:3273983-3288164 GCA_020271785.1 Procambarus virginalis
CTTTGCAATGTAAGTAGAAATCATTTTCTGGGTTGTCCAAATTCAATAGTAACAGTCGAGTTCCTTCTAGTTGTATTATATGTCCGTATATGGTACTATGCTCCTCATCCTTCTTATAAGTCCCTACTATCAAAACAGGAGGATGCACTGATCACACTGTATTGGAAACTAAATGATATTTACTGCATATTTGTCTCATACTTCTCAAATGCAGTAGCTCAATGTGAATACAATATTCAAATAATACTTTAACACTTTTAATCTTGAGGTTATCTTGAGGTTATCTCGAGATGATTTCGGGACTTTAGTGTCCCCGCGGCCCGGTCCTCGACCAGGCCTCCACCCCCAGGAAGCAGCCCGTGACAGCTGACTAACACCCAGGTACCTATTTTACTGCTAGGTAACAGGGGCATAGGTGAAAGAAACTGCCCATTGTTTCTCGCCGGCGCCCGGGATCGACCCCGGGACCACAGGATCACAAGTCCAGCGTGCTGTCCGCTCGGCCGACCGCTCCCTAGT
The DNA here is from genome assembly GCA_020271785.1 of Procambarus virginalis. Taxonomy (NCBI): domain Eukaryota; kingdom Metazoa; phylum Arthropoda; class Malacostraca; order Decapoda; family Cambaridae; genus Procambarus; species Procambarus virginalis. The sequence goes on from WNGS01087021.1 coordinate 3,274,503, forward strand.
GCCGATCCATTGTTGCATTGTAAACATTCTGGGCATCTCCAGCTCCCATTCAGTGATGCACACGATGTTTATATTCTTTTTGTTTTCTCAAGATAGGTTTTGAGCTATAACTATAAATTTGGTGTAAAATGTTCAACAAATTAATTTTCTAGAGTATGTAGTAGATGTAAAACAAAATGTATTTTATAGCAGATTATGGGCGAGTGCTGGATATATAAAAATTCTTGAATGTTGAACATTTCAACATTCCTCATTTTTCAACAATTCTCTCTTTTATTTTTTAAATAAATATGGAAATGTGTGCACATGATCAGTCTATATTGCTGTAAAAAACAAAATGTTTATACTTTTCTGCCAGGTAATTTGTAAAGCATTGTGATAAAACTTGCAAATAGATAAATTGTCTCGAATGACTGGTAGCTAGCCGAGGTGATTTCTCAGTGGTTTCTCGATACTTTGGTTTGCATCAGAGGCTATGCCCACACAGTGCTCCCCATCCTTCCCACCCAACAACAACAAAAATAACAATGGTAATAAGTTATTTTTGGTTAATTAGAGATGGATGGCATATTTTAGCATTTCAAGAACATTTACTGCAGTGAGTTGGATGATGCATTTTAGTGTCATTGAACTGTTAGTGTTAAAATATATGGTAAGGGCATTATAAGACCAGACCGTTGACATTGATGAGGCTGGCCAATAAGGATCTAAATTTAAACAATATTTAACATTCCTAAAAGTAAAGTTTTCAGGTAAACATTAACTAAAAAATTCTTACCAATTGCTATTGGCAGTCGAGTGAACTTTATATCGTGCTCCCTTGAACGCTGTCCACAGGGATCCACGAAGACGGCAAATTCATGGAAGCATAACAAATATTCTTCATGTTTCCCTGGTTTGGAAACCTGAAACAAAAATATAATTGGATTTTTTTAATACCTTTCAGAGTTGAATGTAACGAAACCCTTTTTTCTAGTTGAGGCCCAGTAGCTTTCCGAGGCTCTCACTGAGATAGCCTCAGGGAGCCACTATTCACTAGGTCACTTCTGTCGTGGAAATTCACTTTGGCTTCTTGGAGACCACAGCCAGAACTTGGCCTCCCCCCACAGAGGCCAAGAGAGCAGGTGACATTCTGCCACCCCTTCAGAAAGTCGGCTCCACATTACAGAATTAAATTACAAGGTTCATAGAAACTGAAGTCTCAAAAGCTGCTAAAAAGACTCCTCAAATAATTCAAACAAAACTATCAAATCACTCTACACTAGCTCAAGCTTTTAGTACCTACAAACCACCACCACCAGTGGGCCTGGAGCCCCAGTCCTCCACCAACTCTCCCAAGTCACTGCTATAGCAGATGAACCCACCGACCAATGATCTGGGAGTGTAACAGAAATCCCTTGCTTACGCAAGGAGATCCTGCCTATTCCTTTACTGCCTATTCAACAACATATCTGCATACTCTAGTATAAGTAATCAACAATGATAATACATGTTCAGAAGCCTGTGTCAGGAGCAGACACCCCCCCCCCTCCACTCTCAAGTACCCTAGACAGCTGTCTGGGGTCAACTCCACTCGCCGGTCGACCAGCTGAACCGCTGGTTAAAGATTGCCGGCGATAGTTACATGCACATCAGCGCCACCTACAATAGGCCTGGCCGCCTATATAAGCAGCTCACCACCGGCCAGACCTCAGAATACTCTTCATGCTCCAAGCTGCAAGATCTACTCTCGCTCCCCTGGGTGTCGGTAGACTCGAGCAGCTCTTGAATAAAGTATTATGTTTTGCACCTGTATTTGCTATTAACGTAACTGTCACCTGTTCATTTTGCATTGTGTTTTGCCAAGTATCATAGGGGAATTGTTTTATTTGTTGTTAAAGCCATTTTTGTTACATTAAATATTAAAATTGTTCATTCTTTTGAAATTTATCCTGCAGTTCTCACACCGTAAAGAGGTCAGGAGCAGTTTTATTTATTTTTTTATTTAATGTGATTGGCATTTCACCAGCCAGAATAGCCACTGCTCTATTCTTTCACTTTTCCGTCACAGGAGGAAAGGTGTCGGGGAGTCACCAAGGCTCAACCAGTAAAAGGTATTACATTACATTTAATGCTGGTTTCTGGAGGAACCCCTTCATGGCTCCTTGAAACTAAATAACCACAAAGAAGAAGACAAGGGACTTACCAGAGCAGAGAAGATACGGCTAGTACAAGAGCAAAATATGTACTGCCACGAGGCTGGGAAACACGGCTCAAAGGAACATGGGTACAACTGGGCCCAGGGACACTAAATATCGGGCTGCCAAGACCATGTTAGACCACTTTAATCCATGTGCTCAAATATCGACCCCAGGACACGTTTGAGAGAAAAAATGCTCCCCCCCCCCTGCACAGTATATTTGCAAACATCAAGGGTGTGAGGGTAGACTGCAGGCTGGTTAGACTTGATAACACTGTGGATGACCTGAGAAATGCAGACCTTGGAACAGGTGACCAAGGAAAGAAGCTCAACCAATAAAGATCCACCAAGGCAGATTTGGTGGCATTGAGGTAGTAGTGAAGAGCTGCCATCGGATACCAAATGATACACCCAGGCCGAACTAATCAAGCTTCAATTATCAAAGGACCCCTACAGAAGCCCTCTGACTCGTCGCCAAAAAAGGAGATGGCTGCAGATGAAGAAAACGCCCACCAGCACTAATGAGGTGGGCTAAACGAGCCTGCAACATGTAAGCTGCCTAATACTCTTGAACAGCATTAGGTTTAGAAAGAAGAGCCACATGGGGAAAGCAAACCCCCAAAGGACTCAGGATTGCAGGTGTCACCAACCTAACAGTCAGCATGGCAGAGGCAGAAAAAATGATCGTGGCTTCATGGCACACATGACAAACAGCCCTAAAACTCTCAAGGCAAGAGTGGGTTATCCATATCGAGGGGATGTCCACAGGCCATAATGAACCCACAGGGAATTTTCAGTGCCTAAAGGACAAGACACCCAGGCACTGGGGACATTCACCGAATATAATAAAGTAAGCTGACCCAGCCTAGGCAACGTGGCTGAGAAAGCCAACCTCAGTGTGCTGTGTGGACAAGTGTATGAACCACCAGTGCACCCCAACCAACCAAAATGCTCACTCCTGACCCAGAACCTAGACAGAGGCAGGAAGACCCTCAACTTACCCAAGGAGACTTTACCACCCTAGAGATCCGGCCTCCAAGAGAAGGAGTTCCTAAACACACCAGAGGAGACCTGTAAGTGAAGGGGCAGCGTTACAGAGCACTAAGGAAAGGGAACTTTGACTATATGCAGCTTTAAGTTGCTTACTTTCTAGATGTTTTCCCAGTGGGGTGGCAGTGTGTCACATTGTCACTGCTCCTCTGTGAGGAGGGGCAGCCAGGTTCTGGCTCTGGTCCCCTGTAGTTGAGAGCCATCTCAGCGAGACAGTTCCAGGGAGCCGCCGGGGCTCGCCCAGAAAGAGCCCTTTAGTTATATTCTTTTTTTTTTTGGTAAGGTGGCCTTTATCTACAAGGCAAATACTGTACATTACAGTAGTAGTGTTCTACGACCCTTTTCCAAATGGTTTATTCCAGGTCTATACACTGCATACACATCAATGACATGTAAATAAATTTAGGATTAAAGATGCACTCTTCATAAGATATGTTGGCTAATTTTACATTAATCTTAGCTAAACACTAAATATGAATTTAAAAAACTTTAATAATAGAAAATGTGAGTAATAATCTAATTGTAACCTGTTTAAGAAGGTACAGACAGCAAGAACTTCTTCGACTATGAAAAATATCACATTACAAACACCTGTTTTGGAGAAAGAAAAATGTTTGGGTTTATATTAATCAATTTCCCAAGTGTGATTGTCATTGCGAGTGTGTGTGTGTCGGTCTTTAGACACACGCTCATGTATCAATACATGCCCAGTGGCTAAATACCTAAGCAAAGCTGCCATCTTTAAAAGCATTCAGAGAAATAAACTACATATTTAGAACTGCTGGGGATAAATAGTAATTTGTTTGGATTAATCTGCTAATGTAAAGCTTTGACACCATGTGTAATAATTACCTGCATTATAGCAACTGGAAATGAAGACATCTGAGAAGATCCATGTATAGCATAGGCAAGTGAGGCATCAGATACATCAAGAAATTCTGGAAAGGAAATAGCAGTCATTAAAATAAAATTAAAGAAATGATTTAAAGTCGATCAACTTCTAAATGTACAATACAGTTAGACTTACATATGACATAATTCACTACAGTATTATGTTTGGTCACAATTTAATTGTGAGTTTGACAGTTGACACAATTGACAGTTTACAATTATGCTTAACCCTTAACAGCTCCGGTAGCAACCTCTAGTTGCCTTCTGTGCTCGAATTGTCAAATGCAAATTTTTTAAATTTGTTTTGTAAACAATTTTTTGTCATGTGCATAATGATGAAAGACTGAATTAGCCAAGCCATTTAAGGGTTAACACACTACAAAGGTGTCAAGAAGTCATAAATACCATGAACATTTTTTCCCCAATCCTTTACCAAAAATCAAAGTGACTAGAATACAAAATAATTCTCGCATACTGAGGGATACTCCAAGATCTTTATGCAAAGGGGGACATGATCTGCACCCCTAATGTTGGGAAAAAGTCAACGTACCAATACTGAAAAGCACTCGAGTTAGTGATGTATGCATCACCTGTGATCCCTTAACCCCTGCACTGCACACCTGATTGTGGCAAAAACCTCAGTCAAATTGTCAAGGCCATATTTTTGTTGTTTTTATAAATGTTCAGGTAAAATTAATGTCAAAATGTTTCCAAACTCAACTATTTTAATTTCAAAACAAAGACTGATGAAAAACATTTAACATTAAAATATAGCACAGTTAAAAAAAAAAAACACACAACTCTCAAAACGACATTTGTTGCTTGGCGCAGTACAGTGGTTAATGTAGCTGTGGGATAGGAGGATCAACACTTTATAATGTTAAGGGAGTTTATAACGACCAACACAAACAAAGTAGGGGAATGAAGAGTGTGAGATATGCAGGATATAAATATAAAACTCATTCTAACCTAACATTCGATTCCAATCCTAGATCATATAGTTTCAAAGCATTTAAAGATAATTTTACACTCATTCAGCTGCTTGGATTACATTAATCTTTTAATTTTCAAATGTTTGAATGTTAATTACAGTATTCTAAAAAAAAAATAAAAATTGACAAAACCTCACAATTAAAAGGCTTTAACTCCTAATATGATTTTGCCTGCCACTTTTCCCTCTCATGTGGAAAAAATATACGGAATTGTGTATTGAAATCATTTTCAATGGCCATTACAAATACCGTACCATCAATATCAAACGTCTTGAGGTCAATTTCGTAGAATTTCTCTGCTCCGACAATGAGTGAAACCTGGGTGAAGTGTAGGCAGCTGCAGGGCTCCTGCGTGCTATACTGCCGACACACTGTGAACACCTCTTCCAAGTTGTTCCACACTAGGATGCTGTTAATACAAGAAATCTATAATTATTTTTTTACTTCACAAACAAATTCAGAAATCATGTGGGCATCAACTAATTTCCCCATCTACTGTGCATGTCAAACAGGGAAACTTGTGCCTTATCTGACCCTACTACGGGAGTCAAACAGAGATGATTAAAAGCATCACGTACAATTTAAGTCCTGCCCATACACAGGGCTCACATTTGCTTCCTCAGGCCTCCAGTAAACAGATGCCATCTTTGAAAACATTCATGGGTACCTCCTCCTCGGCGTGAAGGCCTCATTATTGAGAAAGGGAGAACGGGTAGCATATGCTGGAGCAACTCTCACAATACCACCGTGCAGCTTGTACCCACACCATCACTTAACATGAACAAAAATAATTATGATTCCATTGATGGTGTCATAAGATCCTGACCGTGACCAAAACTATGTAAAATGTTCAAATATCGGTGAACACGAAATATTGGTTATGATGTTCACAACGGGAGGCAGACATTCACAGCACTCGGCTGTGGTTCTGTGCATCTACACATCATGAAACGTTACCATGAGTTTTTTTTAAAGGAACACAAGGTTTCTTGTGTATTCATGATTTGTGTATTCACATTTATATTCATGATTTAGTAACAGGAATCTTGATAATAAGAGCAGTGTTGTGGCTAGATTTAGCAATGTGCAAAGTAGTATATTGGAGGTATTTTTCTGCAAAGGGGTGACATTGTCTGCTGATAGCCTGTGTCACTATGCTATGCTTCGATTTCACTACATATCCCCTGGAACTGCTTAGTGGTTCATAATGGTGCATAAAAATGTAGTTGTAAATGACTTGTGTATATAGTGCACTAACAGCAAACATTGTATGTGTTATGGTTATAAGCATATAATATTGTGCACATATCAGTGACACTGTAATATATTTGAGCATTCCAATGTTCCACATATTTTATTATGTACATTTTCTAAATGATAAACTGTTGAATAATTTTTCTGGGGGAAAAAAAAAATCGGACATTGAAATAGTTAAAATATCTTCGAGGCAACTCTTGCTCCATGGTGGACTTGGGCAGACCACTATGGGGTGAATGCTGAATGAATGCTCTTTAATCATATAACTTCTGGGCTTCACCATAGCCAAGGTAATTCACATACAATAGCTTTTCATTTTCCTGTGACCAAGTAATGCATTTTTACAATATTATCAGGAAAAGTGTATTTTTTTCCTGTGTTATGAAGGGGGTTAATGAATAGTGGCACTGTGCTGGAGTGAATTTTGTAAAAAAATGCACATTTATCTGCCTCCATCACACTACATATCACTTAGTTATGTAGACTAACAGGTACATTAAAAATCAAAGGTAAATAAGCAGTCAATAGCCTGTACACACAAAAAGCTCTTTTTCTAAGCTATCCCACTCAGTTGCTCTCCAATGAATGACTGTATTGACAACCCTCAGATTAGGACCTGGAGCAAGCAGGGGAAGTCAACCTTATCCATTGTTACAGGGGAAACTTTCACACTATTTCCTTTGGGGCATACTAGTGCTAGGAAAACATTGAACAATAATTCATAAAGGAGCATATTCAAGTAGTATATGTATATACATATACAGTGGTACCTCCAATTACAAATTTAATCCATTCCCAGAGATGGGTCGTAACTCGAAAATTTGTAACTTGAAACGAATGTTCCCACTAGAAATAATGTAAGTTGAATTAATCTGTTCCACACTCCCAAAAATATTAACTTCAAAATACATTTCGTACATAATACACACGTATTTTGTACTACAGTATGTTCAAGTTATAGCTAACCTTAATTGATGACTTGTGGGCATATAGAAGACGGTGAGGAGGGGGGAGGAGAGGCGTTACTGTTTGGAAAGAGAGTCCCCTTCCATTTTAACATCAGGTAGTGATTTTTCTGGGGTACTCTCTCCTACATTTTGCCTGCATACCACCAGGACCTGGTTGTGACTCACTGCTTGTTTTTCTCATCAAGAACCTTTCCAGACTTTTTTTCCCCTACGTTATTGGGAAAAAACTAATTTTTCCCTGCGGTTTTCCCCTTTTAAAAGTTGTATTGATACACCTTTTGCCACTTTAGCACTCAAATGTCCTTTTTCTTAGCAAGTATGGTGGACATGGTTAACAGATTTGTTGTACTGCCTAGCACGATCAACAACCCACACGCCAACTTCGTGTTTACGAATGATCTTGTTTTTTTCCTCTGTGGTCATCCTGACATGTATTTTCTTAGGTTGAACCTTCCCACTGACTTTCTTGGGACCCATGGCGTGATATATAATAATTACTTTTATGATCAAAAAACAAAATCACAAAAACAAAGAAATTCTAAACAAAGAAGTCGAGCGCGATCATCACCAAGTAGGTGGTTTGGTAAACTAAAGCGGGGTTGCCTGTCCCACCAGGACCCACGCGCTCTGTCGACCCATACATGTATCAACAAAGTCACAAGTCGAGACAAAGGTCGTAAGTCGAGTCAAATTTTCCGATGAAATTAGGATAGCGACTCGAAAAATTTGTAAGTCAAGGTTCCACTGTATATACACACATTATGTATCATAAAACGTCATGTTATCTTGAGGTTATCTTGAGAGGATTTCGGGGCTTTAGTGTCCCCGCGGCCCGGTCCTCGACCAGGCCTCCACCCCCAGGAAGCAGCCCGTGACAGCTGACTAACACCCAGGTACCTATTTACTGCTAGGTAACAGGGGCATAGGGTGAAAGAAACTCTGCCCATTGTTTCTCGCCGGCGCCCGGGATCGAACCCAGGACTACAGGATCACAGTCCAGCGTGCTGTCCGCTCGGCCGACCGGCTCCCCCAATGTGTATACATTGACCTGTGCTCTTTGTGCAAGAGCTTCACTCCACTGAGTTTCCGGAACACAACTGTATACCACAGCATTCATGGTCCTCTACAATGTAGCACAGATATGAAGGTGTATGTTGCTGCTCAATATAGATGTTCAGTTGTTACTTCACTTGGTATGTGGGCTCTCACTCTCTCTATTCCATTTACCAAAAAATAGCAGGCCTTCCTTTGGCCAAGTTAGCGGCCATATTGGTTATTGTATCATTAGCATTGCTCATCTTTAGTTGTCTTGAGATGATTTCTGGGCTTTAGTGTCCCCGCGGCCCAGTCCTCGACCAGGCCTCCACCCCCAGGAAGCAGCCCGTGACAGCTGACTAACACCCAGGTACCTATTTTACTGCTAGGTAACAGGGGCATAGGGTGAAAGAAACTTTGCCCATTGTTTCTCGCCGGCGCCTGGGATCGAACCCAGGACCACAGGATCACAAGTCCAGTGTGCTGTCCGCTCGGCCGACCGGTTCCCTGTTATCTGCCATTAACACACTGTTAGCTTAGATAATGTAGATTCTGGAATCCAGGTTTCTTCATGGTTGAGTCAAAGGCTTAAGATCTGGGATCCATCACAGGTCATGCAAGGGGTTCTGTTCTGTTGACTCTAGCACTAGTATTACCCTGCAGCGATGCTTCAAAGGTTTCACACGTTGCCAGTGCCAGAATATCCACCTGCCTAATTGTTTGTGAACCTATCCTATAGAATTTGTGGCTCTAATCTTAGACTGCAACCAAATGATCTGCTCAGGAAAGAATTTTTCATATTTACTCAACACCCCTCAACTTTTATTTTAAGGTCTAATGTTAACCCAAGTTAGAGTAAGTCAAGTTAATGTTTGTTATGTCATAACTTTAATAAGTTAAAGTTATGATTGACTTTATAAAACATTCTCTTGTATGATGTTAAAATGCATCGTCTTAACTTTTAGGGAAGTATGACATTCTGTGTAGTCTTCTAAAAACTTGGCTCTATTATCATATCCACTAGAAGCACCCTTGTTTTATTTCTCAAGCTTTGGTCAAACTGATACAAACAATAACAAATTCCTTACCAATAAACTTTTTTTTATATACCAAAATGAGTAGTGAAAGCCTGAAAATTGTTAGTAATTACATTGGATATAAACTGACTAGTTAAAGAAATTTTATGTACTCTAAACAGGAAGTAGAATATATATTATATATATGCCTCAAATATACTACATACAAATAAGAATGCGTTCAAAAAAGCAGTGTCGTAACAGAAGTAGTACGGCAATTATCTCTGTACCTTATTCGATCTGTGGCAGCTGCGCACACAAATATTTCTCCTAATTTTGTACAACCTGAGGCAAGGAGGTGACAACCCTGTAGAGGCTCCACACGTGCGGGATTCACGCTCGGCTTGGTAAGTTGCATGGCTTCAGCTGTTACCGTCAGTGATCTCAAATCAGTCTTGAACACCAAGTTATCCTTCCCTAAAATAAAACAAGTGGTTGACTTAGAAATATCCTTAAGTTTATTCTGAATGATTTTTCTAACACAAAATGTGCCAATTCTTCACTAAGATGTACATCTTAGTGAAGTATCCAAAACTTGCTTACTGTAGGTGCAGCCTGCACATGACTGTAAAGCTGCTGCTCAGTTGGGTGGGTGTGGAGCACGACTAGTAACTGTGACTTACTGTAGATGTAAAATTGCCCTTGTACAGAGACTTGTGAGCACCTTGTTAAATCACATGATATAAAAAGATTAATGATATGTATATGGATATGTGTACATTCATATATAACATTCACAATTGGTTTAGAACCGTTTACCTAATGTTAGCATATGTTCCACTGGTTAACTTGACTCTTACCTAGTTCATTAACAGATTTACTGGCATTCAGTTCGACAGCTGAATAACTTAAGAGTTTAGATGATTGTGCTTATATTAGCAAAAAAGTTAAAGACATATAATTGCATACCAGCAATAAAAAGTACCACTCCAGCTCCATCGACCAGTAAAATTTGATGAACAGCCGAGAGCCCTTCGATGCGTGCTCGTGACTTTAGATTACCACTTTGATCGGCTTCAAATGAGTACAGTCCTTCCACTGCTCCAGCAAGAACTGTCTAATGAAAAGAAAGAATAAATCCATAAATGTGCATATACCAAAAATTGTCAACAAAAATTTAATAAATGTGAATGTATATAAGGATTGTGTAGATTTTAAGAGAAATTTATAGGAATGCCAAAGACATAGTAATACTATACTGTATCATAAAAGCTTAAAATGTGTATGTATGTATATATGTATAATATATGTATGACCTAAAAGCATTCCATTTAGGCGCTATGACCAGACTAGGCTTCAGGAATAGACCTGCTCTACTAAAGTTTCTCAAACACATTTTATCATAGGAAATGAAGTACAGTGAACGACTGCCAGTGTATTTTACAGATATTCTAAAGTGACAGTACCAACAAGTAATGCTGAACCAGCCAAAGGAAGGCAGGCAGGAGTAATGGGCAGAAAGAACAAATATTTTACGTCTAATAACATCTGTAACAAAGAGCAAAGATTTTCAGCCTTTCAAAATATCAATCTACTCTAGAAGGCTGATGTGCATGGAGCTCCAATGTGCATGGAGCACATTGGAAGGAGGCCTTCCAATGTGCTCCATGCTCATACTATCAATACTCAGACAATCCAAGGTTCTCCGTAGTTTGCTGCACAATGTAAGTTTTATATATGCTTTCAAACATCAGTTCAGGAGTTTGTTGAAGACCTCAAGAGATTTTCTGAATGTTGCCAAATTAACTAATCTCTTGATGAAATGCTGAGAAACCCACAATATAAAATCAGCAAACAGAATGACTTGAAGAAAGGGAGACAGGGGAGGACAGTCCCAGCCCTTTTCCTCTGCCAGATATACCAAAGAACGTGTGTGTCTGCCGAGACTTTCCACCCGCAGATGCAGTAAATCATCGTCATAAGTCTCGGCAGCAGCACCGTAATCTTCTAATGTTTCAGGTACTGGATTTTGCCAATAATGGTTCACTGAATGGTATCAGACAGATAGAAATCCTATTACTAGACATGGTAAAGTAAACCAAGTATTCTAGTTAAATACTACCCAGTACTGGGGCATTATTTAATTCTACTACATTACAAATTAAAAAAATTTGTTCCTGGGTAGTAATATTTCTTAACTGCTTAGCCATTTTCTATAATTTAGAGATATATTATTCTCCTTAACCTTGGCTTTTGTGACTAGGGCCAGGGGCCAGATTCACAAAGCAGTTACGCAAGTACTTACGAACCTGTACAGTACATCTTTTCTCGACCTTGGTGGCTTTGTTTACAATTATTAAAAAGTTAATGAGCTCTGAAGCACCAGGAGGATGTTTATAACAATAACAGTTGCTTAGGAAGTTTTCATGCTTGTAAACTGTTTAATAAATGTAACCAAAGCCGTCAAAGATTGAAAAAAGATGTACACGTTCGTAAGTACTGGCATTAACTGCTACGTGAACCTGACCCCTGGCCTTGAAGTATGATGAGTATGACTGGGAGGTCATTGGAGAATTCAAAATGGTGGCATTCCTGATGGATCCCCAAGGCATTTTTACAAAATTTCCCTGTTATCTCTGCCTTTGGGACAGCAGAGATACCAATGTGTACTATTACAGGTGGGACTAGCTACAGCAAACCAAGTTCTCTGTGGGGAGCAACAATGTCAAGTGGGAGCCACTGGTGGACCCCCGGAAGGTGCCTTGCCATAGCCGAACATCACATTGCGCCATATGAAACGATGTGTCATGGCTCTAGATAAGGAGTTGGCAGCCCTCAAGTACCTTCAAGGCTTCTTCCCTAAGCTGCCTGAGGCAAAGGTCAAAGTTGGTGTCCAGAGTGCAAAATGTCCCCAAGAAGCTTCCTAGGAAGGAGAACACAGCTTGAAACAAATAGCTTTCTTAGTTGTCTGGGGCTTCTTCGGGTCAAACTATATGGAGCTGGCCGAGACTATGGTGAAGAGCTAAGGTGCAATGGGCTACAGGATGGACAACTTCAGTCCATATTATAGATGGTAATCTTAATAAAATCAAGGAGAACCCGAGAGTGTACTCTGAGAAGCATGGCGAGTACTTTCACTAGGATATACCGGACTTTTGATGCCACTACCAAGAACAGTACAGTATACCAAGAACATGATGGGGAACAACATTTGGGGTAAGATCTGTGAGAATTATTTATAGTATAATTGTACATCTTGAAAAACTACCAACTCTTTTGTGTTCATTTCTGTATAACTTTAGTATAAATACCTTTTTTTTATTCACATGTTTTTCTGACTTTATATGAGAGAAAAGATGAATTCACCCATTTTGTCACAGGAAACGAGCAAATTTAAAAATAATTCACTATCCTGGTCACGGAAGCAAAGTTTGAGGGGAATAATTGCCATTTTCTATAATGTTTAGGTATAAGCAGTTAGCAAATAACACTACCCAGAACAAAATTGTGTTGCTTTGTATAATTATTCATCTACTGGTAAAGAATGTAATAGTCTCTGAATTGAATAAGGGACACTTGAATGCTTCAGGTAGGAAGGACTTTCACTGACTAAGAGGAAGTCTTAGTCTCTCTACATCCAAGAGGAAGAGACAAGATGCTACCGATTCAACTTCAGATGTGGACTTTACCTCAAGAACCGTGGCAGTTTTTATGTGAATTTCTGCAAGACCTTTGGGTACCACATGTGAACACTGATCACGGTTGATGAGAAATATTGTCATAGCCAGTAATATTATTGGGTCCATAATCTGTGCTGCTGCCAGTCGCAGATCAAAGTAAACTGGATTAATGTGTGCTTTGAAATATATCATCACAAGGCACACCACTGTATGATATGACTCGAGTGGGCAAGATCGGAGCCGGTCGGCCGAGCGGAAAGCACGCTGGACTCTGATCCTGTGGCCCCGGTTCGATCACGGGCGCCGGCGAGAAACAATGGGCAGAGTTTCTTTCACCCTATGCCCCCGTTACCTAGCAGTAAAATAGGTACCTGGGTGTTAGTCAGCTGTCACGGGCTGCTTCCTGGGGGTGGAGGCCTGGTCGAGGACCAGGACGCGGGGACACTAAAGCCCCAAAATATGTAATTAGAGAGGTATATGCTGTCTAGGTCGAGGGGGTGACAAGATTGATTTAATGTGTAGCAGTTTTAGAGAAATAGAATTAGATGTGCAGCAAGAGTCCGAATAGGTTGCATGGCAGTGGTGGTAGGATAG
>WNGS01087021.1:3298606-3311724 GCA_020271785.1 Procambarus virginalis
CATCTAAAGATAACCTCAAGAAGAAGATGGAGTGAGACTTCAACAACACATTAATACACACCCACTCTGGCACAATACAGAATGCACACTGAATGACATTTGATTATTAAATGATAAGGGAAAGTATCGAATATATACATCACACCTGATGGGAAAAAGGTTGGTGCATTCCTCCTCTCTAAACCATTGAACAAATTTGAGAAGCCTTTAATTTGTGCCAGATACTAAGTCAAAGGGAATATGGCTCGACTCCTTTTCAATTCGTTACGAGATCTTCTCCAACCAGTTTTGCTTTGTTTAATCACCTTTCACATTGCGATTAACTTCACATCAACCACCCACTTGACCTTAGCAATGAAGTAGTCAAATGATGAGGTCCAACACTGCTGCACTGGTGATAGTCTTTTTAATATCGAAAGATATATTGTGATCGTGGGTATGGTTAAGCAGCTTGTGCACTGAACCAGAGTTTACCCGTGTGTTGACAGCAAATCTTGTATCTAGTACGCAAATTTTAAGTGGACCTTGACACTACAAATGTAAGAGTACATTACAAAAATAAAGGTATTGATTAGATAATCATGATTTTTGATGAAGCAGCACTGCTACAAGGGTCAATTGTACAGCCTCAGTGGCTTTAGTAAATTGTGCAAAGCTTGCAATTATCAAAGTGCCATTCAGGATACCAATATGAGAAATGACAAGAGCAATGACAACAGGTTCACCAAAGATTTAAATGAGACATCCTGTACAACTCAAATTACCAAAGCAGAAACAAATTCCCAAATACAGAGCTGAGAGTCCACTGATGCTTGTTGGGTGTAGGATGAAAAGACACTGTTCTACACTATTTTATTGGCTATGTACAAGACTACAGATAATCATAAATACATTGGTGAATTTGACAATACTCTTCCACCAAGATATTTACAATACTATACAGTATTTTGGTCAATGAGTATCTTTAATTTACTGTCACTGGGAAAAATGGTTTCACCCAAATTTCTCTATCCTAAAATAGTGTCAAGTAAAAAAAATGAACAGTTAATTGCACATGTACCTTATGTTGATGCCTGCATGTACTGTAGGGAGTCAGGAATTTCTTCACAATGCCTATAAATATAGAGAAATTGCATCCTATTGTAACTATCCCAATTTAACTTGAAACTATGAACCGAAACTGTGTGAACATTAAGTTGTCCTATACAAAAGCCACAATAACAGAGGCATCAGTCTCTCGGCACTCAAAATCCAAAACATTTGGTATTTAATTACATTGTCTCCCTTTTCCAAACTACTAGACTTCTTTTTATAGTTATACTGTAACGTATTGGAAAATGAAAAGATGAAAAGGGTGAAGGCGATAGAGAGATGGAAAGGTAATGTGAGGAAGAGTGGTCAGGAGAAAGGGAAAGTTTAGAATGAGATGGAGAAAATGAGAGTAAGGAAGGCAGAATAGAAAGTAAAAGTACTAGAAAGTAGAAAGATTGAAAGGTTGCCGCCACCATCCATTCAATTATACATAAGACAAGGAATGAACGTGTTTGCAAACAATATCTGATTTTATCATGTATCAACTGTAAGCATGTACTCTATAACCAAGAATCTTTGTCAAAATCTTAAGCCAGTAAACTTCAGAGAGCTCTCCACTCTAGCTTTCAAAATCTAAGATCTATGGATCAGACTAAAAGACAATTTAAAAAACAAGTTAATTATATATTTACTTATGGGCATCATATATCGCCCATTTCACTTGATGTTCAATACGTCAACATAATACACAAATTTGAGTCGCCATACAAGAAATTGAAAGCATTATGGCCGACTGCCCCTGAAAATCACACGCTTAAGTTGGAAAACACAAAATGCGTCACCTTACAAGTTCACTCGCCAAAGTCTCTTGAGACTAAGCTTGAGAGAGAGAGGGATGGAGGGAGGGGGGGGGTAGCTTACAGCTGATAGTCCCCCACCCGGCTCATGACAGGTATAATCTGGCGTGGGAACTTTGACAAGCGATCTATCTACTGCTGTCCTACTCAATGTCTCAAATGTACAGTTCCATGGTATATATGAGGGGACCGGAAAGCTATGCTCTGCCTTCCAAAAGATAGCCTCTGGCTATCTACTTACCCCACCTAGATAGCGGCTTGTTTATTGGAAACACGGCCAACCGCTGCAATTAGCAGCTTGGCAGAAAGCAAGGTCACTTCACACAATCTGACCCCTACTTAAACTGTGACCATTAAATCTCTAAAGGTGTGACTTCTTAATTGCTAAGGACAAACGCTAACACCAATATCCTGTGTGACTTAACTCTCGTTTATGTAAAATAATATACAAAACCCGTTTATGGTGTTACAATTTTAATTTCTATTGCTACACCCTTTATAGAGGAGTTACTGTTATTGTCTTCAGGCACTCTGCCACTTCTTCAAATGACCAGACTTTTTTTTACATTACAATTGGAATCCTGTTACTTTCATAATACCTTTCATGTGCTGTAAAGCAACTTTTCTGCACATTGATGTTCATTCCTCTTCAGCTTTTGTTTAAATTACTCTCTCCATGGTTTATGACTTTACATCCCCTTAAATTCTAGCCGCTTTATCTAATGTAATAAAATTCAATGAATATATCAAGTCTAATCTTACTCTAAATAGTTTTATTTATTTTACCCTTTTCCAAATCAATTTATCACTCAATTTCTCTATATTTTAAACTATGATTTGGGCAGGAGGCCTAATCAGACTGGGCCACAGGGACATTTATCCTCGAAATCAACAGGTAGGTAGGCAGGCAGGCTTACTCCATATTTTACATGCTAAATGCAAACAGACTGATAACTCAAAACGTCTGCTATACAGCAATATCAGCAGTGTATCACCATACTGTTTAACTTTTTACAAACTGTTTAGGTTATACTTATACAATATTGCACATCCAAAGCATTTTGTGCTGAATTTGTAACTGGAAAGTGGAGGAAGCATTAGTTTTTAATGTTAAAAAGATCCTTTATAGTAGTCGAAATAGTTTTTATATATATTTGAGGCATGTGAAACATGATATTTTTTCATACATACAGAACCTCCCAGTTTGATTTGGGAAGATTTTGCTAAAACATACCAGTACAAATCAAGGACTACCTCTATATGTATTATTTGAACAATATTTTCATTCTACCTTTTCTGTTTGTCCTCTGGATTCTTTCGTGTTGATACTTTACTACTCCATGACAGTGGGAATAGTTGAAATGACAAATGGTTTCAAAGTATCGAGGACAGGAAGCCTATTGGCCTTTTATCTATCACTAGTCAATGACTGATACCCCATGATCAAACAAACTATTTACTACCTCTCAAGTATTTCTTTGCTGCTAGGTAAATAGGCATTGGCAGGTCTTCCTAGGCAACTGACTAGGGTGCAATCTACAACTGCCATCCAACTCCCAAGTATCTACAGCTAGGCGGACAGAAGTATTGGGTGCAAGGTAAAGTACATTAATGTCTCGCCCTGTCCGGGAATCTAATCCAGGACCAATCGACTGTGAGCTTACTGCATGACATGTTATCTTGCTCCCTTTATCAGCACGCTGTCATTACCTTTTCAAGATGCTCCCTGTGGAATACTAATGGAGTCAGTAATGAACGGATGCCTGTCTAAGTGCTTATCTTTGCAATAAATTTCATAGTGGTTATAACTTCCCCCTAAATCTTATAAAAAGTTTTATAATATTAAGAAAATGGGCCTTGCAACATAATAAGAATGAAAGCAACAAACTAGAAGATAATCTTACTAAAGTAGTAATGTATGTAGTCACAAAACTGTATACTATATTTATAACCATTTAAATTTGCTATATTATTTACATTAATGTACAACGTATATGCTACCTGTATAGTAAATCCATCTTAAAACTCCTACAGTACACACCCTTTCTTGTACAGTTCATGGAAAAGCTTCCATTCTCTGTGTTGTCAATTTATTTTTTTAAACAGGAATTAGTATGGCTAATGCCTGTTTACTTAAAGTAATCCTTAATCTACAAAATAAGAAAAAAAAATTTTGTCATTAAATGTTCCAGAATCTATTTAATTCGGATATCATGATAAATATCTCTAAATTCAGATTACTGAAAAATACTCAATTCATCAGGTTCTCCTTGCCAAGTAATCGTACCATCACTAGTAAAAAAAACTTAAAATCTTAAATATACTTCTCATATAGAATGTCGTTCCATAAAAGCACTATAGGGTATTTTGGTAAAAGCTATGAACATTTCAAATTCACTTACATTAATTTAATTGAATGTTTTACCAGGATTCCCAGAAAGCCACATGTAAACTTGAACCATTAGCTCCAGAAGCTAGTGTAGAACCCAAATAAATGTAACTACTTGTGCTAGTTATTTCACTAATGCATCTTGTTACTGACACAGCATTACTACATAAAAGAAAGACTGCCATGTTATTACCTATCTACTTGAACAATTACAAACTTGACTGACAAGCAGCCAAGTAACAAATCTTCAGGGAAACTTGGCAAAGAACATGGCTGTATGGTTAATGGAGTTGAGAGGAAACCCAAAACACTTCCACAAGATGGAAGTATTTGTAAACACTGGCAGAATTTCACAATTTACTCTGCTAATTGTTAGGTTTAAAAGCCATGTAAATGTAACCCTTCAACATTAAATCTTAATATACTGTTCCCATTTTTAATAAATAGTATGTCAGAAAATATCTTCTTGCCTACTGGTACATTATATTTTAAAGTGCACAGACAAGCATGCAATAAACTCATGATCACATGTTGATCCTTTAATTGTGAGACCCAATAAAGCTGAAGTTAAGATGTCTGTATAATTCAGTATGTTTTATGGCTTAATTTACCTGGACCAATAAGGAAATGCCTGGGTTATCACTTAATGATCTCTGGTCACTTTTTTTATTGCAATTCGGCGACAAACTGCATGTACAGAACATGGATACAGTAGTATGTTGTGTTCTGCCTGAAATGCTATGCATGCTAGTGCATATGTTTGCAAGACTAAACTTCAATGCTCTGTACTCTCAAACCCAATGTACCTTCTTGTATATATAAATAAATAAAATGCCGACTTGTCTGCTGGTTGTATCACATAGGATTCATAAGTCTTGTTAATACAGCATAAACCATTATCTGTAAAAGAGAAGAAAATAGGAGGCTGAGTGCAGTGAAATAAACTAGAGCATTGATCCCTTAGATACTCCCTGAACCAGACCCATGATAGTCTGCTTAAGTCTCCATTCCCCCACTGAGCTCTCGTCTACCTCATTTCCCAGTGGCAAGTCTTATCAAGCCACTACCAGGCTCACAAATACAAAAAGCATGACTAATACCCTCAACACTTCCCTGTAAACAATTATCAGAAGCATATGGAATGACAATTATCCTGTTAACTAATAGTTTAAAATTAAATAACTATGTCTTTATCTGAAGAGCAGGGACCACATATACCATGCCTTTTATGGAATGTTGGCTAAATCTGGGTACAGAGTAGACAGCTGTAAGTCTAAGAAAGGCTCTTGATTATCACCCAAATATGCCAAAGTAGACATTGCTGCCTCTTCCTTGATTAAGACCGAAGCTGCCCAAAACTAGCTGCGGACAGAAGGGAAATCAAACGTTCATAATAAACTAATGAACTGGAACCACATTCCCTACCAGGAGCAAAGAAACCGTGGGCCATCTTGCTGGAAAGTGGCAGGAAAAAAGGGGAAAGGGGGTTGTCAGCCAGCCAGGATGAGTTCGGAAGAAAAGAGAGAGAGATATAGAGATAGAGAGAGAGATAGATAGACAGAGAGAAGCCGACACCGACCTAAACTCTAAGGAAGCAGGGGTCCATCATAGAAGCGAGGTCTGAATTCCACAGGAAGTACCGCAAAAGGTCTTCACAAGTGACCGAAGGGGAGATTTGGAAAGAGGGAAACCTCTGGAAAGACAAAGCCACAGGAGTGAACAGTACACAGAAATGTATCTTGGTGAAAGCTGCAGCTCAATCAAACTCAGACCAATCAGGAGAAGAGAATTCCTCTGTGAGCATAAGACACTAAATGGAAGTAACAAAAGAATCTTGTGGCCAAATTCGGAATCATCCAGCCCCAAGAGCACACCATGAAAATTCTGGGGCAGAACCAAAGTAATCATCCAACACCTGGTAGAGAAAGGTACCCTCCAAAGGAGAAGGTATGGAGAAAACTTGCAGCTGTAAAGAAGAAAACTCAATAATCTTGGCTGGACTATATGGCTCAACTAGCTCCATGCTCGAGGAGGAGGGAGAAACCCTTGGAACTTGCAGAGCTACACTCCAAGCTAAACTCCGCTCCGGCTTCAAAACCCTTGGATGTTTTGGAGCCAGAAGTGGGGGCCGGACAAAGGGGAGGAACTGAAGCAGGGTGAACCACACCTGCAAGGATGGAAGAAGAGGTGCAGCTGGAGCCAAGGTGGAGATAAAGACCTCCAAGTCTGGGTTCCTAAGCACCATATAGGGCAATTCTGGGGCTTCCATCCAAGCACAAAACCACAAATGCTGAAACTGGGCCAATCCTATCTCATAATGTGGCACCTATCTGAAATGCTTTCACTTCAGAAGCAAAATTAGAGAGGATCAGGATCTGTGAGGAGCAAGTCCCAGAGGATTCAGGCTTGTAAGCATCACAGACCCAATAGGTGCAAAACCAACAGTAAAAAACCAGACAGGTGTCCCATGCAATGAGTATGTTTGCCCTGAAAATGGGAACCACATGCAGCCCTGTGGCTGCCATTTGCAGCACAAGTAGAGGGGCTGCTTGTGGTTATTGTCTTGGAATGGGATCTCCATCCTGTTTCAAGGATCTTATTTCTCAGGTTGTCCAGTGTCATCATGGCTACCCAGTCTGTGGTCTACCCCTGGCCCCCCCCCCATGATGTTCGTAAGCATGCTGCACTTGTGGCAGACTAAGTAATTACTGTATCAATAGAAGGCACCAAACTGGGAAGGCTATGTAGCACCATCAAATGTGCAGAATAATCAGAGGGCGCTAAATATCACCAAGGTTGCCAATACGAGAACAGAAACACATAAGGTGAACGATATCAAAAGAACCCGATTCACCAAGAATTCTATCGAGGGAACAAGTGACTGCGAGGGATGGTCGGAAAGCAAGACACATGCTCATCCTGGATGTCAGGACTTTCAACAAGGATATGCACGACTAAGAGGGACAGTGCAATATGGACAATAAGGAGCAGGGTGGCGCTCCATTAAGTGACCGTGAGTTAAGTGTGTATGGCCAATACACAACCTTGCCAGAGCAGTTTCCCATTGCCGGTTACGGTGGTAGGAGGAAGGCCATGGAGACACTACACTTAAGAGCACGCAGTGTGTTACCAGCAACAGAAGACCAACAATCCTGCCAACAGGCAAGGATGGAGGAATGAATAACTGGGTAAAAGTCGCAATAAGGTATACCTTTACAGGAGATTTGCGGCAGACTAACCTAACCAAATATCCACTCAGCATGCCTTGGATGGATGCTGTATTTGGGCTCTGGGTTTTGCCAGTCTAATAGGGTCATGGTGGTTAAGTATTTTAACTTAAGGTTAAGTTATTTATTCAATGTCCTTGACCCTCTTTGGTCTTTAGTTGCCCTTGGTCATGTTTCCTGGCTGTTGGTCTCCAACTTGGTGCCTGCAGCCCCTCTTCCATGGCAAGTCTATATCTTTCTCTGTGGTTATTTACCTTAGGGAGCTATCATGGGGCTCCCCTAGAAACCCAGCGTTGAATGTAATAAAATGCCTCTTTCTGGTAGTGCCCCAGTGGCTCCCTGTCTCCATCCTCCCTTCCATGTTCATCTGCTCCAGAACTGAGATCTGGTGGTGGCATTCACTTTTAACAGGTTCTAGCCACTTTCAAGTATTTTCTTTGTTGGGTAGTTTCGAGGTTCCGAATGTTGTGAACCCATCAGTTGTCCATCAAGCTTCCCTGACTTTCTGCATGCTTTTTCAGCAAAATGGCAGAATGTCACTTGCTTTGCACCTTTGTGATAGGGGTCAGGTTCTGGTAGGCCAAACAGAACTCCACATCTGATGGAACTGATAGTACTGAGCAATCTTAGTGAGATATCTACAGGAAGTCACTGGGGCTCCACCAGAAAGGGACATTTCATTACATTCAACTTGGGGTTTTTCTAAAAGGACAGAGAGTGTGTGGTAGTATTTCACTCATGGCAGTCAATACAGGGTCTGCAGCACCCAAATGCATGGGCATTAATAGAGTAGCTACATCATAAGTAGTGATGCAATTAACAGCTTCAGATTCACCATCCACACCTGACACTAGTCACATATGCAGGAGAGAGAGGGGGGGGGGGGAGAAAAACCACTCAAGACCAGCATAACTAAACTTCATATACACACACTGCAGTACTAGAACTAGTATTACCATCTTTATTTACATCACATCCATTACACCAAGATTATGATGACAGTGCTTAATTATTATATATATTTTTTGTTTTTTTTTTTGTTTGGAAATGAGCTGAAGTTAAATTATCACACAGGAATGTGCACTGAAAAATGGAAAAGCTGAATGTTCACAAATACAGCATCTGCGTGGCATATTTCTTCTTTAACTACAACAATTTTGACTTTAGGATTATTCCAGTCACAATATTTTAAATTTATACCTTTGAGTTGAAATTTCTGCAACAATTCAAGTACAATACTTAGTGCAAAAGTGTACAAACCATTTTGGAGAGACCGACAGCAGTGTACCCCATGTGGAGTTAAGGTCCATGTCTTCAGGGAAGCTCGCACAGATCTCCACAACTCCCAGTTTATCTGAACTTCTTGAGGCTACAACAATACTTTCTGGAGATAAAGCTGGCCCTGTTGGTAAAGAACAACAATTCATATGACAATAGCTTTTAATTATGGTTTGAATCCTTTTAATGGGCTGTAAAATTTATCTATCAAAAGAACTAATGTATAAATAATTATTCATGAACATCATCAATGATGCAAATAGTTTTAGTAGTCAGCCAAAGTGATATGCATGTAATGACACCTTCACAGCATTTGTGTCATCTCTCTTCTAATGCTAAGGACCACCTTGAGGCAATGAAAATGGGAAATTAGATCAATTGTTTGGTGACATGGGCAGCCAAAGGAGGCCACCAGAACCAGGACCATACCCCCTTGAAAGAGCAAGGCACCAGCCCTAAGATTACCGGGTGCACATCTCGGTGATCCTGGTTGCCTAGAACACACAGCTTATTATGACCAGCATGGAGGACAGACAGACACACACACACACACATAGAGGTGTCTAGAGATGAAGTGGAAAAAATGTTCAAGGAGCTAAGTAAGAACAAAGTAGTTGGTCCAGATGGAGTTTCACCATGGGTTCTGAGAGCATGTGAAC
Source organism: Procambarus virginalis (assembly GCA_020271785.1). Classification (NCBI taxonomy): domain Eukaryota; kingdom Metazoa; phylum Arthropoda; class Malacostraca; order Decapoda; family Cambaridae; genus Procambarus; species Procambarus virginalis. Next base: position 3,308,049 of record WNGS01087021.1, read on the forward strand.
CTGAGCTAAGCATTCCACCTCAACTGATTTTTCAGGCATCCCTGTTTACAGGAGTTGTAGCTGATGTGTGGAAAAAGGCTAACATAGTTCCAATCTACAAAAGTGGAAACAGGGAAGACCCCCTTAATTATAGACCTGTATCATTGACAAGTGTAATAGTCAAAATATTGGAAAAAATAATTAAAACTAAATGGGTAGAACACCTGGAGGAAAACGATATAATATCAGACAGACAGTATGGTTTTCGATCTGGAAGATCCTGTGTAATGAACTTGCTCAGTTTTTATGATCGAGCCACAGAGATTTTACAGGAAAGAGATGGTTGGGTTGACTGCATCTATCTGGACCTAAAAAAAGGCTTTCGACAGAGTTCCCCATAAGAGGTTGTTCTGGAAACTGGAACATATTGGAGGAGTGACAGGTAAGCTACTAACATGGATGAAAAATTTCCTAACTGACAGAAAAATGAGGGCCGTAATCAGAGGCAAGGTATCGGGTTGGAGGAATGTTACGAGTGGAGTACCACAGGGTTCAGTTCTTGCACCGATAATGTTCATTGTCTACATAAACGATCTACCAGTGGGAATACAGAATTACATGAACACGTTTGCTGATGATGCTAAGATAATAGGGAAGACAAGAAACCTAGATGATTGTCATGCCCTTCAAGAATACCTGGACAAAATAAGTATATGGAGCAACACTTGGCAAATGGAATTTAATGTGAATAAATGCCATGTTATGGAATGTGGAATTGGAGAACATAGACCCCACACAACCTATAAATTATGTGAGAAATCTTTAAAGAATTCTGACAAAGAAAGGGATCTAGGGGTGGTTCTAGATAGAAAACTGTCACCTGAGGACCACATTAAGAACATTGTGCGAGGAGCCTATGCTACACTTTCTAACTTCAAAATTGCTTTTAAATACATGGATGGAGAAATAAAGAATTGTTCACGACTTTTATTAGACCAAAGCTGGAATATGCAGCGATTGTATGGTGCCCATATCTTAAGAAGCACATCCACAAACTGGAAAAGGTGCAATGACATGCCACTAAGTGGCTTCCAGAACTGAAGGACAAGAGCTACGAGGAGAGGTTAGAGGCATTAAATATGCAAAAACTAGAAGATAGAAGAAAAAGAGGCGATATGATCACTACGTTCAAAATAGTAACAGGAATCGATAAAATTGATAGGGAAGAATTCCCGAGACCCGGAACTTCAAGAACAAGAGGTCATAGATTTAAATTAACGAAAGAAAGCTGCCGGAGAAATATACGAAAATTCACTTTTGTAAATAGTGGTAGACGGTTGGAACAAGTTAAGTGAGAAGGTGGTGGAGGCCAAAACCGTCAGTAATTTCAAAGCATTATATGACAAAGAGTGCTGGGGAGACGGGACACCACGAGTGTAGCTCTCATCCTGTAACTACGCTTAGGTAATTACACACACACCAGTGGGTTGGAATACAGTACTGTAGTTGTTTTTTAGCCACGTTATTGTCACTATATATTCCACGAGCATGTTATTAGGGACCTATCTTGTTTCTGTCCAGAGTGTACAGTTTGAGTGTTTTGAGGCAGTCCCAGAACATGCAGTTCAAATGCTTAACTGATCTGTTGTGGACAGAAAATGTTCTGCATTGTACATGTTCTGGCTCAGAAATCTCCCTGCCTTGAAAGGGAATGAAAGGGAAAGGAGACTGAAAAGCTACGGAGACAATTTTCACACAGTTTTTGGTATTATGGAAATGTTGCCAATATTGGTATTTAAGATTTTGCACTGATGCAAGGTATATACCTTGCATTCTCCTCACACAAATTATCTTCACATTTACACTTCTTTTGTCACTTTCACACCATTTTTTCCACCCATAGTATTTCAAATTTTTTTTTACCAGTTTACCTACCTCAATATTTTTCTTTAACATTACCATTGGATTTGACACCTGTTATTATTTATTACTATTTTCGAAATGACTGTTTATTCAATTATAATTTTTTATTACTATTTTCTAAATGAGCTCCTCTGATACAGCTTCCTCCAAAACAAACAAAAAAACACACAAACTCTTGCTATGTAAACAAATTGGACATACCCAGAAAAGAAGGTCTTGGCATGTTTTTGGAAGCTGTTCTGACAGGTAGACACAAATCACTGTCTGACTCTGCATCTGGCGATACCTTTGTAAAGCAGTCTGGACGGATCTCGATTACTTCCACAGCATTCTGATGTAGGATGTACAAATACGGGCTCCTGTATGCTGAAGAGAAACAAAAAATCAGATTCAATAACACATTTTACTAGACTAGAATAACTCATTTATGTGTAAACTCCAGTTGGTTTAGTGAATGATTACAGTGTGTAAAACACTTCAGCCAGTCGGTAAAGCTATTAAATATGGATAGGCTTTGCACCGTGTTTGGACTAGTTGTCTAATTGGAAACCACCAAAAAAAAGCAGATTCCCTGCAGGCAGTAAAGGATTTCAATGCAGGCAAGAAAGGCATCTTGCCTGCATTGAAAGAGTATGCAAGGATCAAGCAACATTACATTTGAAATAGATTAGTGCTTTCAATAGTATGATGATTGATATAGCATTTTGGTTTTGAAGATTTTTATTATCCACCCTATGATTTTCTTGGCTGTTGATATGTTTTTTTATGCTCTCTTAAAGATCCATCTTCTTGCATAATTATTCCTTAGGTCTTAATATAAACAGGAGCAATGAAGTTTATCTGACAGGGTCATGTATCCTGTACTTGTCTTAAGATTTTAGTTTTTCCGATAAAGTAATCTGAATTAATCACCTTTGAACATTTTCTGTTGTTCATTGGAAAACTTCATTGATATCCAATTCCAGTTCTCTGTCTTATACTGTTCCAATTTTCATTTTAATTTAACCTTTGCCTGCAAAGGTTCACATGAGATTTGGTTGTCATCCTGCCTTTTGTCAGGATGAGGAAGAGTAACAGTGCAAGGAACACATCTTGTGGGGGCCAGTTTGGCACGGTTTTTGATTGACTAAAAACAATGAACCAGATTGCAACATTCCATAATGGATTTTCCCATGGTTTCTGGCTCCTTATCTATCACTGGTCTGTCAATTTCCAACAGACCCAACCCACATAAGGCACCGATTTCTTACAGGCTAGTCTGCCTAAGTGTTGTTTTAATAACGTAAATATTGAGAAAAAGGGCAGGAGTCATGACGAGGACTCGAACCTATGCAATGGGTAGTCCCCCGCATGCGTCCCAAACAACCAGGCCACGGCATAGTCAAAAGGATTGCAACCCAGAGTTCTCCTGAACACACGAGGGCTTCCTTAAGCTTCCACTGAAGCCAGACCAGGAAGTGGGACTACTTCCTGGAACCCACAGCATAGGTTCCAATCTTCATCACAGCTCCTATGCACTTTCTCATTGATACATCACACAAGTGTGATTAATCTCTGTGTAATGAAAATATTTATGAATGGTTCAGGCTAGTGGCAGCCGTAATGGATCAGTTATCTGTAAATATAAAGTACTGTACTAGGATTAGTGGTATGAAGTACAGTACTGCCTCACAAATTGTTCAACAATATGACTGCACTACTCAAGCTCTGAACACAAGATATATCCAGTGAAATATAAAAATGTTAAACCAGAGAACTATGCAACACACCAACC
>WNGS01087021.1:3319497-3336652 GCA_020271785.1 Procambarus virginalis
CTGGGAGATCATTTACATACATCAGAAACAGTATAGGTCTAAAGACTGAAGCCTGCGGGACTCCATTGGTGACACCGCGAATCTGAGACCTCGCACCTCCCAGTGACTTGCTGTCTTCTGTTACTAGGTACTCCCGTATCCAATGGAGTACCTTCCTTTCACTCCTGCCTGCATCTCCAGCTTTTGCACTAGTCTGTGTGTGTGTACTCGTCTAGTTGTGCTTGCGAGTGATTTCTAAATTGTGTGTGAGCGTTCATGTATGCGGGTGATAAATTCTATCTTGCCATCGGTAGTTTGATGGCCAATGTCGCAATACCACACTCATTTACCACATCATCGTCCCCCCTCCATCCCCATCAATCACCACCGACGTTCACAATCAATCCTCGATAGCCTCCAAATAGACCGGCTCCCCTACACCATCTTCACACTGTTGCTGTCATGACATCATCAAAACATTTCCCGCCCAGCTTTCAATCGGCTATAATTGATATTAATATTTCTGTATCTATATAATTGTGTTTCACCATTCTCACGCTCACTCGGGTTTGGATTTGTCGGTCATTACTGAGCGTGACCAGCGTATCTGCGCGGTCCTAGGCGTGACAACACGGTACGGTACAATAACAGTCATATTTCTGCCGCCATTGTCACAAGCTGTCTAGAAATGTAACCGCATCATAAATTCTAGCGCCAGAAGCCTCATTTTTGTTGTCTTTAATGGCCATTTCCTTATGGTGGCTACGAACGACACGTTTCACTGCCGATGAGAAACTTGTTTGTTAAAAATTAGTATGGTTATTTAAAATTACTTGTATGTATTAAGTCTAATGGTGAAGCAGGATTCGAAACGGGGTTCAGATGTTCGAGACCTATTCATTCGCGTTGTTTACCGCCGAGAGAGAGATTTCAATTGCAAGATATTTCAGAGCCTTTGCCTCTGTTCTTCCACACTAGCGAGGGTCTCGCAATCTCCCCGGAGTCTTGCTGTCCTCATCACTTTCCATTGGCCAAAATATTTGATCCAGTTCGTATTAGAAGTTCTCGTTCTTCCCTGAGTGTCTCATTCCACTTTCAACGTGCCTAATAAATTCATTGAACATTCCAGTCATGCTCATTAAATTTATGTGCTTCCGGGGATTGAGCTTCGGCTCTTTGGTCCCGCCTCTCAACCGTCAGAGGTGGTGTGTGTGTGTGTGGGTGTGTGTGTGTGTGAATTAAGTGTAGTTACAGGATGAGAGCTACGCTCGTGTTGTCCCGTCTTCAGAGTACTTTGTCTTATAACACTTTGAACTACAGATGGTTTGGCCTCCGTCACCTCCATGTGTGTGTGTGTGTGTGTGTGTGTGTGTGTGTGTGTGCGCGTGCGCCCAACGAGGCTTATTAAGCAAAGTTCGTCGCACCTGATTAGTTACAGAGTTTTTATGTTGATTTCGTCACTGTATCTTCGTAGAATATTGAGATATGACATATTTGAATGAATACTGAGCTGTTATCTAACATCGGTCGATTTTTACCTAAGTTAGGCAGGCCTAACAATAGAGCCAATAGAAAGGAAAATGATGGGATGAATAATGAGAACATGAGAAGAAGGGACACTACACAATGATGGCACGCTTCAAAGACCTGGAATACTGTTTAGTCTTCACATTCCCCTTCATGGCAGAAGAGATAGTACAGCAGGAAAATACAGAGATCCTGTATTCTAATATCTGCCTTGTATTGGAGAAGTACTTAAACTACTGAAACTGTCTGAGAACAGTCACAGGAGACGAGAGAGATTTCATAATGTATAAATGGAAAGTTCAGCTTCCAATCCTGTACAGCGTATAAAAATCCAATGAAATATGTGGGCGCCATAGGCACGATCAGAAAACAGTACTAACATCACAGGTCCACGACTCTTCGACTTCCTTCCAACAAAAATAAAACATATTGGTGGAAGAAGAGTAGACCCTTTCAACAGAGAACTGGACAAGTGTGGCTGTGGTTGTGTGGAGCTGCGGGTTACAGAGACAACGCCACAGACCAGCCGTCACCAAGGAAGGCTGACCTCCAGGCGAGACTGAGGTAGAACTATTGAAATCGTCTACAGGCAATTTAGAGGTAAATTTGCGACAAGACTGTTGCCTTCAAGGTCTCGCTCACATCTGCAGCATAAGTCTCTCTCCCAAACCGCATATTTGTTACAGTCTTTAACTGTCTTGTCATTCTCGTGTGTTTTGTTCTTAGCTTCAGCTACTCGGAACGAAAAGTTCCAAGTAGCACGGGCTATGGTGAGCCCGTCCTACTCACCTGGCACAAGAGACGTGATGCGGTATATATATGTTTTGTCAATGGTGACTTGTGATGTGTCCGGATAATCATTCTTGGCACTCTTCCCTATAGTGGGATATACAAGGCACAGCCTAGTCATTGGTATCTTACGGGCTATTCATGCCCGTGCCACCTCTTGGGTGGCTTAATCTTCAGTAACAACATTGGCTTGTTTTAAAAAGTTATTATTTAAAAGTTAGTGAGGTTATGCAAGACTATTACTACTACTATTAACGGGAGAGAGAACCTAGTCCAGTAGTTTCAAAAGTATGGCTCTGACAAGATTTAAGAGGATCGAGATTCACTGTTATAGGGAGCCAACAGCTGACCAGGCTGTTGGCTCAGGAGCTAGCAATCGACTCTGCAGGCACATTTATGAGTATACAAATCGACAGTATACATCAGTTGATTGACAGTTGAGAGGCGGGACCAAAGAGCCAGAGCTCAACCCCCGCAAGCACAATTAGGTGAGTACACACAGTACTGTAGTGGAAAAATGGAATGCACTCAAGGAACAGGTTGTGGAAGCAATTTCTATTCATAATTTTAAAATTAGGTATGATAGGGAAATGAGACCGGAGTCATTGCTGTAAACAACCGATGGCTAGAAAGGCGAGAGCCAAGAGCCAGAGTCAATGCTCGATCCTGCAAGCACAAATAGGTGAGTACAAATACGTGAGTACACACACACACACACACACACACACACACACACACACACTCACACTCACACTCACTCACTTGTACATGGTAAATAATGTGTCAAATCACACACCACCTCAAGGCTCAGTCGGTGAATTACAGAAAGATGTTTATCTCCATTAACTAATGTTCTCTGGTTTATTTAACAACGGTTCACACTACCATAGTTATATTTGTAGCGTCTGTATGTAAGGCTTCTCGCGTCACCCATGAGTTCCCAGGTGATGGGTGACGGAAATAATAGCCGCGCTGGCCACAGAGGAAATTGCTTTTACATAACTCCCTGTAATACACGATTGGTACACACTTGTGTGAGGCGATCATTACCACTCTTGTTTTTTTTTTTGGTAATTACCCAAGTGTAGTTACAGGATGAGAGCTATGCTCGTGGTGTCCTGTCTTCCCAGAACTCTTTGAAACAACTGATGGTTTTGGCCTCCGCCACCTTCCTCACTTAACTTTTTCCAAACGTCAACCACTCCGTTTGCAAAAGAAAGCTTTCTAATATGTGTGTGTGTTTAGTTCATTTATTGTGCACCCCATACCCATAAGCAAATCCCTTGGGTCGGACGAAATATTTGCCAGGGTGCTTAAAGGATACAAAGAAGAGCTGTGCGAGTCCTTGTCTTGCTTATTCAGTACATCAGTAGAGTCAGGCAGAGTTACCGGGTCGTGGAACTAACGCGGTGTCAATTTTTAATAAGACTGGAGACAGATCACTTGTGTCGAACTATCGGTCATTGAGCTTAGCGTCTATTGTGGGGGAGAATTACTTGAATCGCTAATTGCAAAAGCATTCGTCTGTATCTCAATAAACAAAGATTAATAAATGGTTCACTACGTGGTTTTACTAAGGGCGGCTCATGTTTGATAAAAGTTAGTTTAGTTCATTTATTATGCACCCCATACCCATCTTGTGGGCGGTAGTGGAAAGGGTTACAGAGGCACATAATGGGCTCAGGGACTGAACCCCACAATTCATTTAGCTAAGCAAGTTACAATCTTGATGAGCTAGTTACAAAATTCAATATAAGTCGTCACATCAACAATGGGTTCGAGATCGACCACAAGTACAGTCTCTAAATTATTATTAAGCAACTGACATATGTGGAGAGCTAGTGTCACAATTGATATGTTTGTCCTGCACACCGCCCCCCATCCAGTGGGCAGCGGTGGATAGGTTACAATCACTCAGTTACTACCTACAGTTAGCAAACTTGATAAAACATGTTATAATTAAAATTCTTTGTGTCGGGGGACAGGAAGCCAGAGTGTATTCTTACTCGTTGACCACACCACACACACTAGAAAGTGAAGGGACGACGACGTTTCAGTCCGTCCTGGAACATTTTCAAGGCGATCTCACAATAGACTTGAGAATGGTCCAGGACGGACCGAAACGTCGTCGTCCCTTCACTTTCTAGTGTGTGGTTTGGTCACCATATTTCAGCCACGTTATTGTGACTCCTCGTCTGTATACATCCACGTTTGGCTTTTATAGAGTCCCTGCCCCCCCCCCCCCCCTAGGTAGAATTACTGACCCTGCCCAGGATGTAACCCCACAACAAGCTGACTAATTCCCAAGTACCCACTCAATGCCGGGTGAAGTCACCCACTCAGCGACTTAACAAGAAATACAAGGTGCTGCGTGAATCTAGGTCCAGATCATTACCAAATACATCTTGAGGTTATCTTGATTGTTGAATGTTCTGACTTCCAGGACGTGCGTGTGTCTTGCTCTCCGACCGTCCCTTGTGGTCACTTGTCCCTCGATAGAATTCTTGGAGAATCTGATATTTTTGATATCGTTCGCGTTATGCATTTCTGTTCTCGTATTGGCATCCTTGGTGATATTTAGCGCCCTCTGATTATTCCGCACATTTGATGGGGCTACATAGCCTTCCCGGTTTGGTGCCTTCTTTTGATAATTACTTACTTACTTGAGTTATCTTGAGATGATTTCGGGGCTTAGTGTCCCCGCGGCCCGGTCCTCGACCAGGCCTACTGAACTTTTGAAAAGTAAATTGTTCAACTTCCTTCTCAAGTGAAGAACAAAGGAAAGAATATCCGTGCTAGAATTATTGGACATGTGCTTCGTTACATTTGGTAACATATCTACAAGAAAGACTGCCATCTAAATGTATATTATTTTGGCAGGAATATGCAGCATGAGGATATGTTAAGGTTATATTGAGATCTTCCAGTACCCCAATACTGTATTGTATGAATACAATACAGAATTACTACACTGGTAGGAATTTTCCTCCAGTACCTACTTTAGTATCAGTTGCTGCCTTCTGTGTATATTTTTGCATTGCTGTACAGTATTTTTCTTCTTTTAGGGCATATTTTCTTAGTACAGCAACTGGCAAAAAAGATGTATATTTATCTTGATCATATATAATGCAATTTAGGTAATGAAACAAATACATGAGGTTACTTATTTATTCTAGCATGATTACAAACAAGTTTGGAAGTTTTCACAAAATGATGAGTAGACATCACAAAAATCTTGACGTGGGAATTGCAATGAACACAGCACTGACCCTTTATGTAAATGTAATTTTCTAGCCAATAAAATTAATCAATATTTGTGACAAATTCTACTTTAGAGAGCAAGCCAAGCACCGGCACACTTAATGAAGGTAGGTGGCATATGTGTGTGTGTGTCGTGTCTGTGAAAGGCAAGATGCCAATGGTGGGTGTGACTGGTAGTGTGCTGTTGGCTGTGCTCCACACCAGGTCAGTACTGCAGTGGGTCATCAGCACGAGCATCTAGCACCAAGTTATGCTTCATGGTCTTGACAGTTAATATAACTTAGCAACTTTGAGCTTGAGATCAAATTTCACTTCAGGTAACTGATATCTTTCATTAGATGTACCCTGATGCAAGCACCGTCTCAGGCCATTATTACTAAGCCTATGTCTGATAATTATTTTGTTGCTTTGTTCTACAAATATAATGTATGAACAGATCAACAAGACACATTAACAGACCAACACAACATATCAACCATGAAATCCGAGTATCCATTTGTGCAACCAATAGAAACCCTAAGGAGGTCGATTGGGTGTGGGGTGGGGGAGGGGGTATGCAGGAGATTAATAAAACATTTGACTGAATTTCAACACTTGCAATATTTTTAATGCTTTATCTTCTGGTAACCCCCCCAACCTGCGAGATGTGATTCTCTATGACAAGTCCCTCAAGTTATATATCAACTTTATAAATTAGACAGGAAAACTTTATAAATTAGACAGGAAACCTATCACTTGGTTCCTAAATGCTGTGTGTGGCAGTTTGATGCACAGACTGTGTTATATATACAAAGGAGAGGTGCATCCTGGAATATATGTATACCAAGTCTACAACTGTGACAAACTAGGAATTGATGAATTAAAATTTGACAAGCTAAGACTCTATATACCTCATCCAAAAATGAGTAAGCCTGCTGAAAGGTACACCTCAGGCTTCTAGTACTCTTAAATCACACCCAAAAGATAAATTGAAATATGAACACATTGATTGGATATGTAAATGTCAAATGAATAATACAAACTTTCTTTGTACAAGTACTAACAGACAAAATGGTATAGTGTAATAATATATATATCATGTTTGACCACAAAAGTTCTCCTCAGTAGCCATGTCATGCTAAAATCTCGTGTGTGAAAAGTCCTGCCAGTTTCATTTTAAAATGATACATAATATAAATTGACTGCAGTCGTCTTCATCTCAAGTATCATCTGTAAAGTCTTGCTCAGTGATGGATTCCAAGATGCACTGTCTACTGATAATAAGGTATCTCTTCCTAATTTTAGGATATCGAGAAATACAGGAATATTAAACTACTATCTTACATACTAACAGAAATATTGATTACACAAAAAATTCTTCTTCCAAGACATTCAATTTGTACCCATAAATAACTCATTACAAAATTACTATCGGCAAACCTATCGTGATTGGCACTACACAAACCTTGGAAATAATAAAAAAAACTTATCGTATCTTCCCCCTCCCCTCAAAAAGAATCCATTAGTAATTTCCATTCCTCAAATTTCAAATCATTACAGCACTTAAAAATTAAATCATGAATACACATCCAAAAATCTATGAAAGGGAACACACACACTCGGAAGTCACATGTATCACCTGCCCGCGTGTGCAACACCTGTAATGCTACAACATAACATTGAACAAAATATTCCTTAAACAGATCTATTCTCCAATACGCAAATACAAAATTTCTGCAACATTAGATTTTAATATACATTTATCTATCACCAATTTATAATTGGTGCTAAGGCATAATGGGCATAAATAGAGAATTGTTTAGTTGTTTCCAACACCAATTGTTCACATATCCACATAACATTGTAACCACACATACACAAACGTACATATTTTATTTTATTATATATATATATATATATATATATATATATATATATATATATATATATATATATATATATATATATATATATATATATATATATATATAATGTCGTACCTAGTAGCCAGAACGCACTTCTCGGCTTACTATGCAAGGCCCGATTTGCCTAATAGGCCGAGTGATTTTCTTTATTTTCAATAAATTGTTTCCAATTAGGTTATTTGATTATTATATTATATTAAGAACACAAATTATTGACTTAATTGTGTAATTGTGTTACCACAATTAAGTCAATAATTTGTGTTCTTAATATAATATAATAATAATAATTCAAATAACCTAATTGGAAACAATTTATTGAAAATAAAGAAAATCACTGCCTATTAGGCAAATCGGGCCTTGCATAGTAAGCCGAGAAGTGCGTTCTGGCTACTAGGTATGACATATATATATATAAGCTGTTTAAATTTAATTTTTCATGATAGTTGTAATTTAGTTGTATAACTTAGAAAGGTAACCTTGACAGGAACATTCATAATGCAAAATACATTGTGCACACACAGGCACACATGCATACCATTTATAGTACATTATATCCATGTTATATGTTTCCAAGTTTGTTTTAATAGGAGCACTAGCATACATGTACAGCATATAGAAGCGCATCATAACATTAGGTATATAAGGACAATATACCAACATACTCTGAACGTCTACATGCTTCACTATATACAGTGAAATCTGTTATATATTTTTGTTAATATCAACGTTTAGATGCACACTGCATGAGCATGTGGCGGCCAGATCGCGTGTTTGGCCATCAGAACATATCAGTGGGTGTACGATGAGTATTTCTTATTGTAAATGTTTGGTGTGTTAACTGGTTTTCTTAATATTCATTATTTACAGAAATGTTAAAATGTTTGCCGAGACATCGAGGTCTGGCCCTCTAACACACAATAACTCCTCAACACTCACTCTTAGGTTTCTTAACTTAGAAAAAAAAGGTGTCCTCAGAGGTATATTTATGATGAAGACCAACAAACAGAAGGGAGAGTTAATTATATAAAAGCTTTGGTTCTTGTATGACCAGTTTGAGATGCAATATTAACACTGGCAGGAGGAAAGTGTGCAGACCAGCCACTGTACTAATTTATTCCTTGGCATGTTCATCCTTGTAGCCAGAGTAACCTGTGATTCCCTACTTTGTTTTCAGCAACATTTGAGTACATAAAAGACTACCTGTAGTTTGAACTTAGCAATTGTCTAAAATCAGTAAAATCACATATAACTGCAATGATTATTTTAAACAGCCATCCACTTAGAACAATTCATCTATACAAGGTGCACAGATGAACCACTCTTTGGAGAGCATAAACTTCAACGACTAAAGTTCCCCTATGTAACCAACCCTGCTGGTCCCAACTACACATTGTGCACTCAACTAAAGGCATACCAGAAAAGTCAGTATTTTCTCTATTTTCATTTTCATTTTGGTAAACAAAGACTATCGTATAAAGATCATAAAAATAAAAAACTGATTCTCCATGTTACATATAAATTGATATCAAATATTTATCTTAAAACTGTTCATTGTCTCTTGGATAAGAAGTTCTTTCTTGCAAATGAAGTCTTTAATCCAGTAAATATAAAAATAGGTTTTAGTCTTTAGCTACAACTATGATATTTTCTATGTTCTCAATATACTGTTATCAGTATATGTATATACTGTAATATTAATACTGGCTAAACATAATATGTGAAGTTATCGTAAAGTGCAATTGACTGTCCATTATTCAGCCTCTGGCATTTACAAATTTCAAAGAAAAATCTTTAAATGCCTTTCAGGTGTGTGGTCATGTGAATCTTACTTTGGAATTTTGGAAGATATAGCTACAGTATATAAATGCAATTCAAATATTATATATTTTACCATTTGATGCAGTCATTTAGTCCACACAACCTTCCAGTTAAATGCAAGTATATGGTCTATCAGTGCTTCCTCTCCTACTGAGCTAAACATTTTCAAGCACTAGATTTACAAATAAAAAATTTAACTATGCATCAAATTCTTTCTCAAGCTAAAAGGTGGAAATTAAAATAGTATTCTCTCAGACGGTTGGATCGTCGTCTTCGCTCTCCATCCCCAGGTCATAAATTGGGGAGCTATTTTCCTCCTAGGCTTTGACATGATCGATGCGACGTACAGTACAGCAGAGAACCATCGAGAAAATCATAGCCAGGATCTCGATCAGTAGAATGGCTCCCACAACACCGAGGAGTTCATAGCTATGGGTCTCCATCAGCTGTAACATTTTCTTGGCACATCCCTGGTAAAGAAAGAGGCTCAATATGAAGTGTTTCTATGCTAACTTATCAGAACTTACCTAACAGTGCTTATGTTACAATGACTGAGGGATTGAGATCTAGCTCTTTAAGCTCTGCTTATTAGCCTTTTACAGTACTGTACTTGGTGCAGTATTTTTACTTACATTCTGTAATGTTAACCCCTTCTGCTGATGAGAGCACTTGCAGGGAATTCCATAATGTGTGTACAGTAGATTATTTACATTAATGAAGAATACTGTATGTATTGAAGGCAGCTAAAGTGGTGGAGAAGGGTGTGGGGGGGAGGGGGGTGTTTAGACCCGGGCACCGGGTCGACTTTGGCACAGTTAGATACTTTATCTAGATACAAATACAAATAAATTTTTGTCTACAAGTTAAAAATGTGGTCCAGGTTACTCTATCAGGCTGTTTTAAAAGGTCAGAAATATAAGAAATAAGCCTACTAACTAAGGCACTTCCTGTATTTGTTGCAAAAAATTAAAAATAATAATCATGAGACTGGCAATGCCTTGGTTGTAAGTTCACACCACCTCACAGCCCGAGTGGATTTTCTCAATAATAATAATTCTATCCTCTCACTCCATGGGGGTTTGTTTTATTTAATCATTTATTTATTCAAGTTTTTATACATTACTAGTAACAGCAGCAAGTGTAATGAAATGCCTTTTTCTAGACGAGTCCCAGTGGTTTCCTGAAGCTGTCTCACTGAAATGGCTATCCACTACTGGGGGCACAATTGCAGGAGTCTTGTTTGGCCTACCAGAGGCAGAACCTGGCCTCCCTCACAAAGACAGAAAGCAGTTTTTGTCACCCTCACCAGGAAAGCATCCAGAAAGTCAGAAGCTTTACAGACAAATGCAAGGTTTGTAAAAAATTAAGCACCAAAACAGCCACATGATTCTGCAAACTATTCAGGCAAAATAAATGAAAATTTAAAATAGTATCAGTAAACGATATGCAGACAAGCCACCACTCAGTATGGAACTGATGGACAACAAATAAATGAACCATGGAGGGAGGGACGAAGTCTGGGAGCTACTCGGGATCTACAGAAAGATGATTTTTCGTTACATTCATTGCTAGTGTCCTGGGAGGACCCCCTAGGAGGTTCCTTAACCCTTAAACTGCCCTTGGCGTATATATACACCATGAGTAACATGTCCCACCGAGCGCATGGCGTATATATATGCCATAGGGTGCCAGGCACGATTCAAATGGCCCGCGGCTACACGGGGTTTACATCGGCTTCCTCAGGGCTCTTGTAAACAGACGCCATGTTTAAAAAAAATCATGGGCAATATTCTCTGGAGTGAAAGCCACAGTACTGTGGTAGCAACCAAGGCTGGCGCATGCAGCATGAGCTAAGAGTACTGTGGCAGCAACCAAGGCTGGCGCATGCAGCATGAGCTAACAGCATTACTGTTCAATTTGTGACCATAGCATCGCCTAAAAATGTCAAAATAAATATGTAACTGCTATTATTTAGCGATGACAGTATTACAGATGACCCCTGACTGTGATAACAATGACCAGGATTGTGATAATAGCAGGATTGTTGTGATAATTAGCACTGTGTGGGAGGAGTAATGCTGAGGGAGGGAGATTACCGTGTGGCCACCTGTTATTGTCTGCATTCACCATACCAGCTCAGTTGTTCTCTATGGTGAACACAAATGTAGATACTTATATATATAATGTGTGTATTAGTGTAATAACAGCAAAAGGATTATGTTGGGAGAAGCCATTTGGGTGACAGAGGTGACATTGTCTGCATGACTTGTCTAGCTGTGTAGAGGGTGGCCACTATGCTCTTTGGGCACCCTACAAGCTTAGGTAGCTTAGGTGAACAGTTACGGTGCATACAACATGTAGATACTTGTATATAATGTGTGTGTGTATATAGTGTAATAACACCCCAAACAGTATTGTTGGGGGAAAATTTTTAGTGCGCCTGACCTTGAATGAGTGAGGGAGGCAGCCACCAGCTGACTGTGTGTGTGTAGCGATGTCTCTTAGCGCCTGAACTAACTATATCAGCTTAGTTGTACAGTTGTGGTGAACAAAACATGTAGATACTTATATATAATGTGTGTACTGTATATTATGTAATAACTGCAAAACTATTTGTTTATTGTTTTATGAACGTAATAATTGAATCACTAATATGAACACCATACTTTTGAGTATAGCGATGATTCACACATTTTATTATATAAATCTATCACACTACACACTATTGAATATTACTACTGCAAAAAACTAAGTAAAAATCAATCGGAGACATTGAAATAATTAGGTGATACTATCTTTGTGGCAACTCCCATCTGTCAGCTCGGGTGACGCTGACCGGCTCTGACGACCGCCCTGTCAACGCCCACATTTTGCCAGACTTCCTCGGCCTATTGCGCCCAAAATATGTCGCCTACGATTTTTTTCCCCCATGCTCAGGGAACACAAATTAACATTTTTAGAAGACTAAATAATTTTTTAGAATTCTTTTTTCATGCACACAGGGGTGTAAATCTCCTCAGGACCCCTTAGCAGCTTAAGGGTTAAAGCTAACCACAGAAAACAGGAAAGCAAGGGATTTACTAGATAAGATGAAAGACAACAGGTACTACTCAAAGAGATTACAGGCTGGTATTCCAGCCCAGAATCATAAAAGACCAATAGCAACCAGCAACATGGATCTAACAATGGGCTGCCAGCATCCTGTATGAATTCCAAAACTCCCCAAGCCCAAAAAGCAGCAAATTATTACCTGGAGTTTACTTGAAGAGGGTTCCAGGAGGAGCTCTACTGACCAAGCCCAAGATGAGGCCAGGCTCAATTTGTAATAACCAGACTGGAGTGGCCTGCAGGTCCCCATATCCACTGCAACCCAATTGGTCCAGCACGTCTTGCAATAATTTTGGTGCTTTATTGTGTGTACACATGTTGCTGCAACAAATGGTGTGCACCCAGCTAGACCAACCAAGCATCAAGCATCAAAGGACCCCTCCTGGAAGCCAGCCAACTCATTCTAAGCCAGAGAAGGAGAAGGCAGCAGACAAACAAACCATCCACCAGGACTGAAGGAACAAAACCCCCTACCTGCAGAGAGGAGCATTAATTCCCCAACCCTGCAGCTAGAAGTGAGCCAATGGAAACACCACTGAGAAAATATTCCCAATTGAAGACCCAACCAGGAACTAAGGGGAGGAAAGGAAGACCTAGACCTTTTAAAGATACAGCTGGAGATAAAACTCCTGGAACAACTTGTGGAGCGGCACCAAAACTGTAACAATACTGAACACAAGCAATGAAGACTGCCAAAGCCATATGACAAAAGGCAACAACAACAGGCAGAAGCAGCTCAATCAAAGACAACCACAACATTAGAACAAAATTCCAGAACGGACACTAAAGGGAGAAGGTCATGATACACGAGAGGTGAAATGAGCACCCACCAGGTAATGTTACAATACTACAGCAAAAAGTAAAACCCAGCCACCTGCTCACCCCACAAATTATGAATGACCCACATCAGAAACTGGAGATGCACAGAGCAGAGGAGAAGGAAGAACCGGCACACTGGTAGAACCAGCTTGTCACTGGATTGACAAGCTGAAAGATGTGGAGCTACAGAAAAATTCCCAGGTTCAGACCCTGGGCTAGACGAGCCAGAAAAAGTCGAAGCTGAACATCAAGGAGACACAAAATTCCCCCTCCCTGAATACGACTCAAGACTGAACACATGAACCAGGGTAAAGAGGCAAATTAACTCACCTCGACCAGAGAATGGGTATTACAAAAACTGGCACTTTGTAGGAGCATTACTGTACTATCCATATATACTGATGCCTATGGTAGCAATCTTTGATGCTATGCAAAACTTCAAGGATTTATGGACCAGGAAGATATTTGTGATAAGAAATCTAATACAAATACAGTACTTTACTTGAAAATTAATTCTCAGAATTTCATGGTTGCAACATTTATTGATCACAATACAGCAAAACCAAAATGATTGGAATTCTTTTCCAGACATCAGAAATAAATGTTTTATGATACAGAAAGGAAAAAGGTATTTTTTCATGTGCAACTGGAAATCAACCTAAAAATGTGTTCATATTTAAGGGTTAAAAGAAGTACCGCATATGGGAAAGACACTCACATTACAATAATTGATTAGTTTAAAGTGTATAGTAACTTTATTGATCAGTTTAAGGTTTAAAAACTACAAGTTTACAAATGTTTTACCTCTTTGTAGATGGTATCGGCGATAAGGGCCGAAAGTGTCAGTTTTCGAGCAATTTCACAAGTGGCACCCTTGGAGACGCAGCAGGACTCTGGCGTGTTATAGGAGCCCAGGGCTCCAGCAATACCAATCTCCATGGTATTGTCATTGGCACCGTTGAAGCGAGAGTCAGCCCAGTCAGTAGGTCCAATAGAACCACAACACTTGAGCTAAGAGATGCAAATTAAAATTATTAACAGGAAGCATTTCATGAAGGTAATGATCATATAAAATATTCTTCGATGACAAGCAATATAAAACAGATCACCACCACATTTTGTCGCATGCAATGCACATTGTTTTTAAATAAGAACACATTTGTTATACATTAGTCATTAGAAAGTTTATAAAATTTTATATAATCATGCTTTTAAATTAATTTCCCATTGTAACATTTGTATTTAACAGTAGCACCTGCCTACAGTAAATCACAGAGTATTCTTCCACTATGAACTGGGGCCACATCAAGCTGATATGTCACTGTGGCCAACAAGCTGATAAGTCATTGTAGCCATTTTATTATTAGCTTGTGGTGGTTCCAATGACCCACCCATGCCAATACGGGTCAGACAAGTAAGCCTCTTCCCCCCCCCTCTTCTCTCCCCTTCTTTCCCCTCTCCCTCTTGACTGCTGGGGGCAGATTAGTCACACCCACCTGGGTATCAAACTTTGGGTCAAGTTTTCCCCTTGTGTTGTGTGGTTACAAGAGAGGCTTGTCACATCTCCCCTCTTGGTTTGGCCAGTGTCTGTTTCATCCACTTTCATGAGAAAACTCCACCTTTGGGGTTTTAAAGTTTGCTCATTGGACAAGGGCCCATGCATAGCTTGTCATTGGCCGAGGGTGCCAGGACCGAGGCCTTGGTTCAAACTGATTGGGTGTAGGCCTAGGAGGGGTGAGGCCTTGGTTCAAATTGATTGGATGTAGGCCAAGGAGGGGTGGAGTTTCTAGGGCAAGAATAGCCTTAGGGGTGGAGCTTTAACTTCCTTGAAGGATGGGGAGTAAAATTTTGTTAGTGTGAACTGGACTAGTGCTGGAGGAGGGTAGGGGTTATTGATACACCAGACAATGACATTGCTTGTGCAAAAGCAGTGATCAAGGTCAAAGCAGTGATCAGTGATCAAGTGAAGGTATTTGAGTTTCCTGAACAATTTGTATTTCATTTCCATACCTCTAAGGATGAGGATGTTACTAGCTTAGGGTTAATTAATTTGCATTATTTAATAATTACTGTTATTTGATCTCCTGTGTATTTTATATATTTTCCTTAATTAATTCCAAGTCTAAGAACTTAAATTGATTTGGACATTTGGACATACCTGTGATCTTATGACTTGAGTAAATATATTCCTCTTGTAATTTATGAAGTAAATGTAAAGGAATTTTATTTCATTTAGTACATATTAAAAGATTAAAGTTCCCTAACATTTGGTATTAGTTGACTGGGCTCTTCCCGAGTCAATTAGCCAAATTATTAAAGTTCTAGGAGGAGTGGTAGCGGCATTATTTGTTTTGTGAGTAACCTTATCTTCCATCTGGTCTTTATTAATTGTCAAGATATCTTTAACATCTTGGTCATTTCTCCCCCTTCTCCTGATAACTGGCCGAGCATTTTCTGCTGTAAGGGTGGACTTGCCCATTGATATAACCTCAGTTGGGGTTATATCAATTCATTTATTACAACCTAAAGGTTACAAGTTATAACAACCAGTACAGTGAGTGTTATTATAGTTGTACAATAACAGCAGTACTTGAGTGTCGTAAATGTTACAATGGTAGCAGCAGTTTGTGGTAGGTGTTAGCAGTGACACGAGTGATTGTTACAATGGTGACATTTCAGATTGTTACAATCACTGAGGTCATGGCTAACATTTGCCACAAACACTGCTGCTACCATTGTAACATTTATGACACTCAAGTACTGCTGTTATTGTACAACTATAATAACACTCACTGTACTGGTTGTTATAACGTGTAACCCTTTAGGTTGTAATAAATTAATTGATATAACCCCAACTGAGGTTATATCAATGGGCAAGTCCACTCTCACAGCAGAAAATGCTCAGCCAGTTATCAGGAGGAGGGGGAGAAATGACCAAGGTGTTAAAGATATCTTGACAATTAATAAAGACCAGATGGAAGATAATGTTACTCAAAACAAATAATGCCACCACCACTTCTAGAAGGGTATGGTTCCCAAGGTTCAAGAAGTGTATATCCCAAGTCCACTTACTGAAAACATGATAAAAGTGCTTTGGAAATTTTACTTGGTGAAAAGACTCACTAGCAGAATGATGGCATCAATCATTAACTCACCTCTGACTGGATAACATCAAATGCCTGTGTCTTGAGGTCATTGAAGCCATAATCATGTTGGATAGACTTGGCCAGAGACTCTTCGGCGAGCTTTGTGAATCTTTCCTCGTTGGTCTTCAGCCAAATGCCAGCTCCAATCTGACCAATAAACAGCACGAATACCAAGGCAAAGAACTGAAGGGGGAAAAAAAAACTTATGAGGTTAACTTATCTTGAGGTTATCTTAGATTAGATAGGTTATCTTGAGATTATCTTAGATTATTTCGGGGCTTTTAGTGTCCCCGCGGCCCGGTCCTCGACCAGGCCTCCACCCCTTACATGAGGTACCTACATGACAACTGTAACTTTCTTCAATTAGAAAGAAACTATCCATGTCCATAGAGTAATATAATTGTTTACTATATATAGTTTTAAACAATTAGGCTAGGATACTAATAAACCAGACCAGTATTATCTCAGGATATGTACAGCATTGTAATGGGTACAGAAGAATATAATGAGTGGATAAGAGTATGGGAAGGGTTTAATCAATTTAGCTGATGTAATGAGCACAGGCTGCTGCACAGGCAGTAGGATGAGGTAGTGTTGTGTTATGGTGCAGTTGTGTTAATAGTGTATACTACATGTGACCCCATTTGTCAGGAAATGGAATATCCATCACCCCAATTAATCTTGGCATATAAAATGACGTCTAAAGGAATATCACTATGATCACATTACAAAAGTTGCTGTATACTAATTCAATTCAAGTTTGTGTATACAACATCTGCTTTTCTTTTTTTTTCTATTGTTTTG
>WNGS01087021.1:3357053-3417192 GCA_020271785.1 Procambarus virginalis
TAACTAACTACTGTTAATACGTAATTACTGGTTTTAACACTCTTCACACCAGCCAATAGTTTACATTTTACGATGTAGTCGTGTCCCATACCAGTTTATATATATAATAATTCATTGTGTCAGGAGACAGCCAGAGTGTATTTATACACGTTATGCTTATACTGAGGTCCCCCCCCCCCCACCAAAGTCGAATTACTGACCCTCCCCAGGATGCAACCCATAACAAGCTGATTAACAGTTCAGAGTTGCATTGTAGGCCCCAGTCATTTTCCGTTACCCCGGTGAGATTTCGTTTCCCAGCCGTGTTCCGTATTCAGAGTTGCATCGTAGGCGTAGTCATTTTCCGTTACCCTGGTGTCCAGCCGAGGATTGTTTATAGAGCATATAAATTTATGAAATCCACTATCTCTTATTCGCATGAAAACAAGGGGAGCAGCAGAGAGCAAGAACTATCATGTATCTCAGCGTTCACCCCTGTTACCAAACCAGTGTCACCTAGGTCTTTTTTCCTAAATGTAAAATCTTATCCAATTTATACCCATTGTTTCGTGTCCTATCTCGTGTTGATAGTATTAATAACCCCCATTATCATGTCTACACAGTCACAGTTTTGTATTACTAAGTTAGTCTATAAAACATAACGAATACAAGTATTGCGAAAAGATACAAGATTATGGAAAAGTGACCATCAGTTAGTTTAGTTCATTTATTATGCACCCCATACCCATCCTGTGAGCGGTAGTGGAAAGGGTTACAGAGGCACATAATGGGCTCAGGTACTGAACCCGACAATTCATTTAGCTAAGCAAGTTACAGTCTTGATGAGTTAACTAGGCCAGCAAGCCAGTGCTGATTGGGTTGATCATTTGAATTTCGTTTATTTACTTGAATTTATCGGAGGGCTGCTAATACTAGTGGCATTGATGAGGACAGGAAGCCGGCGGTTTGTCAAAGGTCTCAACATTTCCCTGATGATCTTTTCCATAAAGTAGCAGAGTTTATTAAACTTTTCAAGGCTTATTTTTAAGAGGAGTTATGAAGGAGAACATTAGTTTATGTATTTATTATCACTAATAACACTACATAATTTACATCGTATCTTTGGAAACACATTGACTATTAATAATATTAATTCAGTTATTATACATGGAAAAATGGTAACGAGTTTGTGGAGGGGACTATAAAATGGGGGTCGCAGCCTACAATTCGAAGGTGCAGCGAGGATCTGAGGCTTCTGGCAGGATTGATTCAATATTGATAACATCTATCCTCCGTTTATATAAATGTTAATAACGCATATGATGTCCGCAATAAGGTTAGATATCAACCCCTGGGCCAAGATTGCAAACTGTTTTTAAATATGATTTTGGCAGGTAAATGCAAACGGTTAGATCATTGGTTCTTAGTTAGGGGGTGACATGATGGAGGTTTGCGGGTGGATGGGTGGACGTAGCAGGGGGGATATTGATGGGGTGTTAAGAGTGTCAACGCGGGACGGAGCACGGGGCAGTGGGTGTGGATTGGATGGGTTTGGATTTGGGAAAGACTTGGGTGGGTGCTGGTTCGGTGGCAGGGTTGTTGGTTTGTGGAACCAATTGCCGCGTGGCGTGGTGGAGGTGGAGTCCCTCGATTGTTTCGGGCGAGGGTTGGACACGTATATGAGTGGGATTGGGTGGTTATAAATAGGAGCTGCCTCGTACGGGCCAGTGGGCCTTCTGCAGTTACCTTTGTTCTTATGTTCTTATGTTTCTAATATGAGCCTATCCTGTATAGCCTTTGTTACATAGCTAAGGTAGTTATACATGTTACTTGTGTAGGTATCTGAGCTGCTTGATCACATTTAAAACATCTTTCAGTGACAAATCGAACCCACCTGACATGCTGTAACTTTTCTATAATACAAAAATCGGTGCAATTTACTGTGGGCGTAAAGAATTGGGAAGAAATTTCACCATAGGGTGACAGTACGATGTTCATGCAACAATGAATCAACGTTGATTCTGATAATCCTTCGTTGATTAAGTTACTTGGGGCATGATTTGTACCCTAGGGCTGTTCCCTTTGGTTGCGTGCGTTTTCCTGCGCGGAATCAGGAACGCGACATTTATCTGTTATAAACTTACAATAATGGTAGTAAACATCCCTATAAAATTTAAGTGTACCAGGGTGCTGTGTGCTCTAGTGTCGTGTGCTCTAGTGTCGTGTGCTGTGGGCTGTGGTAGACGAGGCTGCAACCCGTCACGCCAAAAAACTTGGTTTGAGTAACACTGAACAAACGTTGATAACCTTGATCTAGCGTTGGTTCATTGTTACTGGAATAAAGTTTTCCTGCTGGGATTGTGATGGCTCACGGCAGGTACTCCATAACGATGTTCATGAGCTGGGAGCCGTTGTAAGGACAGGCCGGGAAGGCTTGGCCACAGTCTCCTCCCGATTCCCCATACACCTTGGCTGCTTTATACTCTCCTGTCGCTCCCGGAGGTAAAAATCCTTCACCTGGTTTATCGTTGGCCTGAAAACATACCGAAATTGCAATGAATACCAGGGTTTTGTGTGGGGCCTCTGATAGCTTGGATACAGATTCCAGTCGCGTATTATTAATGGGTCAGTTTAGCATTAGTTGTTCAGTTTGGCAGTTTAATAACAAATGTGTGGTGATGAGGTGGATATATAATAGAATAACATTTGGGAAGTAAATTTTTGACACTAAAAACTCTGAAATTGGATGTGCTTATTTTGTTCTCGCTGGTTTGTTGATGTAATGGAGAATGGTAGTATAAATGGGAGAATTATCTACATGAAACGTGTAATTTATATACATAGCAGTGTAAGTGATGTATCTGACAACGTGTCTTGATGCGTGTGAGAGTGAGCTACCCGTCACCTTGACTGAATAAACCAACGTGCGTTGGAAAGTAGAGAGGGACCTACCCGAAGAGCTGCAGAATGGCCATCTCCTCGACTGAGAGTTTGTCTTGGGTCGCGAGCTCACACACCAGCCTCTTGCCACAGCCGGTCAAGTCACTCTTACGAATACTGTTGAGTGCTTCCTCCAGCTCCTCTGCAGAGTCCCTCTTCACCTGGCGGCCATACCTTCTACCGCGCCCCCTGCGGGTCCTCCGGCTGCCATAACCATATCGCTGGCCACTTCTACTTCTGCTGCGCCGTCGTAGCGCCGCGGCTCCCAGAACTCCTATGCCAACAGCGCCTGCGGCAGCCACAGCAACGGCGGCAGCGGCGGCCGCACTTCCCGCACCTATGGTGAGCCCGATGGTACCCGCAGTGGCCATGGTAGCTGTGGGAGAGCTGTGTGTTATAATAATAATAATAATAATAATAAATAATAATAATTTATTTAGGAACAGTACATAGTTGCCGCGTTACAGTACAAACATTGTTAGATTAAAGATAGAGGTAGTACATACAATACCAAAAGCCACTAGTACGCATAGCGTTTCGGGCAACCTCCGCTCTTTGAAATAGGCTCGTGCTTGACACAGGTTAAATTATTTATCTAGACCTATAACATTTCACTTATATCTGAGGGTATTAGCATAGAACCCCTGTGATGTATAGTAAAGTATAGAGCCGGAATTTTTTTATGAATAACGAATATATTTGAAATTGGGAAGAAGTTAAAATACCTAAAATCAGTCTTGGATCTTGCGTTTGGTCAAGCAAAAAAGACGTTCTACAAACAAGCTCCCAAGTCTAAACCAGAACTGAAAAACTCGTTGGTATTACCATATTTTGATGGTCAAGTACATCTTGCCCCAGTCCTGAAAAAACTTAAAAAAAAAGTGTTCAAAAATTATAATAAGTAAGTCCTTGTTAATTAAGAACTCGCCCTCGTCTGTAGCAGGTTGTGTGTATTCAGTTTGCTACGTATGATATAAATCATACGTAGCAAACTGAGATGGGATGAATATATTCTACCTACACCATCTGTGATGACCAAGTAATCACCAGGTTCGTAACATTATGGTAGTTAAGGAAGGTTATTATAGTGATTATAACCGTTACCATGGTTAATATCACGACAATGATCCCACCAGCAGGTATTAATAGTTCTCTAGATATAGTGACCACTTGCAGAAGCTGTGGCCGAAACTTTCGATGACGGCGCAATTGGAGGGGGGGTAGAAATAGCCTAAGCTACTCTATCCCTTTGAGATGTATTTTTTTCTTGTCTCAATAAACTTACTTGAACGGCGCCATTTGAGTTGCTCCTATTGGAGTGCATAATCATCATCGTCACCTACACCAGATATGGCCAACACGAGGCTTCGTATCTACACATAGCCAACACGAGGCTTCGTATCTACACATAGCCAACACGAGGCTTCGTATCTACACATAGCCAACACGAGGCTTCGTATCTACTCATTGTAAAGACTTGTTTCGTTGCAGCCCCATAGTGGCCAGGGATACATTATAATTTGTGGCGTTGCACCCAAGTGGTACGGTCACACTCGCCGAGGGTACACTGGATTCTGTGACTTGTTCAATGATTGAATGATTGTTAATAACAGGACAGCCAGAAATATTCGGTTAAGACATTTTCAAGGAGGCACAGAAAACACCCACTAACCAACCCTAAGTATTGCAAGTGGTTGTAAGTTATTGAGCTAAGTAATTATCAAAAGTAGGTGTCAAGACTGGGAAACTATTAAGAGAAAAGCGGCCGGGTCTGACTAGGCTACGTATGTGCCACAGGGACCTATGCCTTAGTGTCAGAACTAAGTCGTTTCGTTTCCACTCGATCATATTTTAGTAATTAATTTTGTTGGGGATAGGCAGTCTGTGTATGTATAACATTAGGCTTATATCGAGATCCCTCTGACCCATCCCATGATACAACCTCACAGCTGTTGAGGACAATGTCCAAATTTTCAGAATGATGGGAAATTTTTGTTTTCCTGCTGTTGTTGCTTTAAATCTTTGTCGCATTTGGTTCCTTTGTGACATCGCTCCTCTTTTGTTTCTTCTTTCTGCTAGTGATTTTTAGATACTGAGATACTTCACTACCTAATTACCTCCCTGTAACCTACCTTACCCCTAAAATGTCAACCCATGTCTGCTATTTGTTGACCAAATTGTATTTTTGCTATTTTTCTGCCGTGTTCCCCCCTTTTTTTATATTTTCTCAACACATTTTATACTTGAATCTCAATTAGTATCAAGTTTTAGTCTAGTGTTTTTCCTGCCCGAAACGCTTTGAATAATAGTGGCTTTAGGCATTGTATGTACTAGCTCTATCTATAAATCTATCAATGTTTGTATCACACCTGGTATGTATGTCCTTTACCTGAATAAACATTTGAATTTGAAATTTTTAGATGTTCTGAGTTCAATGTGATTTTAGTTAAACTACTGGGATTCGCTCGCCGACCACCAGGGGGTCTGGACGTACTCCCTTGATTTGCCAATTGTCGCCTGGTGTTGTGTGGAGGCGGGTGTGGGTTGTGGTGCGGTGCGCCCGCCTGGCGGTTTGGTTGTTAGTGGTGTCTCCCGCGTTCAGCGGGTTGACACGGCGTGCCTTCGATTTTTCTAGGGCTGTGGACTGGCCGCTAGTGGGAATTGCAGTCATCGATGAGTTCAAAGTGGACGTTAAGGATTTGTTGGGCTGGAAAAGCTCTCTCCTACTCGGGTGGCGGTGTCCTTCCGCTCGGGTCTGTTGTACCGGGAGTTTGTGGCGCTCTGGGACGGCCGGTCAGTTCCCATCTCTACCTCGGCTGTGTCTGTAGACGTTTCGGATCCCTGGGGAGCCGTGCAATTTGTGAGCGTTCATGGTGTGCCGGTGACTTTGCATCCTGACGAGCTGAGGGCGGTGTTTACAAGGTATGGCGCGGTAGTGGTTCACCGCTTCAACACTGAATGGTCGCCGGCTAAGCGGGCTCCGTACGGGCACTCGTACGCTTGTCATGCGGGTTACATCGCCTGTTCCGTCCAGACTTTTGTATCGTGGGCTCTCGCTCCGGGTCTTTTATCAGGGCCAGACCCGGACCTGTTTCCTGTGTGGTGCTGAGGGCCATGTGGCGGCCGGTTGTGACGCTCCTCGTGCTGAAGCTCCCTCGTTTTTTTTTGGAGAATGACTTCCCCTGCTTGGATGAGAGTGGAGCTTCCTCGGCGCCTGCTCGCTCTGACCCGGTGCCTGGTGTGGTTCCTGCGGCAGTTTCGGCGGGTGCTCCCTCTGGCTCTGGTCAGTCTGACCCACCGGTGTGCTCTGTGGGCCTGGGGGCTCCTGCCTCGGGTGTTCTCACTCAGTGGTTGCGGAGGTGCATCCGCGGCCGNTAAATACACATCAGTAAACACATTTAAACTGGCATAATTATACACACCGAGTCTTATTTTTCCTGAAGAAAGCTAAGCCAGCGTTTCCTCCTCAGACTGACCTTAAGCTGTCGTGTGCTATGAACTTCGCCATCTACCCCACGACACCCAGGAGTGCAAACTACAGATGGAGAGCTGTAAGTACTGCTCACTCTTACACACGCATGCCTAAACAAGTATTAATATGATACGGATGGTTCAGCAACAGACGACAAAATAGATTCCAATCTGAAAATAAACTATAAAGACAAATTGTTGGCAGTATCGAAAATATTTCACCTATTAGGGAAGAACCATCAAGAACCAGTCAAAGTGACGGTTGACCCCAAAGACTCGTTTATAAATTTGGGCCAACCTGTCTTCTAAAAAATGATGGTAATTACAGCGACTGTGGATGAAAAGTACAAAATAATGGACTGTTGTACTCACAAAAGTCGGGTTTGTGCTATGCAATTTGTAGAGCGTCTGTGAAAGAAGACAGCAGCCAAATGCTGACCACGAGTCACAATAACGTGGCTGAAGATGTGAATCGACTTTATAATGGTCCAGTTCAAGTACGTTTATTGAAACCATAAAATACAACTCAAAGCTATTTAGTATACCAATACTAATTAAGGTTAGCATTTTTTGGGGGGGGGGGGGGGGGGAACATTCCATATGTGTACATGTATTTCAAGAATATATATAATATATATATATTATATATATATATATATATATATATATATATATATATATATATATATATATATGTCGTACCTAGTAGCCAGAACTCACTTTTTGGCCTACTATGCAAGGCTCGATTTGCCTAATAGGCCAAGTTTTCATGAATTAATTGTTTTTCGAGTACCTAACCTACCTAACCTAACCTAACCTAACTTTTTCGGCTACCTAACCTAACCTTACCTATAAAGATAGGTTAGGTTAGGTTAGGTAGGGTTGGTTAGGTTCGGTCATATATCTACGTAAATTTTAACTCCAATAAAAAAAATTGACCTCATACATAATGAAATGGGTAGCTTTATCATTTCATAAGAAAAAAATTAGAGAAAATATATTAATTCAGGAAAACTTGCTTATTAGGCAAATTGGGCCTTGCATAGTAGGCCAAAAAGTGAGTTCTGGCTACTAGGTACGACATATATATATATATATATATATATATATATAATATATATATATATATATATATATATAATATATATATATATATATATATATTATATATATATATAATACACACACAAGTTGAATTATTAAGTACAGTATTTGTGACAATAGAGACACCAGAAACACAGTTAAATGTGCACTTTACTAAACAATAATATTAAATTTACAATGATAACAATTACAGTCTGGATAAAAGATGAATACAGCACTCCTGTAAATATAACATTATGCTAACTGTTTATTAAAACTGGGATAGGCCTTTTGCCTATCACTCACAGGGTGAGTATGGGGTGTACAATAAACTACCACTCATAGGGTATGGGGTGCACAATAAACTACCACTCATAGGGTATGGGGTGTACAATAAACTACCACTCATAGGGTATGGGGTGCACAACAAACTACCACTCATAGGGTGAGTATGGGGTGTACAATAAACTACCACTCACAGGATAAGTATGGGGTGTACAATAAACTACCACTCACAGGATAAGTATGGGGTGTACAATAAACTACCACTCACAGGATGAGTATGGGGTGTACAATAAACTACCACTCACAGGATGAGTATGGGGTGTACAATAAACTACCACTCACAGGATGAGTATGGGGTGTACAATAAACTACCACTCATAGGGTATGGGATGCACAACAAACTACCACTCATAGGGTGAGTATGGGGTGCACAATAAACTACCAGTCACAGGGGTGAGTATGGGGTGCACAATAAACTACCAGTCACAGGATGAATACAGGGTACTACACCCACTAAAATAATGTGTCTAAATCTTCCTCCAGCATCGAATCCACTACATCCTCCCAGTGTCCTACCCATTCCTTCTCTCCCACAGCGTCCCACCCACTATATACCTGGAGAGGGTTTTGAGAGTTCTACTAAACCCCGAACCTGGCCTGAGGCCAGGCTCGACTTATGATAACTTGGTCCAACAGGCTGTTTCTTGGAGCGCCTTGCAGGCCTACATATCCACTACAACCCATTTGCTCCAGCACTTCTTGCAGGAACTTATCTCAATGGTTCTTTAAGACATCCATCCACTTTTGTTCTGCCAATATTTCTAATGTTTACTGGTAGGGAATTGAACAGCTGTAGACCTCTGATGTTGACAATGCTCTCTTATTGTGCTTATGGCACCTCTACTCTTCACTAGCTCTATTCTGCATTTCCTTTCGTATCTTTCGCTCCAGTATGTTGCTATTCTACTGTGCAAATTTTGGACCTGGCCCTCCAATATTTTCCATGTAAACTGTATATTGTTTTATACCTCTTGTCCCACCCACTACATCCATCCACAGTGCCCCACCCATTCCCTCTCTTCCACAGTGTCCCACACAACAGAGGAGCTGGTGTTTGAGTGGGAGTCGGATATTCCCCTGGTGGTGGATGATAGCATTGAGCTGCCTCAGCAAGACATCACCCTCAATTACACCTCAGACTGCACTCAGGTCTACTCCACGGGTGAGTGTTGCACCTAGGACTAATCCATGAGTGGTGAGTGATGTCCTCACCTCTACTCCATAGATGAGACACACCGTACAAACATGTGTACTTCACTTGTAAGATAGGCAACCAGGTAAAGTGCCCTAAAAGTGTACTCATAGCAGTGAAAGAGGTTTTCCAGGTGAAAGTCACTCCAGTTATACTCCACAGTTGAGAGGCACTCCAGGAGTACCCCTGGAGTGGAGGCACTGGAGAGGGTTTTGGGAATTCTTCAACTCCCGAACTCCCGTTTTTCAACTCCTAGGGCGCCTGACCGCTGAATAGATAGTGCTTCGGATTCGTAGTCCTGAGGTTCCGGGTTCGATCCCTGATGGAGGTGGAGACAAATGGGCAAAAAGTTTCTTTCCCTGATGCCCCTGTTACCTAGCAGTAAATAGGTACTTGGGAGTTAGACAGCTACTATGGGCTGCTTCCTGGGGGTGTGTGTAACAAAAAGGAGCCCTGGTCGAGGACCGGGCCGCGGGGACGCTAAGCCCCGAAATCACCTCAAGATAACTCCCCAAGCCTGGCCTGAGGTTAGGCTCGACTTGTGATAACGTGGTCCAACAGGCTGTTGCTTGAAGTGCCTCACAGGCCTACATATCTACTACAACCTGGTTGGTCCAGCACTTCTTACAAGAAATGCCCCACCCACTACACTGAATGGAGGCACTCCCTTGGTACTCCACAGGTGAGAGGAACTCTAGGTGTATAGCACAGGTGAGAGGCACTCCCGGGGTACTAATAATAACATCAGCGGCTAACATCAGAACTGCCTTCAGATAGCTGTGAAAGGAATCTTTCAGAACCATCTATACTACATACGTAAGACCAAGACCAATCCTGGAGTATGCGGCCCCAGTATGGAGCCCGTACCTTGTCATGCACAAGATAAAGCTGGAAAAAGTTCAGAGGTATGCCACTAGGCTAGTCCCAGAACTAAGACGCACGAGTTACGAGGAAAGGCTGGAAGGATGTTGCTGGAAGACAGAAGAGCTTAGGGAAACATTATCACCACATACAAAATTCTCAGAGGGAATTAACAGGGTAGACCAGGATGGATTATTTAACACGGGTGGTACACACACAAGGGGACACAGGTGAAAGCTGAGTACCCAAATGAGCCACGGAGACATTAGAAAGAACTTTTTCAGTGTCATAGTACAGCAGTTAGTAAATGGAATGCACTAGGAAGAGATGTGGTGGCGGCTGACTCCATAAACAGTTTCAAATGTAGATATGATAAGAGCTCAAGCTCAGGAACCTGTACACCAGTAGATTGGCAGTTGAGAGGCGGGACCAAAGAGCCAGAGCTCAACCCCCACAAACACAACTAGGTGAGTACAACTAGGTGAGAGGTATCCCTGGGGTACTCCACAGGTAAGAGGTATCCCTGGGATACTCCATAGGTGAGAGGCACTCCAAGAGTACTCCACAGGAGAAAGGTGATCCAGTTTAATTCCACTAACGAGAAAAACAATACAGGTATACTCGCAGGTGAAACATTCCTAATGTAATGACTTTTGCAACATCCAGTCATTTACCCCTTTTATTAGTTTTAATTGAATGTGTAATGCTATTACTGCTTTCTTCCTTCCTCACCTCCATTACCTGGACATCGACAACAGGGAACTTCACGTGCCTGGAGGTGGTGTTCAGGCTGAAGAGACGTCTGGGTTACTACGTCTTCCATACCTACATTCCCACCTGCCTCATTGTTATAATGTCGGTACGTTCCGGTGGAAGGGGTGGATGGCTGGTTGGGGGAATAAGGAGTGAGTGAGCATGCATGCATTGAGACTTGACAATCAGTTTTAAGCAATTAGTACTGTATTGTGACAAACGTTTGTGTGATGTCCTTAAGAAATCCACCACCTTATAATGCTGACCAGACCACACACTAGAACGTGAAGGGATGACGACGTTTCGGTCCGTCCTGGACCATTCTCAAGTCGACTGTCCTGAACAATCGACTTGAGAATGGTCCAGGATGGACCGAAACGTCGTCATCCCTTCACGTTCTAGTGTGTGGTCTGGTCAACATACTTTAGCCACGTTATTGTGACTCATCGCCTGCACCTTATAATGCTTTTTTTTATACTAGTACAGTATTACTATTTATAAATAATCACATTACTAAACTTTGATCAAAAGTTATGAAACGTTGTATGACTGTGATAGTTATGGAATACCTCCTACATTTGTCTTGAAACTTGACTTAAGAAGATCCTTTGGTTTCAGTACTCGTACAATACCAGCTCCAGGCACACTTGGTAGTGTGTCAGCATGTATAGGTTTGATTTCCTTGTACTGTATTACTCGTTCATTATAAAGTTATTCTAAAACACAAAGATCCTTCTGCTAATCTATTTTACTGCATAATTTGTGTGACAATAACAACATTTGATATCAGTAGAGAAACAAAATTTCCCTACTATGGGTTGTACTGTTACATACAAATCCACACACACATACTGTATATATATATATTTGTACCTGTGGCTTGTCTGATTTAATCTCATTCACTATTCTGCAGTGGGTGTCATTTTGGATCAAGCCGGAGATAGCACCTGCGAGGGTGACCTTGGGAGTGACCTCACTGCTGACATTATTTACCCAGCAGGCCAAGTCACAAGCATCGCTGCCGCCAGTCTCATACATCAAAACCATCGATATATTCATGTCATCATGTACAGTGTGAGTAATGGATCTCATGTTTATCATTAAGGTTAAAAATACTCTACATTATTAAAAATATTACATATATTGAACTGTATTTAATACAGTATCTGCTGAAGATAAAAATTAACCCTTAGGCTGAGTTAGGCAATAGCATTTGACTTGCAAAAAAAAAAAAAAAAGATCTAGAATGTGATATGCAATCTAAAGCCACGAGCCTATTAGAAAAATACTCCCATATTATGTAAGAAATTATCAGTAGAAGGCACTAAGCTTGGAAGATTATTTAGCTGATCTCAAAACCTTACAAAATTTTGAGGTGTCATTCAAGATGCTGATAAGAGCGCAAAAGGAACTTTTGTAATACATTACATTTAATAGCACACAATTATTTATTCATAATAGCTAACTACTCCAACAGTTGCGAATGTCAATATGAATACAGGATACGAATCAGAGCAAGGAATTTACTTCTAGATGAGACAGGCATGGACATCTTTAGCAGTATTATTCAGGTTCTTACAGACAACACCAATATGGCTGGGAACCCACCAAAATTCTACTGTCCTATATTAGCCAAAAACGAGGACGTGCCAATATCGGTGTTAGAGCACCATGGAATGTGAAGAGTTAAGAGAGCACTGCAAAATTTAATCACAATAAGAAAAGTTGGTGCATGAAAATAAGTGTCTTGGAGCATGTAAAACTGTAAAAAAATATTTGTCGTTAAAATACTAATTTCTGGGGATAGGCAATATAAAAAGTTTGATCAGGAAAAATATGAGAAGCCAATACCATTAACAGACTGTGACCCATCTATAAAGAAAACCATAGCACATATATTGGAAATAAAAATGTTCAAGAAAAAGGCACTTCAGAACAATAGAGCGATTGTATACAATGTATGTGTAAAGGAAGAAATGTGAATATTTATAACTCAGAATGTTTAGTAATACTGTACTGTATGTTCATTTATCAATACCATTATATATATATATATATTATATATTATATATATATATATATATATATATATATATATATATATATATATATATATATATATATAATTTCAGTTTTATATAAAATAAAACTGAAAACTCACACCCCAGAAGTGACTCGAACCCATACTACCAGGAGCAACGCAACTGGTGTGTACAGGACACCTTAATCCACTCGACCATCACGACCGGTCAAAAGCTGATGGTAGCCGAGGCTATTTTGCCCATCAGCCTGTTGGCACTCTGATGGTAATCTTGGGCATGGTATTTTAT
Source organism: Procambarus virginalis (assembly GCA_020271785.1). Classification (NCBI taxonomy): domain Eukaryota; kingdom Metazoa; phylum Arthropoda; class Malacostraca; order Decapoda; family Cambaridae; genus Procambarus; species Procambarus virginalis. The sequence continues at coordinate 3,370,008 of WNGS01087021.1, forward strand.
CAAATCACCTCATTCTTTGGGGCACACGTGAGGAACACAAATGCGAACAAGCCTGAATGGTCCGATGTTACTTCTGGGGTTGCTATGGGTTCGAGTCAGTCGCAGGTTGGTCTTTTGCTCTTTTGTTGGCCTTATTAATCCTTCCGTGGTTTATATCTTACTGTTAGTAATTCATGTTTCATCACTATTCATCCCCCATCCTGGCAGGTTTGTGTTCATGGCCCTAATTGAATATGCAGTGGTGAACATCATTCTGGGAGACGGGTCTGGTGAGACTGCCAAAGGACCCACCAAGCCTGAGCCCAAGCCCAGCAAAGCCACAGACCTAGCCATCAAGGTAAGAGATAAATGTGGCTTGGGTCACAAGTAATACTAATGGCCTGACTACAAAGGTTAGTGGTGCAGATTAATGGTTTTATGTAATGTACATTTCTTACCTACAGATTTTCCACTGTATCATGTATCAAATGTATGCAAGATTAGCAAAATACAGGAAATAGAATGAGCCATAGCATAGCCTGTTAATAATCTGGTCTAGAACAGACCCGATTATTTTCCGTACACTAGTGTTTGGGTCTTATGTTTATTTGTGCTACATGTAACTGTGGCATTTACTACTAACATCACAAATATTCATGTGTGCTTAATGAAACATTTCTGCAATATATCCAAAAATACTCCTACAGGAAAGTAGACGGTTTCTGCTAGGTGAGCCACCTAAACCAGCAGGTCCTTCGCCCGCACAAATCCGTCGAGGACAAGCCCTAATGGTTGACCGTGTCTCCCGATATCTGTTCCCCATCTCCTTTGCTATCCTGAATACTGTTTACTGGATCAGTTTCAGGCAGTATTTATAAGGCCATCATATCCTGAAGAAGGGAAGAAGCAGCACTCTAACAATATCACCTTCAGGCAGTAACTATATCAGTTAATCAACTGTTATCAACAGTTGTCAACTAATCAACAAAGGCCACACCTCCTACCAATGATCAGCAGTGTACTACTAACTTGTGTCTATCCTTCATTACTCATTATATCTGAATACATTGCATGTGAACATGACTTTAGAATTGCACCAGCTTAATGGTTGTGTATTGTCTGGCATTATAGCAATTCAGTAGGGTTACTGTTCAATTCAATACAGCAACAATCAAAGGTTTCTAACAGCCTAGTCGATCATTAGTAAACTGTTAAGTCTTTATACTAAATTTCTTAAATATTTGTAGGCTCTAAGGTCTAAATAAAAAAGGTAGATTGAGCATAAACATACCTTCCCTTCAAGGGAAGTTATGTTTATTATTGTATTATAATACTCTGCACACCTTCATTGAGGTAAACTAGTACAACTAACTATACAACCTGTACATTGTTCACAGCAACATAGAACAAACAGTGCACAGTAATCTATACTATCCATTTAAGCAATAATATTAAACTTTTAACTACAAAAAAAAATTAATTTGTAGCTAATGTAAATGATTTTTACAATGCAACTATGCAGTACTGTAATTTTTAAGTAGCAAAATGCCATTTTTATAACACTTGCCAACTATTATTACACCCAAACCAATGATTACTCTTACATAACATATTACTCTGCTCTCATGACCCCCAAGTGTTGGAGACAAAAAGTGCTGCTCACAACTAGTGATCACAAAGTGTGGTCAAGCATTTTTATGCCCTGCCTCCTACAGCTTTGTGTACCCAGAGTGTACACAAAGAGTGAACCTCCTGACGTAAATGTTCTGCATTGTACATATTTGATCTTCATGTTGTGGCTGAAGGTGGTGGAGAGGATTAGAAGGGAGACATTAGATTACTATACTACAGTAGTGTGGAGGAGGGAATAACAGGCCTTACTGGCTATATGGATAGAATTTTAAAAACTTATTTCTCCAGAAAGCTAAAAAGAAATATGGTTAATTGTACAATACTGTACTAAGTAAAAGACAAAACAATTTTGAAGCCATTCTTTAAGTTGGAACCTATGCTACTAACCAGATACTGACATTAATTTAATTAATTAAGCAAAATAATTGCAACTTCAAAACTATTACAGTAACAATGATGAGAACTTACATGCAGTATATTCAATCATATATGGCATATTCAATCATGCCATATATGAATATGACATGATTTTAAGACAAACGTTCCAAGTCTGAGTAAAATATGTAACTATTCTTGCAAAAAAAAGAAAAGAAAAGAAAAGAAAAACTCATTTTAAGAATTTCCCACTAGAAACCTAAAAATGTACTGAAATGGGTAAGAGCGCAGCTGACTAACAAGAATCAGATGGTCATAATCAGAGGAAAAATGTCAAAATGGGATCCACCTAAATTTGCTCCTTGGACATCTATTGTTACCTATTTTCATAATGAAAATCTGAGAGAGTATGTTCCTACTTGTTGATGTTTGCAGATAGTGTTAAGGTAATGAGGAAGGTGAAGAATGAGGAGGGATGTAGGTTGCTACAGAAGGATATAAATAGACTGTAGGAGTGAGAAGACAAATGGCTAATGAGTTAACCCTTTTAAGTGTAAGGCAATGAACAAAAAATAAGAGCAAAATGCTGTAAACCAGAAGAGCACTACAGCATACAGAAGCTGTTAAAAGATATCATTAAGCTAAAGATCCGGGGGATGGACATGACACAATCAACATTAGGTATGCACACTAGTAGAATAACACCAGCAGTGTATGCAACTCTGGCAAACACACACATGTCCTTTACAAACCAAAACAGGGGATCCTTCAGAGCATATATCAGACCAATTCTAGACTATGCAGTACTGTCATGGAATTTCCATCCCGTGAAACACAAGACAAGAGGAAGTCTTGTTTCACAAGAATGGTGCAAGACATAAAGGTCACCAAGCTATTAAGACAGGTTAAGGATACTAGATAAAGTGGACAGACTTTTCCAAAGAAACAAAATGTGGAACACAGGTGGACGTTGGAAACTTAACACTTTCGCTCGGTAACGACTCAGCATTGCGTCGTTTTTTTAGAATAAATATGATACAGGTACAGTATATTTATTCATTATAATGTTGGTGCTAAATGTAAAACATGAAAAACATATTTTTACTCTGAAAAAGTATCATTTTATAACAAAATCAGACGAAAATAAAAAGCTGGTGACGCCAAAGCAAGTCGACGGTCCAAGCGACAATGTTTGCTGGCATATGAGCCTCCTCTACCTACCTAACCTAACCAACCTACCCAAACATAACTTAATATAACCTCTAGGCAACAATATAGCTTGAATGATTTGTTCATCTTGGATAAGTTGCTCCACAACATTGTCGCTTGGATTGTCGACTTCCCATGGCCTCTCATGCCACTTAGTTTCGTCTAATTTCGTTATTTTAACTCTGAAATAATATAAATTTATATGTTTTTTCATGTTCTACATTCAACACCAACAATATAGTGAGTAAATATATCATATTTCATCATTACTTACATAATGCTTCCTAGCATTATGTAAGTAAAGAAGAAATATGATGGGTAGCCTTGAGTAGCTTTGGGTAATTAGACATACTGCCCACAAGCGCAACTAGATGAATACAGCTTGGTGTTCCTCTTCAGATGTCACTATAAGAACATGGCTCACAATTGTTAGGTCCTAACAGCATTCTTATTATTTTGTATTTTCAAAATTCTATTCCCATAGGGGACCCTTTTCAAAATTCATGATTCCATTTTTACAAGAGACTACATCCTCTTAAATCAAGGGCCACATGGATTCAACACTAACCATCCAAACTTGCAGGTAAATCAATCCACTGCAAGTTCACCAGGACCACACTCGGTGGCCAAGGTATTAGGTGATGGGGAGTTTGCATCCTCAGTAACTATCACTTCATTGGCAGGATGTCTCAGGGCCTTAAATTTTCTGGAAATAATTCTACCACTTATTTATAGCTAGAAGGTTTCACCAATGCAGCACTTTTATCTGGTTTCTCCACTAACCGTACTTCCCTAGAATGCAGCCTTTCTGCCATTACAGGCCGAACTGAAATTCCATTTCGCCGAGGATTTGCAAAGAATGCATTGATGAAAAAAACAAAACTATATTCCTTGACTAGTGAATTTGATTTAATAGGAGCAGATTGACTTTCTGGTATTAAAACTTATTGGAATTTTGGTGGTGAATTTACATATATTTCAAAAGGCTGGCATGCAGAAGCTATGCTGGTCTAGAAATGCAAAAGACCTCCCTCCATGGGACTTAGCTCCCATGACTTACAAATATGAGACCATGCTTTTCAAACATACATCTTTAATATTAGCAATATAAATATTCAGCCTATTTATGAGGAACTTAATGAAGGCTATAGGTGGCAGTGGTACGCCATGTTTTGTCAGTGCCTATAACAGGGTTGTGTTATGTCAATACCTATAACAGGGTTGTGTTATGTCAATACCTATAACAGGGTTGTGTTATGTCAGTACCTATAACAGGGTTGTATTATGTCAGTACCTATAACAGGGTTGTGTTATGTCAATACCTATAACAGGGTTGTGTTATGTCAGTACCTATAACAGGGTTGTGTTATGTCAATACCTATAACAGGGTTGTGTTATGTCAGTACCTATAACAGGGTTGTATTATGTCAGTACCTATAACAGGGTTGTGTTATGTCAATACCTATAACAGGGTTGTTATGTCAGTACCTATAACAGGGTTGTGTTATGTCAGTACCTATAACAGGGTTGTGTTATGTCAATACCTATAACAGGGTTGTGTTATGTCAATACCTATAACAGGGTTGTGTTATGTCAATACCTATAACAGGGTTGTGTTATATCAATACCTATAACAGGGTTGTGTTATGTCATGCAACATAGGGATAAATCACTTACAAATTTATATATGTTCATAGTACATAAAGGTTTGTTGCAATAGAATACAGAAAAAAAATAATATACAGTAACTTTTTAAATATGCTATATAGTATGCACTTTTCTGTAATCAGATACTTACAATTTCAAATGTTTAGATACACTTCTGATATAACATGCAAAATATTTTGATGCAATATGTAATATATTTTGATGTAATGTTTAATAATAAATCTGCACACACATTCCAGTGCATATCTTGAAGGTATATGACTTTACAACCTGTTTGGCTTTTATCACAAATGATAAAAATGGTTTAAAAACTCTGAAAAAATAATAATTTCTAGTATGATTTCATTAAGCTGCCATAAATCCCATATAAATGAGGCCTACATATATGTGAAGCAACAAATACAAAATAATAATCAAATACAGTTCAATATAGAAAATAATGTCATGAGTAATGAAATACAATCCTTCCATTCACACCTAAAGCTAAACATGTTTTAAATACAATCCACCCTTCCTAGCCAGTCCCTTGAATGTTCCACGAGCCAGTCATCATGGTTCATCCTGAACTCATAGTAATAGCAGGCATCCGTCAGTCTCAGGAGACTATGGAGTTGCGCTCTGGTTGTCAGTCTGGAGTGGCTTCTTCAGACCGACATAACTACTGCCATTATCTCATCAACCTGATCCCTCACTGTGATAAACAAAACTTTTAAATGGTCTTGTCACACAGTGTTCAGGGCAAGGGACACAAAATAGACATTTTTATAACCTGCAGCTTCAAGAACATAATGGTACAGATTGAAGCTAAGGAAACAAAGGTGCCAAAAATTACATAAGAAAGTTCTTTTTGCAAACAGAGTTGCAGATGATTTGAACAAGTGAGAAGATGATGGATGCCAAAACCAGTAGAAGTTTTAAAGCGTGACATAACAAAGAGTACTACGAAGAAGGGATACCACGAGTGTAGCTCTCATCTTGTAACTACACTTAGATAATTACTACTAAGAACTAATTGAAGGCTTGATGTAACTTCTCCAAATTAGCAATGAATACTGATTTTAATCTTCTCTCTCTTTTTTTCTGTAGCTGTCTATTTTCAGAGGATTTTCTTGCTTTCTTCATTCTACACGACCAGTTAAAAAAACATATCCTGTACACATCAGCCAATTAATCACATTTTCCTCATTGCTCCACGGAGCAAGCACCTGGATTACAGCTAAATTTATGCAGTGTCCAAACCTCTTTATAAGATTCTTTAACTAATGTTTCAGTAGTTGTCTAAATTTAAATGCAAAAAAATATTAAAGAAATGCCCGAGAGATTTTGTTACAAAAGTCGAGATCTATAATTCCTAGTGAATTCCAAAAAGTGTCTTTTATTAAGACAGCAAAATTAATTCTTTCAGTAGTTGCATAAATAATCCTTTCAAAGCTTCTAAAATACAAAAAATTAATAAAAAGATTAATCAAGACTAACATGGGGTTTCAATGTACACAGAGAAAATAGACCACACACAACTCTTAGATTATGTGGAAAGGAATTAAAGAACTCTAATAAAGAAAGAGATCTAGTGGTGGTTTTTGATGGTAAACTGTTACCAGAGGAAGACATAAAAAAACATTGTGCGAGGAGCATATGCGTCTCTTTCTAACTTCAGACTTGCTTTTAATTACATGGATGGTGAAATACTAAAGGTACTGTTCATGACTTTTGCGAGACCAAAATTGGAATATGCAGCCGTTGTATGGTGCCTATATCTCGAGCAGCACATCCATAAACTGGAAAAGGTGCAAACGCATGCAACAAAATGTCTTCCAGAACTTGAAAACAAGAGTTTCGAGGAGAAGCTAGAGGCATTAAATATGCCAAAGCTAGACAATAGAAGAAAGAGATGTGATAAGATTACCACTTACAAAATAATAACAGGAACCAACCAAATTAACGAAGAGGAATTCCCAAAACCAGCAACTTCAAGAACAAGAGGATATAGATTCAAGCTAAGAAAACAAAGGTGCCAAAAAAATATTAGAACGTTTTCTTTTGCACACAGTGGTAGATGGTTGGAACAAGTGAGAAGGTGGTAGAGACCAAAGCTGTCAGTAGTTTCAAAGCATTATATGACAAAGAGTACTGGGGAAGCACTCATCCTGTAACTACACTTGGGTAATTACACACACACAATTAATGGAAAGTGAAAAATGCAAAATGTAAAAAACAGTTTAATGTACAAGGAACAAATACAAATGTTACGGTATAAAATGGCAAGGCAGATAATGCTCAGACAAAAAGTCAGTTTTATCAAAAAAATTCACCTACGTTTGTGTTTATCTCATGATATCAAGGTCAATACAGTATATTATAATTTTCAAATCATTCTTCATTATGAAACAATTTTGTAATACACTGTATCTACAAACACTTTTCAGGTAATTAGTAATGTAACAAATACTGCATTAAGATAAGAATGAAAAGATATTTCTTATTTTATAAAAAAAAAATTACCAAATTTTATATGCATTAATTAAATACACGATATATCAAAATTATCACTTGAGTAAAATACTAGATTTCTTCAAACATTTATTTCATATGACCAGTAAAACAATAAAAAAATTAAGATTTCCCTTATAACTAATGCAGAAGAGTTACAATTTCAACTTCGCTCACCAAGACCCCAGAGTTTGACGGTCCCGGCATCACGATCTCGTTCTCGATCATCTTTGTCATCACAAGCGTATGCCAGAAGAAAATGCCTTGGGTGCTGAGATGGAAATATGGTATATATAATAATGCTGAAAACTGAATATGATGACATATAATTTTACTGAAAATTGATGAACAGTGCAGCATATAATGAAAACATTACTGTGATAATCTCTGAATAAAAAGCTAAAGGCCACATAGGTATACGATATGAGAAATGCAAGGAAAGGCCTTATATTTTTCAAAGTTTTTTAATGCACAATACCTCATGCATCTCCAAAAATGTATAGGAAAAATTACATCCCAAAACGCCATGCTTTTCACAACAAAAATGACAATATATGTTTAGAGAAGCAAAAATAATATTCACTCCACGTTTGTTCCGGAAAATGAAAGTATTTAGTGTATTTTTAACTCATTGCCTCATTTTCCACTTTCATGGGGAGGATAAATATTATTTTAATGGGTGTAATTCATATATATTCATCTAAATTTGTAGTAAACTCTCAATAAACTTCTTTAAATCCTTGTAATAACAGGTGAAAAATTGTATGGAAAAATAAATAATATGGGCACAAGTGGGTTAATTTTGTTCTGCCACAATAAAACAAAAGCCTCGTATGGGTCAATAGGCCTTCTGCAGTTACATTTATTCGTAAAATTCTGTGCTATTTTGTTTGAGAAGTCTGCAACAAAACACTGAAGTGATGTTTTCAAAGCAACTAAAAACATACAATAGTGGACAGAAAGACCTACAAGTGAGCAAAAGGAGGTAAAGCCTTTGCAAATCCCCCCTAGTAAGGGATTAACATATCGATAACAATTAATAACAGCTATGTTTTAACATTGGTGAGAGGAGCAGACATGGAACCTTATCGTCTACAGAATGTATGGAGATTCCCGAGGAGCAGACAGGTATAACCACAGTCAACAGAAGGTATGGAAGACCGTGAGGAGCAGACTGGCATAACCACAGTCAACAGAAGGTATGGAAGACCGTGAGGAGCAGACTGGCATAACCACAGTCAACAGAAGGTATGGAAGACCGTGAGGAGCAGACTGGCATAACCACAGTCAACAGCAGGTACAGAAGACCCTGAGGAGCAGACTGGTATAACCACAGTCAACAGAAGGTATGGAAAACCGTGAGGAGCAGACTGGCATAACCACAATTAACAGAAGATACAGAAGACCGTGAGGAGCAGACTGGCATAACCACAATTAACAGAAGATACAGAAGACCGTGAGGAGCAGACTGGCATAACCACAGCACTATACATAGGAACCATGGATGACACCCAAGGAGCAGACTGTCATAATCTCAATCCACAGGACGTATGGAAGACTGAAGAGCAGAAACAACATCTTCAGTCAATTGATTTATCGAGGTAAAGTATTCTTTCTAGCATATTACCGAGGTTATTTATGCAGAAATTTTTTTGAAATGTCCCATCAGTATCAATGCATAAGGTTGCTGCAATATTCATGTTATACTGTATTACATGATGAAAAGATGATGTTTATGATGCAAAACATTTACTATTCTGCATATGTATACTGAATGCATTTAACCACCGTGCTGTGCTGAATATATTGTGAAATTCCCCGTGCGCATGAAATAAAGTTCCCAAAAAATTATTTTTTCTTCGTAAAATGATAAATTCCCTTCCCTGAACATGTCTATGTACAAATAAATACCAAATTCCACTTACTTTGGCTGTGGGGACGTGGACAAGGTGCACTGTGACATTAGGGCCTGGTCGCCCGTGCATGAATCGCCCAGACACGGTCGCGCGGGCCATTCAAGCACCAGGTGTTATCTTTAGGTTATCTTGAGATGATTTCGGGGCTATTTAATGTCCCCGCGGCCCGGTCCTTGACCAGGCCTCCACCCCCAGGAAGCAGCCCGTGACAGCTGACTAACACCCAGGTACCTATTTTACTGCTAGGTAACAGGGGCATAGGGTGAAAAACTCTGCCCATTGTTTCTCGTCGGCGCTTTGTGTTGCCACAAATATATTTTCAATTATTTGTCCTATGTACTGTATTTCCAATGCGGTTTTATTTGTTTTTTTATCGTATATGATGCATATTTGTGTCCATTACAATATGTATACAGTAGAACATTCATAATGTTCCATGGAACTGTGATACATGTGTCAGTAATGTGTCCACAATAAATGTTTATTGTCGCAATATTACTTGCTAAAAATTCACTAAAATTACAATATGTATAATTTCACAAACTATTTATACAGTAACACACTGTATTACACACTCAGTGCTTCGGAAGCGAGTAATAATCAACGAAGTAGTCCATGGTGCACAGTGCGACTTCGCTCTCGTTGCACCAGGTACAGATAAATTTTCACTTCCTGATTCTTCATACTGTGTGCTTGCAAATAACTCACTCATGTACACCCTTGGTTTTAGTACTTGTAGGTTGTATGTAGCCAAGCTTGTAAAGCATAAGGAAGTATTGAAAAGATTATAAGAAAAGATCAATTTGTAAGGTAGTTTTGAAAAGATCGCTTTGTATGGTTCCACACAGGAAGAGATTCAGCTTGCCTCAAAGAGTGTCCATCAGTCAGGAAGAGATTCAGGTATTCTTGAAAATATCTATGGAAAACACCACCATGGAAGCCACTAACACTGTTCATCTATGCTACTTGTATCAGATGCATCATCACTGAGCGCAGAAAACGATTCATCTATGTATCATCTAAATAAATTGGATATAACATTGGATTGCAAGGGTGACGCTCAGAGCTACAACTGGATATGCTCGCTGTATTGTCCTCCTAGGTACTGTATCACTTGCATCCGACCTTTGTGTTAGGTCCTTATTGCGCCTAGCTTCACCAATATTATGACCCTTGTGTTCTTCAGACAATAAGGTTTGAATTTCACCGACAGAGCGTAATCTTTCAACACCACGTTGAACAGGTGTTTGGGAACCAGAGGCGCGAGCGCCACCCATGGTTGCTCACTCAGAATTAACCCAGCCAGCAGCCCTAGGGCATTCTGGGAATTTTTTCCAAGATGGCTGCCTCTCACTGGAGGTCCTAAGAGTCCATTTCGTACACAACCAATTTCAAACACATTTAGAATGGGTACGGAAAAATCAATAAGAGTTTTCTTGATTGGCGCAGTTTCCCGCAGTGCAGTTAAGTGGTTAAAGACTGGTTGCACGTTCACTTTCTCGTAGACTTTATGGTATCTAGGTAAGATTTGATGAACGTATAAAATTAATGTTATTTAAAATAAAATCCTCAACTTGGTGTTTCTTTCCATTCCTCACATATTCTTTAAACATCTTGAAGTGTGAGGAAATGCTATAATTGTGACCTTGAATACTTATAAGTTTCATGTCAAAGACACAAACTGCTGCAGAAATTTAGAAGAAATTTTTGTTGCACTGGCAGACTTTAGCTCGAGTCAAAATTTTTCTATACACAGCCACACATTAACAAACAGAGAGAAGGCTAAAAAACCAGCATGGAATGTAATGAAATGTCATTTTCTGGGTGAGACCCAGAGGCTTCCCAGAGCTAACCGGTATGATATGAATGTATTAGACCCTGGCATCAGTCAATGCGCATGGCGTTCTAGGCCTACCGGGGACCACAAGCTAGAACCTGGCCCCCTCAGAAAGGCACGAGGAGCAATGGCCTATAGAAACCCCCCAGTGTGGTTGGAAGCATTCTATCGTCCATCGACCGGGTCAGGCACCCAGAAAGGTAAGCTCCCCAAAACAAACCCCCTATTCTGGTTAAAGTATTGCTACTTAAAGCCGAACTATTGAACAAAACTCCCCAAATGAAAACGAACAAACGAGCATGACGTCACCACGTCTCCGCACCGCTGTCTGCGCAACCCCTCCCCCCTTCCTGGGAGGGGAAGGGGAAGCCTCAGACTCCCAGGCTGGCTATCCAAACCCATAGTTCAGAGACTGGATGTCAAAACACGCAAAAAACTGCCGACCGGAAGGAGGGAGGGAAGGTTGCCGGAGAGCCCCTGGGTCTCACCAAGAAAATGGCATTTCATTACATTCAAACACTGGTTTTCTGGGGGGGAGCCCCTTCAGTTACTTAACCAAAGACAAAAACAATAAGGACTTACTCGGGAGGCGGTTGCCACTCGCTCCTCAACTCGATGTTGAGACAAGTGGCTGCAACCACTGACCCAATGCAACACAAGCCCGACTAGGGCTAGGAACATTGACAAGGTAACGAGCAGCCAGGACCCTGTTCGACCTTCAAAAACTCTGTGCCCGAATGTCAGCCCAAGACATGTTACCAAAGACGGCAGCCAAAGCAGCAAACTTACGAATGTCTTGGGCACGAGGATCGACTGCAGGCTGGCTGGACCGAATAACCCTGTGGACGGCCTGGGAAACCCGAACCCTGGAACAGGAAGAAGGGAAACCGGGTCAACCCGAAGCTCATCCCCAGCCACTGAGGTTGTGGCGCGCAGGTAACGGCAAAGAACTGCGACCAAACACAACACATGATGCGCCCCTGGCTGAACCAACCAAGCATCAACAACCCAAGGACCCCTCTGGAAAACAGCAGTCTCATTCTTCGCCAGGGAAGAAGGAAATGGCTGCAAACTAACAAAAACAGGAGCCAGAGGTGCAGGACCTTACCAGGTCACATCAGCCACAAAACTAGGGGTTTGAATAGCTGCTACAGGGGTCTGGGGCTCCCCCTTCTCCTCTCGGAGAATGGGAAAGGAGATGCACAGACGGTGGCGAAGTGACAGTGACGTCATGCTCGTTTTTATCTAGAGAGTTCTGTCCACTCGTTCGGCTTTCAGTAGCAATATTTTAACCAGAATAGGGGTTTATTTTGGGGCACTTACCTTCCTGGGTGCCTGACCCAGTCAATGGCAGACATAGAAGGCTTTCAACCACACGGGGGTTTCTATAGGCCATTGCTTCTCGTGTCTTTCTGAGAGGGGGCCAGGTCCTAGCTCATGGTCCCCAGTAGGCCTAGAACTCCATGAGCATTGACTGATGCCATGTCTTAATACATTCATATCAGCCCGGTTAGCTCTGGGGAACTGAAGGTGTTTCCTCCCCCCCCCCCTGAAATACACTTAAGCAACTGAAGGTCATTAATATAACATAAAACAATGAATACATATTGAATAAGTTTGTAATGAGAAATGACCTGGAAAAAATAGTAGTTTGGGAATAGGGACGTGTAGACTTATGGAAAAATTACGATGTAATATAATAAAGATGGAATCGCTGGGTTATTTCACGAGAAGGTTAAACATACAGTACATTGTACAGTACGTGAATTAGTTTGGTTGGGTACAAATTGGCATGGCTTTACATAGACCAATAGGTCTTCTGCAGTTTCTTATATTCTTATGCTCTTGTTTGACCAAACAGCAGATTGTAAAAATGCAACATATTCTGGAGTGCTTTACATGCTACACATATAGAAGGAGAAAATTTATAAGAAACACCTCTTCACTGGACCATCTCCAGGAAGCACTCGTCTCAATGATACAGTCTGGGAACATAAAATTATGTATATATAACACTATCTTGCCCTGATGAAGGCAAATCGAGCCAAAAACACATTCAGCATTCTCTAATTCTTCACATGTGGTTTTTCAGCATACTTGGATCAGTGTTTTTTTATCATTGTTGCATGTATATATAATTACATGTAGCCCTTAGACAGGAATACCACTACACATTAATTTAACCGACATCTTTAATGCTGGTAAAATTTATAACTTTGAGCGTGGGCAAAAGAAATGCATCATAATCTACATCTGTATATAACAAAAGGACACGTTTCAAATCTGCTCTCCGGAATAACACCACTCAAACCCTCCCCCAGTAATGAAAAGTAGGGACTAAGTAAGTAATTTTCAGAGGAAGGTACCAAGCTGGGAAAAGTAGGAGTGAAATGAAAACAATGAATAACTCTAAAGGTAAAAAGCCAAAGGCTATTCAATATCCTCCCTTCAAAAATAAGAGGAATTGCCAGCTGTCTTTAAGAGGAAACTTAACACATACCTGTTAAGTGTTCCCAATCAGCTGGGCTGTGGTGCTTACATTGAACTGGAAGATGCAAGCACCAACAATATGGCTGATCAAGAACACTGTTCAGATATATGCAGTGGTGAATGTCTGCATCACACCTTATCCACTAAATGAGCACCATATCACACCCTATCTACAAGTAAGAAAACTACATTGTGTGCTACCTGTAAGCTTGAGGGGCAACAACACACTATCTACAAGTAAGAGGACTACATTGTGTGTTGTGTTACCTATAGGCATGAGAATCAACATCACACCTTATTTACAAGAGGACTACATCATGTGCTACTGAAGGCTTGAGGGGGCAACACCACACCCTCTCTACAAGTATGAGGACTACATTATGTGTTACCTGTAGATATAAGAATCAACATCACACCCTATTTACAAGAGGACTACATCATGTGCTACCTGCAGGTATGATGGGCAACACCACACCCTACCTAAACTTGTTTCCTAATCTACTTTAATTACCCATTTTTCAGATGCCACCCATAATTATTACATTTCTTACGATAATTTCCATAAAGGCCTTACCCATGCTAGTGTGAAGGTCGGGTAGGCAACACTGATGTGAGCCACCTGCTCTCCTGTAGCCACGTGGGCAATGTCGATCGTCTGATCCTCACTACCTGACGCTAACAGCTGTCCATCATGAGAAAAACTGAGGGTGCGAACTGGCCATTCTAATCTGTAAAATAAATAAATAAAAAGAGGGATACAAATTCATAAATAATGTCATATAAAGGTACAGTACATTAAAACTATAAATTATGTTTTAAAACCATTGTATCTACAACAGCTTTAATACTGGTGACAATGTCCTGCCATACAGTTTGTACAGTATCTGCATTCCAGTATACAATCTTCCCCAACTGTTTAGTATTTTCATAAAATTCACCAACCTGATTTACAGAAAAAGACCTTTCCTAAGGAAAATGGCATCAATAAATTTGGTCTGTCTTCACAATTTAATTAGTAAATATACACAAGAGAAACAATATCTATATCATACCTGGATAAAGTCATCCTGCAGTACAGTTCCTGTGCATCCCAGATGGAGACGAGGGCATCAGCCGAGCCTGTGGCAAAGTACTGTCCATGGGGCTCGAACTTAATGCAAATACAGTTACCAGGATGTGCGTGAATGGAGTGAACCAGCTCCATCTCTGGATAACTGTTAAAAAAAAAGTAAATAGCAAGATAGCTATAGACAATGAAATAATTGTTAGATAGAAGGAACACATGTGTGATATGGTACAATATGTGAAATGTGTGTATCATTTTTGTATCAAATGTGTAAAATATGGGTTTATATGTAAATCATGGCACTGAGAATAAACATACATCAAATGAAGGCTAATGTGCCCCGCTGATATAAAATTCAACTTTTTGTCCATCCTATGCGAGCTAAACTTATTAAGACAAATGCATTTTTGTGATGCATTACGATAAACATCTAGGTTCTATTATATTTTGAATAAATCCATCCATTCCAATGAAATAAGAAGACAAGCATCAAGGTTATACTGTAGTTGTTCTTCTGTAGGTCCACTGATCAACTTTCTGATGACGGAAATTACGAGTAGTCATTATGAAGGAATTTGGCTCTCTAGTTTATAGTAAGACCAGTTAATAAATCGGTACTTCCTGAACCCCTTAAGCAGCTCCATTCACTACCTGCAATTATCCTTCTGTGCTCGAATTGTGAATCTTTTTTTTTTTAATACTGTATACGCACAATGTAGGACTTTTAATTAGCTGAGCCATCTAAGGGATAAGTAACCAATGATGCTATTAGTTAGCTATAAAGCCCAAAAACAATAAAATATTTTAGGAATCTGAACACATATATACTACATTTTAAGCAACTAAATTAAAGTGCTCTTGACATGCCATACAATAACAAAAATAAAAATTGTGAAAACTCTGTAAATGCACAATATATGCTTTAGCACTCATAGCAATGCATACAAATAGTCTGTATATTGAACAGTGCTACACCTTGTAGCTGTTATGGGTTTAAGTACTGTACGTCAAACCCACCACAGCAAGGAATTTATTTATTTATTTATTTATTTATATATATACAAGAGTTCTTACAATCTTGTACAGCCACTAGTAAGCATAGCATTTTGGGCAAGTCCTTAATCCTATGTTTCCCTGGATACGACCCCCCACGAAGAATGGTTTAACAACCAAGTACCCATTTTACTGTTGAGTTAAACAGAGGCTACAGTTAAGGATTTGCGCCCAGTAAATCCTCCCTGGTCAGGATACGAACCCAGGACAAAGCACTCGCTAAATGCTAGGCGAGCGTCTTAACCACTACGCCACGTAGATTTAAATAAGCTCTGTCTCACAATGATGCGTTGGTCATCAAGTTTTAAATATCAGAGGATTGCAAGTAGAGAAAACTTGCAACAAAAATGTTTGACAGAGCTTAAATTTTTTATATTTGAATTAATTGATTTGCTTACCAAATAATTGAATAATGAGCCATGTATAGTGGCAACTTACAACAACCCATTTCCATGTACCATACTGAATAATGAAAAAAGTTACCTATAGGTGAAATAAAATTAAAATAATCTTCACTAACTTGTAGATATGTATGTATCCTTGGCCACTTTGTGCATTGGTAAGGTAAAACAAGTCATTGGCATTATTCCATGACAATTCATTAACTTCAAATTTGAACTGTTGCTCGTGACGAATTTTCTGGCTGCGCACATCAATAAACGACACAAGATCCTCCTTGTTACCAACTGCAATAGTATGGCCATCCGGGGACCACGTGATGTTGATGTTCTCACCTAGTGAAGAAACATTACCATTGGTTCATGACTCAAGCCAAGGTCATAAAAATATAACTATGGAAAATGCCATTTAGATTTGATGAATAGGATAAAAACCATAAAAGCTATTTGTAACATTATCCTACTGATTCAGATTCTCAAGCAATCACTGACAACACTAAACTTCAAAGCTCTTTTATAAAATTTGGTTACATTTTCCTTAAAAATGTCTACTAAAATACTCAAGAGCCTTCCTTCTTAAATGGATAAATAAATACATAAATAAATAAATAAATAAATATATTTATTTAGTGAGTGAACAAACCATTGCTAATTATCATTAAATAGAAATGTTATTGAATCTGCTGAATACAAATCTTGGAGTCATAATTAGCAGGGATCTAAAAACCCCAAAACACTGCATAAACATTCATAATAACACTAATAGGGTGTTAGGATTTATATCTACAAGCATTAGTAATTAAAACCCCTGAAAGTTATCCTTAATCTTTATCTTGTCTTTGTTAGACCACTTGCATTATGCAGTTCAGATTTGGGCACCAAACTACTGAATAAATGCAAGTTTTCTGTAAAGTATAAGGGAAAGATTCTGTATACAGGAAAAGATTGCAAAATTAATACCGAGAACTAGGAACCATTCCTATGAAGAAGAGACCAAGAAAACTTGATTGATATTTCTAGAAACAGTAAGAGCAAACATGATTTAAACTATTTTGAAAGAGGAATACTGTACAAATTAGTACTGTACTGCTATGAAAATAACCGAAGTTAGAATATTCAACAATGAAATTGAGTTGAATTTCAAATGAATTTCACTGAAAATTATATTTAAGCGTAAAGAGATTCAAGCAACGGTTAGACAAATAATCAAGTGGGATTGCTTGTAAGTAAACAAGAGCTGCCACAAATGGTAAACCTTTGGCAGATTACTTCATTATAATGTTCATGATTTAGAAGTGTGTACTGTACATAGTTCTTTAATGTCTTGAAGAATGTATCGTGTTCTTTAAAGAATGAAACTCTGCATAGTTATTTATTGTAATTTTTTCTTGTGTTAGGAATTAGGCCTCAAAGCAGCAACAGTACTGGATTTGGTTAAGTAATTCAGTGCCATGTTATTCCCAGAACACACTCTACAGATCATCATATATCTCGGTCACCAGTTACTGCTGGGTATTCAGGAGCAGGATACAAACCCAAAGTCTCTCATTTGCAAAGCAACTGAATTGACCGATACATAATGGGATACCCATATTTATGAAGTCTAAGGGTAAAGTGATTAGAAAAAGACACCAAACCCCACTCAAACCCCCTGGGTAGTTATTTAGATACTTGTGATGGTCTAACAGCATATTATGGCTCCAAAACTAGTATATTTTGTGAACTGGCTAGTGAACCTTGTCCTAAACATAGAATATTCTCAAGTTATAAATTGAAGTTTTAAATTATAAATAGTCTATGCTTAACTCAATTTCTTTGAAACTGTCTGAAGTATTTGGTTTTCTATAAATGAAATTCTAGAGATACTCAAATAGTTTTTGAATTTCATATTGCACATGTTTGAGAATAATACATGGAAGTGTGCACCGATTCACTTACAGCATAGGAGTATAGATTTGTGTATGGAGCCATTAAAAACAAGAGAACAACCAGAAGCACACTGAAAATAATAGTCTGCTACAGTTGTTATACACGACGTACAGAACTATACAGGAACTATATACGAATATACTATATACTGTACTGCATTAATATTTTAAGGGGAATCACTGTAAGCCATCTGGCTCTTGAGTAAACAGTACAGTGGTACCTCGGAATACGAGTGTCCCTGCATATGAGTTTTTCGGAATACGAGCAGGATTTGCTCAGAAAGTTTGCCTCGGAAGGCGAGGGTTGCCTCGGAACACGAGGGTGTTGATACACGTACAGGCTGACTAGCGCGTGGTGCTACTGCGATCGCGGTTCAGTTTACCAGTGTCTCACGCTCAGTGACTATCCCGCCTGAATTCTTCACAAGGATTTACAGTATTTTGTCAGTTTTTTGGCCATTTGAGCATAAAAGTTGTTATTATATACCTTGCCATGGGTCTCAAGAAAGCCATTGGTAAGGTTCAACCTAAGAAAATAGCTTTGAGTAGAGGCAGTAGAGGATGTCCCTTCTTGATTAAGAAAATATGTAAAGTATGGGAAGAACTGCAAAGTTTTGTTGAAAAAACTCACCCAGATAAAGCTGTAGCAGGCCGTTGCATTGACCTTTTAAATGACAATGTGATGTCGTACTACAGACAAGTGTTAAAATGTAGGGAAAAACAAGTCTCTTTAGACAGATTCTTAATAAGACAAGCAAGTCTTAGTGGTATGCAGGCAAAATGTGCCAGAGTGCACACCAGTGAAGTCCTCACTGCCTGATGTTATAATGGAAGAGGACTCCCCTTCCAAACAATATCACCTCTTCTCCTCCCTCCTCCTCACCATCTTCCATATGCCAACAGCAGTCGTCAGCAAAGGTAAGTAATAACTTGAACATAGTTTTGTAGGTTTATTTAGATGAATTAGGTATAAAATTTAGTTTGAAGAGAGGTTTTTGGGTAGTCAGGAACGGATTAAATAATTTCCCATTATTTCTTATGGGGAAATTAGCTTCGGATTACAAGTTTTTGGAATACGAGCTGTCTCCAGGAACGGATTAAATTCTTAAACCGAGGTACCACTGTACAATGAATCCATGTAAAGTACTGCACCGACAACAATATATTTTGAACTTTGATAAATACAACCTTTTTAAGCATATTTTATCTCTTTAAAGGCTAAACAGTAACATCACTGACCTTTTGTATTGATGGTTGCTGAGCATTTATGTGTGCGTGTGTCCCATATCCTCACTGTCTTGTCCCCACTGGCAGAGGTGAGTTGCTCCGAGTGTGTTGGATGCCAGCATAACTGATCAACGCTGTCTCCATGACCTTTGTATGTGTAATCCTTTCTCTGTAAGTAAGTAATTATCAAAATAAGGCATCAAACTGGGGAGACTATGTAGCATCATCAGTGTCTAGATATTCAAGGGGGCACTATATATCACTGAGGATGCCAATACCAGAACAAAAGCACAAAAGCACATGACCTACACCTGTTGATTGACAGTTGAGAGGCGGGACCAAAGAGCCAAAGCTCAACCCCCGCAAGCACAATTAGGTGAGTACAATTAGGTGAGTACAATTAGGTGAGTATAAGGCAAGTGACAGAAAGAGTATCATCAGATTTGCTAAGGATTCTATTGAAGGATAAATGACTAAGAGGGACAGTTGGGAAGCAAGACACATGAATGTCTTGGAAATTGGGACATTCAACAAGATGCATGACTAAGTGGGACAATGCAGTTTGGACAATAAGGAGCAGGGCTGCGTTCCATTAAGTGTACGTGAGTGAAATCTATAGGGCCAATACATAACCTCCCCAGACATTTCCCCACCTCCAGTTACAGTGCAAGGAAGAAGGCCAAGGGAACAGGCTACTCTTAAGAGCAAGCAATTTGTTACCAGTGACACATGACCAACGACTCTGCTAACAGTCACAGATTGAGGAATGAATGCATGGGTAGAAATTGGATGGGTCCAATGAGGAATGCCTTTTCGGGAAATCGGACAAGTGCAGACAGACTCTTAGTGGCAGTGTCCTCAAGCTCGTTTAAGGAAATACCAATACGTCTGGGAACCCAACAAATCTTAACTGATTTAATCCTGCCGTTTCTCTGTAAACATAACAAAAACATCAGAGTTTGGCTATACAGTCACACAAAGCTCTCTTGTTGGCCTACAGGCAAAATCACTTTTATATTACGTCTATTCCATGTGCATTAAATGGAAATTGATAAAAGAATCAGAAACAAAGAAGGAAGACCAATTCATAATAAAGTTAAAAAGTGATCAATTTCTAAAATACTGTACTGTACTTACAAATGCCTGAGCAGGTAGTAAAATTTCAATGAGCTTGAGCAGTGCAACTACTGCATCATGCTTTGTTTACATAACTAAATAATAATTGTATTTCTGACAATTTTATTCAAGAACAATGACATAATTAGGTCTCCTACTGTCATGGAGATAATAATAACGTCCACTGAGCCAAGGATAAAGCTGTTTGTGCTGTCACCCAGCCAGTTACTAGCCAGAACCAGTCAGTAGTATGAAGAAAAGAAAAAGAAAAAAAAATTGCCATGTGCAACAGGCCTTGTGGTATGCTCAGTTGGGTCACAGACAAATGATCTCACAGGACAGAAGCATTATTTGGGCAATATTTTCTTTCATCTGATGCCTAGATTTGTTTTTATTTATATATACAAGAGTTGTTACATTCTTGTACAGCCACTAGTACGCTTAGCATTTCAGGCAAGTCCTTAATCCTATTTTCCCTGGAATACGACCCCATGAAGAATCGTTGTTACAACCAAGTACTCATTTTACTGTTGAGTTAAACAGAGGCTACAGTTAAGGATTTGCGCCCGGTAAATCCTCCCCAGCCAGGATACGAACCCAGGACAAAGCGCTCGCGGAACGCCAGGCATCTTACCACTACGCCACGGACTCTTGTTATCCATTGTTGAACTGTGTTACGAAGGGAGAGTTGAATCCTTCCAAAAGGTTTAGGGGTTTAAAAGGGGCTCCATGAGCGGTCATTCTATACCATCCCTAAACTTTAAACAAACTTAACCTAACGAAGGTAAAAGATAATTTCTAGTTTACTACTGTCGGAAAGGGCTTCTCACCAGTGTCTCGCGATGGCCGTCGAACACAAAGATGGTGACACACTTGTCGTAGGACCCCGAGGCCAGACGGCGACCGTCAGCGTTCCAGCCGATAGTGTGAACCTTGCTGTTGTGCCCCACGTACTCCTTCTGCTTGTTGTGCGAGTGGAAGTAAGTCTTCATTTCCTCCAAGTAACTCACCATCTTGACCGCCACACGCCGACGCTGACATAAACAAACAACTCTATCGCCCCCAACATCTTACAAATTACAACAACAAATAACAACAAAATTATGATCACATATATAACACTTTAATAAATATATATGTTAAGAATAAACTAAAATGAACTATAATATAGATGTCATGCACTTTAAATAATTTTGTTCTATTGCGGGATTTCAGTGTCAGTTCAGAAAAACCGGTTGTGTAAATCGGATCCAAACAAGCTGTGTACTATTTCAAGGTTATAAAAGTGAAAGTGAATTTATTTATTTTATTTACTTATTTATTTATTTATATACAAGAAGGTACATTGGGTTTGTGAGAATACATAGCATAGTATTTACAATCTTGTAAAGCCACTAGTACGCGCAGGGTAGATGGGCAGGGCAACTACTCAATTAATGATGAAATACAGTCTCCGTGGTGTAGTGGTAAGACACTCGCCTGGCGTTCCGCGAGCGCTATGTCATGGGTTCGTATCCTGGCCGGGGAGGATTTACTGGGCGCAATTCCTTAACTGTAGCCTCTGTTTAACGCAACAGTAAAATGTGTACTTGGATGAAAAAACGATTCTTCGCGGCGGGGATCGTATTCCAGGGACCTGCCCGAAACGCTACGCGTACTAGTGGCTGTACAAGAATGTAACAACTCTTGTATATATCTCAAAAAAAAAAATGCAACTATGGGCACTCCTCAAACTTGGAGTCTCAAACCTCGCCTACTTCATTCCAAAATGATCTGGTACCAGAAATCTTAGCCAAATATCCCCAGTTTGCTAACTATAGGTTCAAATTTAAAATTTAATTTTCTTTTATTCATGAAAAGTACAAACATAGATGATTTGCAAACATAAAGTTGGACTTATAGATAGAGCTAGTACACACTGTAGCGAGTAAACAATATACTCGCTCCAACCTCTCATTACATTAATGACAAACTCAACTAGCACTAATTGCGAAGCTATGATCTTTTCCCTAATTACAGGTAACATTCTTTCCATCCTATTGGAGGAACCTAGGGTGTAGTCCAATAATATAAGCATCGAGAAGAGAAGAGCCAATTACGAGCTATTCATGCCNATTTCCCGGAAAAAACTATCTATCTATCTATCTATCTATCTATATCTATCTATCTATCTATCTATCTATCTATCTATCTATCTATCTATCTATCTATTTATCTATCTATCTATCTATGTATCTATCTATCTATCGATATAGATATATATAGATGGGGGGTATATACATATATCTATATATTATATATATATATATATATATATATATAGATATATAATATATAATATATAATATATAGATATATATAGGGAGGTGTGGGCGGCGACTGGTAAGGAATGTGGTGAAGATGTGGTGTGCACGTCGGAGGTGGTGGGCGGCGCACGTCGGAGGTGGTGGGCGGCGCACGTCGGAGGTGGTGGGCGGCGCACGTCGGAGGTGGGTGGGCGCTGCATGTCGGAGGTGGTGAGCGGCACACGTCGGAGAGGGTGTGCGCTGCACGTCGGAGGTGGTGCGCGGCGCACGTCGGAGGTGGTGGGCGGAGCACGTCGGAGGCGGTGGGTGATGCGTCGAGTTGAACGGCACGTGGGGAAAGGTGATGTAGGCGGCGCCGCGTGTTACGGGGAAGGGGGCGGCGCATGATTTTGGGCGGGGCGGCGCACGGCTTTGGGTGGAAGATGGGGAGTTTCGTCTCTGGGGTGGGGAGTGGCGCGTGGTTTAAGGTGGGGGCGGGGCTTGGTTTGGGGTGTGATATTTGGGTTGGGGGAGGGGGGGCAGCGAGGCTTCCTTGAAACTGGGCGTCACATGGTTGTGTCACTTGAGGCAGGAGCCAGGGTGGTGGTGGTGGACAGTCGCTGGTCCCTGCTCACGACAGTCTTTGACCACTGCATTATCTCCCGTCTAACTTTTAGTCTCATTCTAGAACTGTCTAATCTCCAACTTACAGTCTGCCTCTGGAATCTGCTTCAGCTTCAGCTTCCAGTCTACCCCTGGTAATCAACTAGATTTATCTAGCCTCCAGTCTGCCGCTAGTACAATTAGTGAAGATTTCCATTTTTTTTCACTACAGTCGAAAGCTCGGACATACTGACGTGAGACAGGTGCCACAGGGAGACATTATGCTCTCCGACCGCCCGAGTATTGTTAATTAAGGTGACATTTATCAACACTGGATCATTAAGATTCACCAGCAGCAATTTACATCCATAGCAACAAGATTTTTCCCAGCAAGGTGTCAGTTGCAGCTAATGTACGTCAACAGCAATATGGATGAACCTCTATAGTGTTCAAAGTATGGAAGACTCCACAAACTACACTAGAACACCCACAGAAATACTTACTAGTAGTGCTCAACGATAGATTTCCTGGAAATAATAATCACTGATTTAAACCTGGCGATATAACCAAGGACGCGATGATAGGCTGCGGTGTGTTGAACTTGGCGTGATCTGAGATAGTCCAACAAGTAAGACTCATTCAAGTTCAATTAAGTTTATTGAGAATAATAAATCTCAGAAGGATAGAGTTGCTTAGGCTATTTCTACTCTCCAAGACTCATTTCTTGGTATTAGAGCAAATCATTCGTAAATTATGTATATCGTTATCAGAAACCGATTTGTGCAATGCATGTGGCTCAATTCATGACCAGTCTGCGCTAATGATCACTTCTAACTTTCCATTCACTGCAAGTCTAGTCACAATTCAGAGCGTGGAGCACCGCCATGACCCTTACACTTCCTGTAACTGTAAATTCAGGTAAATACGTCGTGTGATTTTCGTGGAGTTCATAGTAAAAAGTAAAAAGAAAAAGAAGCAAATGAGAAAAAAAGAAAAACTTCTGAAAGATCCATACAGTTATTTCCGTGTTTTTTTTAGGGAGGATGAACAATGGGGATGAGAACGAGGGAGACAGGATGATAGACTCGGGTGCAGCCGGGTGACTCCTATATATAATTTATGAAATGTCCGTTTGAGGGAGACATCTCCCGTCCACGAGGCTAACCATAGCCCGTGCTTCTTGCCCCGCTCCTGTGCCAGGTAAGTTACGGGCTCACCATAGTACTCGATAACGTATTCGATGTACTCGATAACGTACTTGGAACTTGTTCAGAGTAGCTGAATCTATAACAACAACAATGTCCGTTTGAGATGCAACTGGGAAACTGGTGAGCCCAGACATTGTGAATGCATCTTCTGCCAAACAATCACAGAAAATCAACTACTTCACTATCTTCTTCAATATATAGCAACCAACGTCCTTAGAAGAGCTTTAAGAATCCTGAATCTTGCAGTAACCACCCTGAAGCCATCAACACTACAACTCTTCTGGTCAAAAAAAGTGTCCAGCATATTGTTGTTATAGATTCAGCTACTCGGAACAAGTTCCAAGTAGCACGGGCTATGGTGAGCCCGTAACTTACCTGGCACAGGAGCGGGGCAAGAAGCACGGGCTATGGTTAGCCTCGTGGACGAAGATGTCTGGTGTCCAGCAGCGGGACACCCTCATAAATACTGTCATGCAGTCATCGGGAGGACAAACCCTTCATGCAACTGCACCTACTATCAAGAAGAAGAAGAAATACTGTCAAACAGGTATCATCCCCCGCTTTAGCATCCACATAGTAAGGACTAACGATTTAAATGCGAGCTCAGCACACAATATATCCTTTCACGACCAAAGATCACATTCACTCCCAAAAATCTACCACTTACGGGCTATTCATGCCCGTACCACCTTGCTTATGTGGCTGAATCAATCGATCAATCAATCCGTTTGAGCACACAACATACAGCCCCGCTCCTGTGCCAGGTAAGTCCACTACGGGCTCACCATAGCCTGCGCTACTGGTAACTTTATGTTCCGAGTAGCTGAATCTATAACAACAAGGTCCGTATGAAGGGACAGAGGGAGGGTTGGGAGATGGGGTGATTGTGGGTGTGGAAAATGGGGGAGATGAGAGGGAAGAGGTGGAGAGAGGGGTTGGGGGGTTGGGGCCCGGGATGGAACATGAGAGAAGAGGAGGGATGTGGGGAGAGGCCGGGAAAAGAAGAGTGGAATGGGGGGTCGGGGGTATCCATACAACATACAAATGAGACAAACACTTGCTCTCTGTATTTCTCTTCAATGCGATGCCCCTATATATATATATATATATATATATATATATATATATATATATATATATATATATATATATATATATATATATATTTTTTTACTGTATATATATTTATTTTTTTATAAAGAAAAATATATTGTATAGCCTTGATACATGTCCCACCATTGTTGGGATCCCAATCAAGCGTGTGCCGAAAAAACATTATAATGAGTAAAACCATTTTTAATCCTGAAATTCTAAGGATTCCCAAAGCGCTGAGTCGACAGTGGACCCTTAGGGATGGAGAAGCATTGTTCCCTGCTGGTTGAGAACTGATGAATCGACAAGGGTCTCTTAATAGGTGGGCCGTGATCTATATATACTTACCAGCTATTGAGAAGTCGACATCAAGTAGTTCCCATTATGGTGGTTTCTGGCAGAGGCTTACTAGATATCTTTCAGATATCTAGTAAGCTTTCTAGTGCGGTTTTGCTAGGTTTATGGTAGAAACTTGCTAGGATTATTTATAGTATGATTTCTTCTCGGTCAATCATGTTAGGCTTTTAAACATAAGTTTGTTAGGCTAATTGTTGGCATTCTTTCTGGGGTTTGATAGTTTTTTCCTGGAAATATCTGATTGTTTACTTTCATACGTGTATTCTTAGCAATAAATGGTGTTAACGAAATGCTTGCGTGTTCCTGTGCATCATCGTCCACCTCTCGCCAGTACTACGGCTGATTTTGTTCTATTTTGATTTTGTTCTATTGTTCTACTTCCTGTTTTTATATTTTTACGTTATGTGTTAGAGGTGGTAAACTATTATCATATTAGGGATTCATAGACCTGTATTCCCATAGGACCACTTGGTTTGCGAACCCCTTGGGGATGAGACCCATCATTTATCGCGTAAGTTCGTAAACCAGAAATGTAGGAACAATAATGAACGAGAAATGTCGGAAAAAATCTAGAGGAACAAATCGACAAGTTCATAACATAAATGCGACAGTATTTTGTTTGTACTCACCAATAAAAGAAGTCCTGATCTACTTATTATGTTTATGATCAATGTTGATAAAGCATAGTTATTTACACGGAAGAGGTGGTGTAAGAGGTGGCCCTTACTTGTGTAATGAAGGGCGAAGAGGTAGAACAGCTTATTGACAGAGCTCGGCTGCATGGGGGGAATTGTGTAAAAACGGGGAGAGAGTGCAGGATCCGTGGTAGGTCAAGTTGATTTCCCGGTTGCAATTCTTTTACCATGTCGCAGCTCAGTCAATTAAGGCAGCGTCTGCGATCCTCTCGGACGTAGGTTCGAATCCTCGTCACGGCCCTTGTGGATTTGTTCATTTGATGCATCACGCAATTGTGATTTCTGTGTTTAATTGAGTTCGCAAACCAAGAGCCTGTAATGAAATTAATGCAAATAACCTAATATTAAATATTAAAAAACAATACCAATAGCAGTAATAAACTTAACTTTATTATTCATTATTTATAGCAACAATATTTAGTAATAAAATGGGATCGAGATAAGAGGGATTATTTCTTTTGTGTTGCATAAATTAAGAAAAGCTGTTCGACGAGCGTTACAGGTGTTGAGTACCATGGGAGGACGAGGCTGCTGTTGTCTGGGGTACTGGCCCAGTACCACCCTTATAGTGGCTCTCCTGTCACTACTGCCCTCTGCTGCACTGAGGTGAGTACCACTGTGTGTGTGTGTGTGTAATTACCTAAGTGTAGTTACAGGATGAAAGCTACGCTCGTGGTGTCCCGTCTTCCCAGCACTCTTTGTCATATAACGCTTTGAAACTACTGACGGTCTTGGCCTCCACCACCTTCTCCCCTAACTTGTTCCAACCGTCTACCACTCTGTTTGCGAAAGTGAATTTTCTTATATTTCTTCGGCATCTGTGTTTAGCTAGTTTATATCTATGACCTCTTGTTCTTAAAGTTCCAGGTCTCAGGAAATCTTCCCTATCGATTTTATCAATTCCTGTTACTATTTTGTATGTAGTGATCATATCACCTCTTTTTCTTCTGTCTTCTAGTTTTGGCATATTTAATGCCTCTAACCTCTCCTCGTAGCTCTTACCCTTCAGTTCTGGGAGCCACTTAGTAGCATGTCTTTGCACCTTTTCCAGTGTGTGTGTGTGTGTGTGTACTGCTTCCAGTATGGTATATTAGGTATAATAAGAATTCGCCTACTGGCTTTGGTGGAATGCTACCACCACCACAACCACACAACAGTAGTGGGCACACACAGACTAATATATTGGTGCCCCCCTCGGCCCTTCCTTTGCTTAGCTGGTAAGACATTGAGACTCAATAAGGTGGAAGTGACATAAGACATTAAAAATGTTTTCTTCCAGACATCCCACACGCTAAACACACAACTATAAATTATTTATATTTTATGTATTTAACACTAAATAGCAGCTGGGTAAGTGGATGAACCAAAATATAGCACAAATTATAAAAAAAATTGCCCACGTAGAACGTCTCCAACCACTTGGGCTGGACGGTAGAGCGACGGTCTCGCATCATGCAGGTCGGCGTTCAAACCCCGACCATTCAAGTGGTTGGGCACCATTCCTTCCTCCGTCCCATCCCAAATCCTTATCCTGACCCTTTCCCAGTGCTATATAGTCGTGATGGCTTGGCGCTTTCCCCCTGATAATTCCATTCCAATTCCACGTAGAACGTGCCGCAAGGCTCTTTCTATGACTAGAATTCCTTAAAATTTGATGGCCAAAGGTACAGAACCGGTACCCCTTTGGTGCCCCTATTCCTTAATGCCCTCAGAAGGTGTTTTTATTGCTTGATAGTTAATCCAGAGGGTGTCCCGACCTTGTGTCGCTTCAGCTCGGAGGAAACAAACGGCTTCACAATAGATGACATCATGCCGTTGGACAAGTCCAAGTACGACAAGATGAGGCCGCCCAAAAAGGACGGACGGGCCACTACCGTATACTTCCACGTCACAGTCATGGGTATCGACTCCATCAACGAGAACTCAATGGTAATTGCTACTCTTTGCAGTGTAATATGACAATATGACAAATTATAAAGCCCAATGTCAATTTGTTCTTAAACGAAAAATAGCAATTAGGCTACTAATATTTTGATTGTAAAATCAAAGGCTGCGGAAAGGAGCTTTGATGAACACCACAACATTTCAAAAACAAACAAACCCGTAATTACAAACATTTTGTGTGTAAAAATTGTTATATCATGCTCTTGTTAGGGTTCATCTTAATAATGCAGTTCAATTTTGGTCAGCATGTGACAGAAATGGACACACATTCACTTGAACGCATCCACCAAAGGATGACAAAGTCAGTCTGTCCAAGATTGGAGGCTACACGCTTGGGGCCAATCACACCCCACATTGCAGGATTATTAATGATTGTTTTGGGAGTTTTTGGAGGGGGGGGGGGCGGTTTCAAGGTCGGTCTCCATGCCCCCTTTAGGAGGGTCGGCGCCTATGCATCCCCTTCACGAAGTTAGTGAATATGAAATGTTCTGCCCAGAGTTCACAGATTTAATTATTAGTGTATTCAGATGTCGTGGAAAACGTGTCGAAATGACAGATTTGCATTCAAGCTTTTGTTAGCGATGGAGATAGTGTGTAGTGGAAATGACTCTCGTAATGTGGGGAGATGGAAGTGTGTGTACTCACCTAGTTGTGCTTCCGGGGGTTGAGCTCTGCTCTTTCGGCCCGACTGTCAACTGGTGTACAGATTCCTGAGCCTACTGGGCTCTATCATATCTACATTTGAAACTGTGTATGGAGTCAGCCTCCACCACATCACTGCCTAATGCATTCCATCTGTTAACTACTCTGACACGGAAAAAGTTCATTCTAACGTCCCTGTGGCTCATGTGGGCACTCAGTTTCCACCTGTGTCCCCTTGTCCGCGTATCACCAGTGTTGAATAGTTTATCCTTGTCTACCCAGTCGATTCCCCTGAGGATTTTGTAGGTAGTGATCATGTCTCCCCTTATTCTTCTGTCTTCCAGTGTCGTAAGGTGATATATGTGTGTGTGTGTGTGTGTGTGTGTGTGTGTGTGTGTGTGTGTGTGTGTGTGTGTGTGTGTGTGTGTGTGTGTGTACTCACCTAATTTTACTCACCTAATTGTGCTTGCGGGGGTTGAGCTTTGGCTCTTTGGTCCCGCCTCTCAACTGTCAATCAACTGGTGTACAGTTTCCTGAGCCGTTCCTGTGTGAAAGAAGAGCCACACAGTTTCCTGTGTGTGTGTGTGTGTGTGTGTGTGTGTGTGTGTGTGTGTGTGTGTGTGTGTGTGTGTGTGTGTGTGTGTGTGTGTGTGTGTGTGTGTGTGTGTGTGTGTTGGGTGGGGAGATCTGGGAGGGTATTTAGGGGAGACCTGGACACCGCCGGGTAACCAGTCTAGTATACAATAAAACAAGTAATAGAATCAGCCCAACAAAATGGGCAATTCTCAATATTGAGTGTGGGATCATTTTGGAATGCTTTGAAGAACTAGCCTAATGTAGATGTTGTAGTTGTTTAAAATTAAATAATACGCAAAAAATTATGTTCGCGGAGAACCGGGTTGAAATGTTTACAGAACATAAAGAGAAATGTTTATATCAACAGACCTATGCGGCCGACATCTTCTTCGCTCAGACTTGGAAAGATCATCGACTTCGCCTTCCTGAGAACATGACGTCAGACTACAGGTTAGTGGTGACGTCAGAACGGGTCCACACACACACACACACACACACACACACACACACCACACACACACACACACACACACACACACACACACACACACACACACACACAGCATGTATGGGGAGTATGCAGCCCCATCATGGAGTCCCCACCTGAAGAAACACATAAGGAAACTGGAAAAGGTTCAGAAGTTTGCGACGAGGCTCGTCCCAGAGTTACGAGGGATGGGATATGAAGAGCGTCTGAAGGAACTGAACCTTACGACACTAGAAAAAAGAAGGGAGAGAGGGGATATGATAGGAACGTGTAAAACACTCAGCGGAATTGACAAAGGTGAAATAGACGTAATGTTCAAGCGAGGGGACATGGGTGGAAGCTGGAAACTCAGATGAGTCACAGAGATGTTAGGAAGTTTTTCTTTTAGCGTGAGAGTAGTGGAAAATGGAATGCACTTAAGGAGCAGGTTGTGGAAGCACTCTATTAATAATTTTAAAACTAGATATGATAAGAAAATGGACAGGAGTCATTGCTGTAAACAACCGATGGCTAGAAAGGCGGGATCCAAGAGTCAATGCTCGACCCTGCAGGCACAAATAAGTGAGTACACACACATACACAGGGACTAAGAACTTAGTTCTAGTCCCTGAACTAAGAGGCATGAGTTATGAGGAAAGGCTGTGTGAAATGTACCTCATGACACTGGAAGACAAGAGTAAGGGGAGACATGATCACTACCTACAAAATTCTCAGATGAATTGAGAGGGTAGATAAGGATAAACTTGTTAACACGGGTGGTACGCGAACAAGGAGACTGAGTACCCACATGAGCCACAGGGACGTTAGAAAGAACTTTTCAATGTCAGAGTAGTTAACATATGGAATGCATTATAGGCAGTGATGTGGTGGAGGCTGACTCCATACACAATTTCAAATGTAGATATGATAGAGCTCAATAGGCTCAGGAATCTGTATATCTGTTGGCTGACGTTGAGAGGCGGGACCAAAGAGCCAGAGCTCAACCCCGCAAGCACAACTAGGTGAATACACAAGTGAACGTAAATGATCTCCCAGAGGGAGTAGAATCGTTCCTCTCTTTGTTTGCTGATGATGCAAAAATTATGAGCAGGATTAAGACAGAAGAAGATAGCATGAGGCTACAAGATGACCTAGACAAACTGAAGGAATGGCTATTCAACAACAAATGGTTATTAAATTTCAACCCAAGTAAATGTAAGGTAATGAAACTAGGCGGTGGAAACAGGAGGCCAGACACAAGATACCGAATGGGAGAAGAAGTCCTTCATGAAACGGACAGACAGAAAAATCTAGGAGTTGACATCACACCAAACCTGTCTCCTGAAGCCCACACCAAAAGAATAACATCTGCGGCGTATGTGAGGCTGCCTAACATCAGAACTGCCTTCAGGAACCTGTGTAAGGAATCATTCAGAACTTTGAATACCACATATGTAAGACCAATCCTGGAGTATGCGGCCCCAGCATGGAGCCCGTACCTTGTCAAGCACAAGATGAAGCTGGAAAAAGTTCAGAGGTATGCCACTATCTTGAGGTTATCTTGAGATGATTTCGGGGCTTAGTGTCCCCGCGGCCCGGTCCTCGACCAGGCCTCCACCCCCAGGAAGCAGCCCGTATCAGCTGTCTAACTCCCAGGGGTCAGATTCACGAAGAAGTTACGCAAACACTTACGAACCTGTACATCTTTTCTCAATCTTTGGCGGCTTTGCTTACAATTATTAAACAGAAACAGTTAATGAGCTCCGAAGCACCAGGAAGCTGTTTATAACAATAACAACAGTTGATTAGCAAGTTCAACCAAAGCCGTCAAAGATTGAGGAAAGATGTACACGTTCGTAAGTACTTGCGTAACTGCTTCGTGAATCTGGTCCCAGGTACCTATTTACTGCTAGTAACAGGGGCATCAGGGGTGAAAGAAACATCTTGCCCATTTGTCTCCGCCTCCACCAGGGATCGAACCCGGAACCTCAGGACTACGAATCCGAGGCGCTGTCCACTCAGCTGTCAGGCTGGGTGAACTAGGCTAGTCCTAGAACTAAGAGGCACGAGTTACGAGGAAAAGCTGCGTGAAATGCACCCTCACGACACTGGAAGACATAAAAGTAGGGGAGTTCGTTCACTACCTATAAAATTCTCAGAGGAAATGACAGGGTACCTGGTTGATTGATACTTGGTTGATGGGGTTCTGGGAGTTGTTCTACTCCCCAAGCCCGGCCCGAGGCCAGGCTCGACTTGTGAGAGTTTGGTCCACTAGGCTGTTGCTTGGAGCGGCCCGCAGGCCCACATACCCACCACAGCCCGGTTGGTCCGGCACTTCTTGGAGGAAACTATCTAGTTTCCTCTTGAAGATGTCCACTGTTGTTCCGGCAATATTTCTTATGCTCGCGAACAAGGGGACACAGGTGGAAACTGAGTACGCAAATGAGCCACAGGGACGTTAGAAAGAACTTTTTCAGTGTCAGAGTAGTTAACTGATGGAATGCATTAGGCAGTGATGAGATGGAGGCTGACTCCATACACAGTTTCAAGTGTAGATATGATAGAGCCCAATAGGCTCAGGAGTCTGTACACCAGTTGATTGACAGTTGAGAGGCGGGACCAAAGAGCCAGAACTCAACCCCCGGAAGCACAACTAGGTGAGCACACACTCTCATTGACCGCCTTCAGAAACACTATTGAAAGACTGGAAGAGATAATGCCACACGAGGGCACTCAACCCTGGCACTCAGCTACATCTCCACCACCAGCCACCACCACCACCATCACTCGTCACCATCCCACCTACCACCATCCCCACCACTTAAGCAATCATACTTCCACCACCACCACTACAAAAACAGTTAACCCTCACTCCCACATAGTGACTGGTAAGTACTGCCCGAAACGCTGCGCGAACTAGCGGCTTTACAAGATTGTAATTACCATTTTATGTATCCTCACAATCCCAATGTACCTTCTTGTATATACATAAATAAATAAATACTGCAGGGTAAGTACCACCACCAAGGCCACAAGTAACAGTCAAGTGAGGATGTAGTGTTACTGGAACCTCCAATGAAAGTTACGAGGGATTGGAGGCTGTGAGAGATGAAGGCAGGTGAAGCAACGTGTTTATCTACAGGCGGAAGCGAAGGAAGAGAGACATCAGCACCGCTTCTGTGCCAGGTAAGTCCACTACGGGCTCACCATAGCCCGTGCTACTTGGAACTTGTTCCGAGTAGCTGAATCTATAACAACAACAACAACGAAGGAAGAGAGCAGCTTTCAGAAGTCCTCATCTTGCACAGTCACAAGAAACCGGGCCCTAGGAAGACTGTGACGAGACTCACCACATCTTTCGTGACGACCTCCAATTCACTCAGCACATTGTAAGAACAAAATTAGTGCTGTAAAGATGTTTAGGTCGCCCGAGAAATAAGACGATGAAAGGAGTGGCAATAATATAAGGTTAAGAGATTCTTGGTTGTCGGGGATTCACAACTCAGATATATGGGCATATATGATATAAGATGGGTTTATAACAGATATTATATGGGATATAACAGATATATGGACATTCTGTTAACATTATCGGAAAAGAGAAAGGTATGTACAAGAGAATTAAATATGGAAAAGTCAATCTAAAATAATTTATCAAACTAGTTAGAAATGTTAAAAAAGAAAGAAAGAAGGAAAACGAAGAAAGACAATGAAGTACGTATAGAAGGACAAGCAAAAGGTCCTAAAGAGTGTCTTCAAATGTCTAACAAAGATTAGGGGGTAAAAGACTGAGGCGTTATAACGCGAGACAGGTCACATAACTAAGAAAGAAAAGAGTAGCATTTTAAATAATGTAAGTGCTTTGTCTATATTTACAAAGAAAGTACTTAACTTCATGCATTCAGCTGAACAAATCGATGTAGGTGGTGAAAAGGACAAATTGACTAGCTCAGTCAACCAGGAAGGAAGTCATTACACAAATAGGAATATTAAAGTCAAACAGGTCCCCAGGACTAGACGAAGTGTTTGCCAATGTTCTTAAGAATGTAAAGAAGAGCTCACCTTGTTTTGCATATTCAATAAACCATTAGAGTCGAGCAGAGTACCAGAGTCGTGGAGGGTTGCTAATGTGGTGCTAATTTTTAAGAACGAAGATAGGTCCTTTGCGTCGAACTTTCGTCCATTATCTATTGGAGGAAAATTTCTTTATGATAATCGCAAAATCCATTCCTTTACATCTTGAAAAACATAAATTAAACAGGATTTACTTAGGGCTGTCCATGTTTAACAAATTTACTATAATTATTTCTAGTGCATTTCAAGCAGTTGACAGCAGAAAGGATTGTGAGATTGTGTATCTAAACTTTAGCAAAGGCTCTTGACACCGTCCCTCGCGAGAGACTCCTTGAAAAGTTAAGAGGCCTATGGTATTGAAGAAGGGGGGGAGGGAGCATCCAAAGTTGAATTAGAGCTTGGTTATGTCAAAGACAAAAGACATCGGGGACGCGGGTTTGATTCCGTCCTACAACCTCAACATATTTATTCAGTGATTTATCATCTTATTGCGATTTTGGCTGTACCTGAACCACCTTTCCCTTCCTACAGGTTGCTGGACTTGGACTGGCTCAAGCACCTTTGGAGACCAGACAGTTTCTTCAAGAACGCTAAACAAGTGACCTTCCAGACTATGACTATACCCAATCACTACGTCTGGCTCTTTAATGATAATAAGATCCTCTACATGGTCAAGTAAGTTACTGTAGTGAGTTCCAGTGGGGGGTAGTGTGAGGTCCCAGGGGAGGGGCATTTTTTTGTATTATTATTATTTTCTACATCAGATGT
Source organism: Procambarus virginalis (assembly GCA_020271785.1). Lineage (NCBI taxonomy): Eukaryota > Metazoa > Arthropoda > Malacostraca > Decapoda > Cambaridae > Procambarus > Procambarus virginalis. The sequence continues at coordinate 3,405,102 of WNGS01087021.1, forward strand.
GGCCACACATTTACAATGCTAACCAGCATATATACATTTTCTTCTGTCCTCCATGGACAGGGTGAGAGATTTGGCAAACATACAGTTCAGGGATTTATTAAACAATCAACCACAGAAGGTGATTGCAGTGCTTTTAAAATGCTAGGCTAAGCTACATACGTAATTACATAGATAGACAGATTTATGTATGCTACTTAGTGTTCGATGTGTCTTTTTACATAGTGTCATTAATGTGCATTTACAAAGGCGAAACATAACCCTGATCAGCTATCCACATATACTTTATACACATACACACATATACAAACATACATATATACTCACACATACATTTGTCTTTTTTACTCTGACAGGGTGAGATAGCTGATAGAGAAACTAGTGTGCAATTAAAGAACTTAACCACTGAAGGTGATTAAGATGCCTTTACAAGCTCAGGTTATATAGTTACATCACATACATACATACATTGTATAATTGATACATTACATGGTCAATCTAGGGTACAAGTCCAATATATCATCAAGTGTTTCAGTACTCATATAGTAATTACAGAGTTCAGTATACCTCAGCCCAGGAGGACGAAAGTCAGTCAATATAGGACATTCTACAATATAATGTTCAAGAGAGTGCATGTTTTCTCTTTCACAAAGTTGACACATTGTGTACTCGACATTTGGGTTTTGAGAAAGCTGCCAGATACGTCTCTATCCCAGGCGTATTCTGGCCACTATAACATCACATTGCCGGGTTCTTGTTCTATTGGTCCCATATGTGAATGTCTCCTCACGACATCTGCCTGGACCTTTCCACAACTCCCAGATACCTTTTTACTGTTGGTGAACATTGGCAGTAGATGAAAAGTGCCCAACTGGTTGGGGATTAAACCCGGGTCTCTCGACTGTAAATAGAACATGTAGACTACAGAAAAGTTCAACAGCTAGTTCAAGTACCTTTATTGAGACAGTGAAATACATCTCAAAAGGGATAAAGTAGCTTAGGCTATTTCTAGCATATATCACTATTGGCAACGCTTCATTAACCTTCAATAACCTCTCACTCGTATTACTATTTAAAAGATGAATATATAAATATAAAAAGGAGTTCATTAAACAAAATGCATCTAGTTCCTNTAACCCTGTGGGTGCAAAAAACATCTGTTTTCTGTCCTACTCTGTGGCTTGTTGAGCTTGAAACCTTTGCTCTTTGTTTGTTCATCTGATCTTGTGAAGAAGCTGTCTGGATCCAAATTGTTGGATCCAAAATATATCTTGCAAATTGTTCAATATTTTAAAAGTTTCAGCGAGATAAGCCCTTAATGTAGAGCATTTCTAGTTTGGTTAAGTCGCACTCTTGGAATTCAAACAGGCATTTGTTTTCTAGTGTGGTGTCCATAGGTTCTGTTACAACCTTCTAGTAAGCGTTTAAGGCCAGGATTGACATTACAGTTCAGAGTTTTATATATATAGTACACTTGAGATGATGTGCAGTGACTTAATATCTAACATATTCAAGAATTTAAGTAAGGGGGACGAGTACTGTCTGGATCCAGAGTTTGTTATTGTTCAAATATGAGATTTGTGTTGGGTAATCAGAGGACATTTAATTTAATGTTGGGTAATTAGAGGACATCTACTGGGTAGTAGAACCCCCCAGATACCATAATGGAGGTAAGAATAGATGAGAGTTTCCAAAATACTTTCCAAAATACTAAATAACAAAATAATCCATTTTCGTATTCCTAATTTTTAATGATATACCATCCCAATTTTGGTAGTGGTGACCATCAGATGTCATAGCTCTGTATGAGAAACAATTCTACGAGAGGTTGATACTTGTTGGTTGGTCAATAAGCCATTGAAGTGGACTTAATAATTAAACCCTCCCGTGGTTAAAGACCTTAACCTAACACCAAATGAAAGCTAGCCAAGGGCAAGGGAGTCTGCTGTCACACATCTATATTAGCTCGAATCGCTTTCTGTATTAGTGACTTTATACAATTTACATTGAGTACGTACGAATACTCCACACTATTATGTTTCAACTGTACTTATAAATAAAAATTATTACAACCAGAACCCCTAATGGCCGTCTGCTAAGTACTTCTCAGGACTAGAGAATTTGTGAGTAATATTTTATTAGTCATAAATCCATGCCTAACTTAAATTATTCGTGTGAATTTAGTTTAGTTCATTTATTATGCACCCCATACCCATCTTGTGGGCGGTAGTGGAAAGGGTTACAGAGGTACATAATGGGCTCAGGGACTGAACCCCACAATTCATTTAGCTAAGCCAGTTACAGTCTTGATGAGCTAGTTACAAAATTCAATGAACATCTTCACATCATCAATGGGCTCGAGGCTGACCACAAGTACTGGTAGAACAGGTTGTGCATGTGCAGTATATAAAGGGAATGAAATAATCATGTCTAGTACACAGAGATTGAACAACTGGGCGAGCACGACACAGACTGAGCTATTGGGCATTTATCTAGCCACTGAATACCTTAAGCTCAATGGCGGTGGAGTGATGACTCCAAACTCTTGACTCTAAAAGTTGTGACTCTAAAAGTGCTCTGCAGTCCTTAAATAACCCATCACAATTTATGTCTGAAGTAGCTTGTAATATTATATGAAATGGAATTTTTGCCAATGATGATAATAACTATTGTATAAAATTTGTGTGGATCCCATCCCATGTTGGAGTTGGATGGCTCAATTTCATTGAATCTGGCAGACGACATCCTAACAATTTATCCAAAATTTGCTTGTCCATTTTAAAGAATGAAGAACAATTTTATTTATATTATTTTAAGCTGCATCTCTTATGAACCCATCCCTGCCCTTGTGTGGCATTACACAATAGAAAGTTGTATTTACATATTCATACATTGAAACGTGTATACAGTCTAATATAGTTGATTGTAACCATGATATATATGTGCTTCAGCCTACAGTTTAGACCTATTGTCTTGTGTGTGATCCTCTGTCCTGCGTGACGATGAATACTAGCATTATTCTCTAATAAGACCTAATTGAATTCCTCAGATTAGGCAAAATTGTAATTAATTTTTTGTCAATAAAGATGTTACTAATAATAAAGTTTCTAAATCAAGCAACTGGCATATATGGAGAGCTAGTGTCACAATGTATATGTTTGTCCTGCATCAGTGAAAACTGAATTTCCCAACATATATGATGTCGTCCGCTGCAGCGACCGATGCACGATAATTCCCGATATTTTCGCATCTGATTCCCATAGTACTTACTGTAAACAAACTTAATTCTTCAATAATGAAGTTGATTTTTTTCCAGACCCCAACGTGGTTGACCTACGTAAGGCTTTTGACACTGTCAACTACCAAACCTTCTTCTTAAATTGCATCATTATGGGGTCAGAGGTCACTCCCTCCAATACCTTCAGTCTTACCTTACTGACAGGCTCCAGTATGTTTCTGTGAATAATTGCATTGGAAACATACAACAGCATAGAGCACATAGAGGTGTCTAGAGACGAAGTGAAACAAATGCTCTTGGAGCTAAGAACAAAGCAGTTGGCCCAGATGGAGTTTCACCATGGGTTCTGAATGTGCACCTGAGCTCAGCATTCCCCTTCAGCCAATTTTTCTGACATCCAAATGTTTCATATTAAATCAAATGTTTATTCAGGTAAAGTACATACATACAAGGTGAGATACAAACATTGATGGATTTATAGATAGAGCTAGTACATACAATGCCTGAAACTACTATTACGCAAAGCGTTTCCGGCAGGAAACTAACACTAAACACTAAAACTAAAACTTAATACTAATTGAGATTAAAGTATAAATTGTGTTGAGAAAATAAAAAAATATAAAAGGGGGAAACATGGCAGAAAATAGCAAATATACAATTTGGTCAGCAAACAGCATTGTTTAAAATAGTAGTCATGGGTTGACATTTAGGGGTAAGGTGGGGGGTAGAAATAGCCTAAGCTACTCTATCCCTTTGAGATGTATTTCAATCTTATCTCAATAAACATACTTGAACTTGAACTAGGAATAAGGTAGGGGTAATCCCTGTGTACAGGAGTCGTAGCAGATGTGTGGAAAAAGGCTAATATAGTTCCAATCTACAAAAGTCGCAGCAGGGAAGACCCCTTCAATTATAAACCTGTATCATTGACAAGTGTAATAGCCAAAATATTAGAAAAATAATAAAAACTAAATGAGTAGAACACCTGGAGAGAAATGATATAATATCAGACAGACAGTATGGTTTTCGACCAGGAAGATCCTGTGTATCGAATTTACTCAGTTTCTATGATCGAGCCACAGAGATTTTACAGGAAAGAGATGGTTGGGTTGACTGCATCTATCTGGACTTAAAAAAGGCTTTCGACAGAGTTCCACATAAAAGGTTGTTCTGGAAACTGGAAAATATTGGAGGGGTGACAGGTAAGCTTCTAACATGGATGAAAAATTTTCTGACCGATAGAAAAATGAGGGCAATAATCAGAGGCAATGTATCGGACTGGAGAAATGTCACAAGGGGAGTACCACAGGGTTCAGTTCTTGCACCGGTGATGCTCATTGTCTATATAAATGATCTACCAGATGGAATACAGAATTATATGAACATGTTTGCTGATGATGCTAAGATAATAGGAAGGATAAGAAACTTAGATGATTGCCATGCCCTTCAAGATGACCTGGACAAAATAAGTATATGGAGCACCACTTGCAAATGGAATTTAATGTGAATAAATGCCATGTTATGGAATGTGGAATAGGAGAACATAGACCCCACACAACCTATAAATTATGTGAGAAATCTTTAAAGAATTCTGATAAAGGAAGAAATCTAGGGATGGTTCTAGATAGAAAACTATCACCTGAGGACCACATAAATAGCGTTGTGCGAGGAGCCTATGCTACGCTTTCTAACTTCAGAATTGCTTTTAGATACATGGATGGCGATATACTAAAGAAATTGTTCACGACTTTTGTTAGGCCAAAGCTAGAATATGCAGCGGTTGTGTGGTGCCTATATCTTAAGAAGCACATCAACAAACTGGAAAAGGTGCAAAGACATGCTACTAAGTGGCTCCCAGAACTGAAGGGCAAGAGCTACGAGGAAAGCTTAGAGACATTAAATATGCCAAAACTGGAAGACAGAAGAAAAAGAGGCGATATGATCATCACGTACAAAATAGTAACAGGAATTGATAAAATTGATAAAGAAGATTTCCTGAGACCCGGAACTTCAAGAACAAGAGGTCATAGATTTAAACTAGCTAAACACAGATGCCGAAGAAATATAAGAAAATTCACTTTCGCAAACAGAGTGGTAGACGGTTGGAACAAGTTAGGGGAGAAGGTGGTGCAGGCCAAGACCGTCAGTAGTTTCAAAGCGTTATATGACAAAGAGTGCTGGGAAGACGGGACACCACGAGCGTAGCTTTCATCCTGTAACTACACTTAGGTAATTACACACACACACACACAGTGGTACTCACCCCAGTGCAGCAGAGGGCAGTAGTGACAGGAGAGCCACTATAAGGGTGGTACTGGGCCAGTACCCCAGACAACAGCAGCCTCGTCCTCCCATGGTACTCAACATCTGTAACGCTCGTCGAACAGCTTTTCTTAATTTATGCAACACAAAAGAAATAATCTCTCTTATCTCGATCCCATATTATTACTAAATATTGTTGCTATGAATAATGAATATTAAAGCTAAGTTTATTACTGCTATTGGTATTGTTTATTTTAATATTAAGTTATTTCCATTATTTTTGTTGCAGCCTCTTGGTTGGCGAACTCAAGTTATTCCGAAAGTTCCAGTTTCACGATCGGGGTTGGAGGATTCACGCTTGTCGAACTGAGTTCGGGAAGCATGGAAGGTGTCCGCCAGGTCTCGCGCCGGCCCAGGATGGTGGAAGATGGCCTAGTTTGTCCACTGACAGTGTCGGGCGCCACCACTCTTAGTGCCTTCTACCCTGTGACGTCACAGATTCATGGCCCATTGTTCCCATTTAAATTTTTAAATTTTGCCCCGAGGGGCGAGTTTATTGGGCAGCGTCACTCATCCTGTGAGTGGACACACCGCCATAGTGACACTATTGGGCAGCGTCACTCATCCTGTGAGTGGACACACCGCCATAGTGACAGTATTGGGCAGCGCCACTCGTCCTGTGAGTGGACATACCGCCATAGTGACAGTATTGGGCAGCGTCACTCATCCTGTGAGTGAACACACCGCCATAGCAGCATGTACAACACTCCCCAATAGGAAGAAAACCCGCTGGGTTGTTCATCCTGTCACTTGTACCCAGACACAGCTGGGACTTGCTTAACTGTCTCAAATGGACAGCTTATCAAACAAGATTAACATTTGTCTGTACAATCAAGGAACATTGTGCACCATTTCGGCTTTAAATGCACGCATTGTGTTATTGATGGCTGACTAGTGGGCGGATGGGTGGATAAATTGAGCAGGTGGGCAATGTGGGTGGGAGAGGGGGGGATGGTTGGCAGGTCGAGTTAGTACGTGGGTGGGTGGAATGGGGTGGATGGGTAGATGGATGGGTTGGTGGCTGATTGGTGGGCAGGTTGAATGACCAGTATAATTTGTATATGAAGTTTTTGAAAACAAGGTCAAAGGGAATGAAACATGACAATTGAAGAGTCCTTTGGAAAGGCTTCCAAAAAGCTCAACATCTGAGGTTGTTGTTGTTGTTATAGATTCAGCTACTCGGAACAAGTTCCAAGTAGCACGGGCTATGGTGAGCCCGTAACTTACCTGGCACAGGAGCTGGGCAAGAAGCACGGGCTATGGTTAGCCTCGTGGACAGGAGATGTCTCCCGTGTTCTGAGGTTACTTTATCTCCACTTCAGTCAAGCCAACACCATCAACATCCACCACCACTTCTTCCATGTAAATAACTATACTTCATCAACATTGATCATCAACATAACAAATAGATCAGGACTTCTTTTATTGGTGAGTACAAACAAAATACTGTCGCATTTATGCTATGAACCTGTCGATTTGTTCCCCAAGAGTTTTTTTCTTGATATTTCTCGTTCATTTTTGTTCCTACATTTCTGGTTTACGAACTTACACGATAACCGACGGATCTCATCCCCAAGGGGTTCGCAAACCAAGTGGTCCTATGGGAATACAGGCCTATGAATCCCTAATATGATAATAGTTTACCACCTCTAACACATAACGTAAAAAGATAAAAGCAAGAAGTAGAACAATAGAACAAAATCAGCCGTAGTACTGGCGAGAGGTGGACGATGATGCACAGGAACACGCAAGCATTTCGTTAACACCATTTATTGCTAAGACTATATCGTATGAAAGTAAACAATCAGATATTTCCCGGAAAAAACTATCTATCTATCTATCTATCTATCTATCTATCTATCTATCTATCTATCTATCTATCTATCTATCTATCTATCTATCTATTTATCTATCTATCTATCTATGTATCTATCTATCTATCTATATAGATATATATAGATGGGGTGTATATACATATATATATATATATATATATATATATATATATAATATATATATATATATATATATATATATATATATATATATATATATAGGGAGGTGTGGGCGGCGACTGGTAAAGGAATGTGGGTGAAGATGTGGTGGTGCACGTCGGAGGTGGTGGGCGGCGCACGTCGGAGGTGGTGGGCGGCGCACGTCGGAGGTGGTGGGCGGCGCACGTCGGAGGTGGTGGGCGCTGCATGTCGGAGGTGGTGAGCGGCACACGTCGGAGAGGGTGTGCGCTGCACGTCGGAGGTGGTGCGCGGCGCACGTCGGAGGTGGTGGGCGGAGCACGTCGGAGGCGGTGGGTGATGCGTCGAGTTGAACGGCACGTGGGGAAAGGTGATGTAGGCGGCGCCGCGTGTTACGGGGAAGGGGGCGGCGCATGATTTTGGGCGGGGCGGCGCACGGCTTTGGGTGGAAGATGGGGAGTTTCGTCTCTGGGGGTGGGGAGTGGCGCGTGGTTTAAGGTGGGGGCGGGGCTTGGTTTGGGGTGTGATATTTGGGTTGGGGGAGGGGGGGCAGCGAGGCTTCCTTGAACTGGGCGTCACATGGTTGTGTCACTTGAGGCAGGAGCCAGGGTGGTGGTGGTGGGACAGTCGCTGGTCCCTGCTCACGACAGTCTTTGACCACTGCATTATCTCCCGTCTAACTTTTAGTCTCATTCTAGAACTGTCTAATCTCCAACTTACAGTCTGCCTCTGGAATCTGCTTCAGCTTCAGCTTCCAGTCTACCCCTGGTAATCAACTAGATTTATCTAGCCTCCAGTCTGCCGCTAGTACAATTAGTGAAGATTTCCATTTTTTTTCACTACAGTCGAAAGCTCGGACATACTGACGTGGAGACAGGTGCCACAGGGAGACATTACTGCTCTCCGACCGCCCGAGTATTGTTAATTAAGGTGACATTTATCAACACTGGATCATTAAGATTCACCAGCAGCAATTTACATCCATAGCAACAAGATTTTTCCCAGCAAGGTGTCAGTTGCAGCTAATGTACGTCAACAGCAATATGGATGAACCTCTATAGTGTTCAAAGTATGGAAGACTCCACAAACTACACTAGAACACCCACAGAAATACTTACTAGTAGTGCTCAACGATAGATTTCCTGGAAATAATTAATCACTGATTTTAAACCTGGCGATATAACCAAGGACGCGATGATAGGCTGCGGTGTGTTGAACTTGGCGTGATCTGAGATAGTCCAACAAGTAAGACTCATTCAAGTTCAATTAAGTTTATTGAGAATAATAAATCTCAGAAGGATAGAGTTGCTTAGGCTATTTCTACTCTCCAAGACTCATTTCTTGGTATTAGAGCAAATCATTCGTAAATGATGTATATCGTTATCAGAAACCGATTTGTGCAATGCATGTGGCTCAATTCATGACCAGTCTGCGCTAATGATCACTTCTAACTTTCCATTCACTGCAAGTCTAGTCACAATTCAGAGCGTGGAGCACCGCCATGACCCTTACACTTCCTGTAACTGTAAATTCAGGTAAATACGTCGTGTGATTTTCGTGGAGTTCATAGTAAAAAGTAAAAAGAAAAAGAAGCAAATGAGAAAAAAAGAAAAACTTCTGAAAGATCCATACAGTTATTTCCGTGTTTTTTTTAGGGAGGATGAACAATGGGGATGAGAACGAGGGAGACAGGATGATAGACTCGGGTGCAGCCGGGTGACTCCTATATAAATTTATGGAAATGTCCGTTTGAGGGAGACATCTCCCGTCCACGAGGCTAACCATAGCCCGTGCTTCTTGCCCCGCTCCTGTGCCAGGTAAGTTACGGGCTCACCATAGTACTCGATAACGTATTCGATGTACTCGATAACGTACTTGGAACTTGTTCAGAGTAGCTGAATCTATAACAACAACAATGTCCGTTTGAGATGCAACTGGGAAACTGGTGAGCCCAGACATTGTGAATGCATCTTCTGCCAAACAATCACAGAAAATCAACTACTTCACTATCTTCTTCAATATATAGCAACCAACGTCCTTAGAAGAGCTTTAAGAATCCCTGAATCTTGCAGTAACCACCCTGAAGCCATCAACACTACAACTCTTCTGGTCAAAAAAAGTGTCCAGCATATTGTTGTTATAGATTCAGCTACTCGGAACAAGTTCCAAGTAGCACGGGCTATGGTGAGCCCGTAACTTACCTGGCACAGGAGCGGGGCAAGAAGCACGGGCTATGGTTAGCCTCGTGGACGGAAGATGTCTGGTGTCCAGCAGCGGGACACCCTCATAAATACTGTCATGCAGTCATCGGAGGACAAACCCTTCATGCAACTCACCTACTATCAAGAAGAAATACTGTCAAACAGGTATCATCCCCCGCTTTAGCATCCACATAGTAAGGACTAACGATTTAAATGCGAGCTCAGCACACAATATATCCTTTCACGACCAAAGATCACATTCACTCCCAAAAATCTACCACTTACGGGCTATTCATGCCCGTACCACCTTGCTTATGTGGCTGAATCAATCGATCAATCAATCCGTTTGAGCACACAACATACAGCCCCGCTCCTGTGCCAGGTAAGTCCACTACGGGCTCACCATAGCCTGCGCTACTGGTAACTTTATGTTCCGAGTAGCTGAATCTATAACAACAAGGTCCGTATGAAGGGACAGAGGGAGGGTTGGGAGATGGGGTGATTGTGGGTGTGGAAAATGGGGGAGATGAGAGGGAAGAGGTGGAGAGAGGGGTTGGGGGGTTGGGGCCCGGGATGGAACATGAGAGAAGAGGAGGGATGTGGGGAGAGGCCGGGAAAAGAAGAGTGGAATGGGGGGTCGGGGGTATCCATACAACATACAAATGAGACAAACACTTGCTCTCTGTATTTCTCTTCAATGCGATGCCCCTATATATATATATATATATATATATATATATATATATATATATATATATATATATATATATATATATATATATATATATATATATATATATATATATATATTTTTTTTTACTGTATATATATTTATTTTTTTATAAAGAAAAATATATTGTATAGCCTTGATACATGTCCCACCATTGTTGGGATCCCAATCAAGCGTGTGCCGAAAAAACATTATAATGAGTAAAACCATTTTTAATCCTGAAATTCTAAGGATTCCCAAAGCGCTGAGTCGACAGTGGACCCTTAGGGATGGAGAAGCATTGTTCCCTGCTGGTTGAGAACTGATGAATCGACAAGGGTCTCTTAATAGGTGGGCCGTGATCTATATATACTTACCAGCTATTGAGAAGTCGACATCAAGTAGTTCCCATTATGGTGGTTTCTGGCAGAGGCTTGCTAGATATCTTTCAGATATCTAGTAAGCTTTCTAGTGCGGTTTTGCTAGGTTTATGGTAGAAACTTGCTAGGATTATTTATAGTATGATTTCTTCTCGGTCAATCATGTTAGGCTTTTAAACATAAGTTTGTTAGGCTAATTGTTGGCATTCTTTCTGGGGTTTGATAGTTTTTTCCTGGAAATATCTGATTGTTTACTTTCATACGTGTATTCTTAGCAATAAATGGTGTTAACGAAATGCTTGCGTGTTCCTGTGCATCATCGTCCACCTCTCGCCAGTACTACGGCTGATTTTGTTCTATTGTTCTACTTCTGTTTTTATATTTTTACGTTATGTGTTAGAGGTGGTAAACTATTATCATATTAGGGATTCATAGACCTGTATTCCCATAGGACCACTTGGTTTGCGAACCCCTTGGGGATGAGACCCATCATTTATCGCGTAAGTTCGTAAACCAGAAATGTAGGAACAATAATGAACGAGAAATGTCGGAAAAAATCTAGAGGAACAAATCGACAAGTTCATAACATAAATGCGACAGTATTTTGTTTGTACTCACCAATAAAAGAAGTCCTGATCTACTTATTATGTTTATGATCAATGTTGATAAAGCATAGTTATTTACACGGAAGAGGTGGTGTAAGAGGTGGCCCTTACTTGTGTAATGAAGGGCGAAGAGGTAGAACAGCTTATTGACAGAGCTCGGCTGCATGGGGGGAATTGTGTAAAAACGGGGAGAGAGTGCAGGATCCGTGGTAGGTCAAGTTGATTTCCCGGTTGCAATTCTTTTACCATGTCGCAGCTCAGTCAATTAAGGCAGCGTCTGCGATCCTCTCGGACGTAGGTTCGAATCCTCGTCACGGCCCTTGTGGATTTGTTCATTTGATGCATCACGCAATTGTGATTTCTGTGTTTAATTGAGTTCGCAAACCAAGAGCCTGTAATGAAATTAATGCAAATAACCTAATATTAAATATTAAAAAACAATACCAATAGCAGTAATAAACTTAACTTTATTATTCATTATTTATAGCAACAATATTTAGTAATAAAATGGGATCGAGATAAGAGGGATTATTTCTTTTGTGTTGCATAAATTAAGAAAAGCTGTTCGACGAGCGTTACAGGTGTTGAGTACCATGGGAGGACGAGGCTGCTGTTGTCTGGGGTACTGGCCAGTACCACCCTTATAGTGGCTCTCCTGTCACTACT
>WNGS01087021.1:3417494-3427634 GCA_020271785.1 Procambarus virginalis
TGCAGCTGGTACTTCCTCCCTCCCACCAACTTGCAGCTGGTACTTCCTCCCTCCCACCAACTTGCAGCTGGTACTTCCTCCCCCCACCAACTTGCAGCTGGTGCTTCCTCCCTCCCACCAACTTGCAGCTGGTGCTTCCTCCCTCCCACCAACTTGCAGCTGGTGCTTCCTCCCTCCCACCAACTTGCAGCTGGTCTTCCTCCCTCCCACCAACTTGCAGCTGGTACTTCCTCCCCCCCACCAACTTGCAGCTGGTACTTCCTCTCCCCACCAAATTGCAGCTGGTACTTCCTCCCCCTACCAACTTGCAGCTGGTCCTTCCTCCCCCCACCAACTTGCAGCTGGTCCTTCCTCCCCCATACCAACTTGCTGCAGCTGAGCTGGTCTTCCTCCTCCCACCAACTTTCAGCTGGTACTTCCTCCCCCACCAAACTTGCAGCTGGTACTTCCTCCCTCCCACCAACTTGCAGCTGGTACTTCCTCTCCCCCCCACCAATTGCAGCTGGTCCTTCCTCCCCCTACCAACTTGCAGCTGGTACTTCTCCCCCCCACCAACTTGCAGCTGGTGGTCTTCCTCCCCCACCAACTTGCAGCTGGTACTTCCTCCCTCCCACCAACTTGCAGCTGGTACTTCCTCCCTCCCACCAACTTGCAGCTGGTACTTCCTCTCCCCCCCCCCCTACTTTTAATGGAAGCACTACTGCTATGATTTTTACTTTCAATGGTTCAAAAATATAACCCTTTCCCAATGTCAATGGATGTATCATCAAGCAATATTTAACTTTGAAACTTTGAATAGGCTTATCATTGATGTATCATTGCCAATTTTCCACTTTCAATTAGCTTATTAGTTCCCACTTTCAAATGGTGCATCATTACAATACATTTTTACACTTTAAATGGGTCAGAAGACATTTAGTCTTTAGTATGGCGAAGATAGAGAAATTGGATCCACAGCTAAGTTTCCTCCCCAATTATTGCAGTGGATACAGATCTAATGGATCCAAAATGTATTTTACTACACGATTTCACATTCTGGTTAATAACACGAGTGGCACAACCATTTTTAGTGACAATGAATATTTGGCCCCGACTGGTAAATACAGTAGTACTGCACACTTGACAGGACCATATTCGCTCTTCAGTTCAAAATTTTCTCATGTTCTTTAGCTTTTTCATTTACTTCACTTGCCTTTCCCTCATGAGGTGAGGTTTCACTTGTAATCATTATGACAGCTTGAATAGCATGGTCTGTTTTCTTGTGTTCAATTTTTTTTATACCTGATAGCATCAAATTTTCATTACCCTCGACTTGAATTAGAATGTCATATTTCAGCTGTTAGATAAAAACATTCTTTAGTAATGTACTACCTAGTTTGAGTGATATTGGGTGTGAACATGGTAAACCACTAACCTGGCAATATCTCGCCGTAGTGTACGGATCATGATCATAGTCAGGATGCCTGACAAGAAGAACACCACTACCAAGGAATTAACAATCGAGAACCAGTGGATCTGGACATCAGTCATCTGGAGATAGATGTCCCAGCGTGAAGCCCACCGCACTTCAGATTTCTGCCATTCCACCGAGTACGTAAACAAGATGTTGGTGGTTCCAGTTGTTTTGACTTCCTGCGCATTGTGCTTCTCTGGGAAAGAGCAGTGGTTTTCTGTTCCCTTAAAACAGACACAAAACAATTTAGTACACACATAATGACAAATTATACTGTATAACGAATATCCAACATCATAGGATTTACACATCATTACAAATTACCTTTACTAGAACATTCAGAGCAATGAACAACTGGCATTTAACATTATATCAACAATATTATATCAACTGGCCAGGGAGGATTGACTGGGTGCCAATCCTTAACTATAGCCGCTGTTCACTCAGCAGTGAATGGGTACCTGGCTGTTAAACAATTTGGCGGGTCGTATTCCAGAAAAAATTAGGATTAAGGACCTGCCCAAAATGCTATGCATGCTAGTGGGTTTACAAGAATGTAAGAACTCTTGTACTGTATATATAAATACAAAAATAAAAAATATATACATTTTAAGCATTACATTTAAATATAGGTACACAGCTTGAACAACAAATTTCTCTAAAATGATAAATCTTTCAATACACAATTGCAGCATGTTGACTGCACTTGGCAACCATGTTGAAACAGAACGGTCCAAAAACTTGTCCAGTAAACAATTATTTTGATTGTTGCTATCTCTTCATTCACATTTGCTTCTAAACCACACAAGACACACTGAATACACAAAAGCCTTTCAGAATTAATACATTATTAAAATTATGATACATTTTCTGCAGATTGCACTGTAGAGTATCTGCCACATAATTCCAATGACTAGTCATATTGGGCTTGTAATAATCTTTCATATAAATTTAAACTACTTAAAATAAAGATGTATTCTACATGTTTATACCACTGTAACTATATAAGAAATGTCTAAAATACCCATTTGTCTGGAAAATGACGATCGAGTTTCAAGACGAACCTTGCACAAAAACTGAACACCACCAGTTTTTCTTGAACATTATCATGAGGTTTGCATATGAAGTGTTCATTCTACTGTAATTTTATAGAACATCATCTTTTTGAGCTGTGACATAAGTCCTTACAAAAATTTAATTTAATAATAATGATCATAATAATAATAATAAAGTCTATTCAAAAGAATGTTTGAACAAAGAACATATGAGTAATGTACAATTGTAGGGACAGGAGTTACACATACTAATGAAGCCACTATTACATAAAGCGTTTGGGAGTGGATTAACATTTTAATCCACTAATAACATCAATATCAATGGGTTCGTATCCTGGCCGGGGAGGATTTACTGGGAGCAAATCCTTAACTGTAGCCTCTGTTTAACTCAACAGTAAAATGTGTCCTTGATTGTAAAAACAATTCTTCGCGGCGGAGATCGTATTCCAGGGACCTGCCCGAAACGCTACGCGTACTAGTGGCTGTACAAGAATGTAACAACTCTTGTATATATCTAAAAAAAATATATATATATATTGTTCTCAAGTGTCTGAAGACTGGCAGCTTTGCCCTATTAAGAATTACAATATGGGCTGGGGTTTTGTCAAATTTAGTTCCTCTGGCTGCCTGGAAACACTGATTTTTATTATTTGCATCGAAACAAAAATTTTATATAACTTTTAGTGATAAAAATTATGCCTAATGTTCGTTTTTTTAACTAAAAATTGTAGAATCTGGTAATTTCAGGTGCTTTGACCTAAATTTAATTAATAATACTTTTCACACTCAATAGCCACTAGATATAGTAACTGTGATGGAAACAATAAGCACACAACACTCACCTTCAATTCAGCAAGATCAACACTGCTCTCCTCCACCTCGAACCTCACTACACGGAAATCCACATTGTCCTCTGTGTGGTAAGAAAGAATGAAGCGAAGGTGATTGTTTATGTACACCTTGTCATTGTGGACATAGCCGAGCTTGTAGCCCCGCTCGTAGACCTGCTCGTGCGTCTCCATCATCATGAACTTGGTGGCACACGGAAGGTTGTCGACCAACAGGTGGACATAGTACTCGTGCCTGATCCTATCAGCAACCTCCCTGGCCTGCTCCGCGCTCCACATTATGGGCTTCTGCAGCTCATGGCAGAGCAGCCTGCATGGGGTGTTGACGGCCATCTGCACTTCATACGGTGTGTTGACGATCCTGTCCCCCCTCAGCACCTCCCCCAGGTTCTCTGACTTGTATATGGTGCCATTACGAGGCCGACAGAACTGCAGAGAGTAATATTCATATGGCAGTTGAGTCTGCGAGCTTGTCATCTTTACAGCCTTCACCTCCACCGGGTCCTTCTTTTTAAACTCCACCGGAGCCACTCCGGGCACGTAAAACCCCCATGAAACCCTCGCCAGTAATGTCAAGATGATAATACTAAACCGCATTTTGTCGAGGGAAGGCTACGCTACGCGAGAAACATGAATAGAGGATCTCCCACACCTCACAGCCCTCGGCCCCTGCCAACACAACAAACACCTCCGCCCTCGTCGCCACCCCCACTAATATCGTTTAAACATTTTATACAAAAAAAAAATAAACGGTGCGATTTTGGGTAATTTTTTTGGTAGATGAAGGCGTTTATATATAAATTTTGTTGCCTTATTGTTTTTTCTCGTAATGGGGTGCTTGTTAGGAAGATTGGGGGAAGGAAAATGATAGAGGTCAATACTCTTTAGTATATGATAGCGTGGCACCTATATTTTAATCACGCCACAACTCATACACGTCATATATTATTCATTGATATATAATTCAATATATTATCCTTTCTATATTTGTATATCCCGTTATAATGTATTTCAATACATTATTGAATATTGTATTATATTACGAACAGGCCTCATAAATAGTCATCAAATAATATTTATAACCTATTTCATAACCAATTTTGAACCTATTATTTTATATATATACAAGTTTACCCGAGTTTACCTGAGAGCCACTAACACTAGTGGCCTCGATGAGGACAGGAAGCCTTTGATGATCTTTTCCAGCTGTACTTTAAAAGTTAAAAGTTTTTTTGGTATTTACGGCTTCGGCGGGTAGGCTGTTCCATGGATTAATAACCCTGTGGGTGAAAAAAGCATCTCCTATTCTTGTTGAGCTTAAAACCGTATTTCCTTGTTTGTATAACATCTGACCTTTCGAAGAAATTTTCTGGATCGAGTTCAAAATCATCTAAATTCTTCAGTACTTTAAAACTTTAAATGAGATCCGCCCTGTCATGCATTTGCAGTGTTGTTTTAGCACTGTGATCCTCAACCGTTCTTGATACGCGAGTTGACTTAGCTCTGGAATGATTTTTGATGCCCGGTGTTGCACTGATAGATTCATTGATGATCACAATCGACTTGAGAATGGTCCAGGACGGACCGAAACGTCGTCGTCCCTTCACTTTCTAGTGTGTGGTTTGATCAACATGATTGATTAAGATTAGGCCACCCAAAAGGTGGCACGGGCATGAATAGCCCATAAGTGGAGGGGTGATGCACTTTCTCCAGAGCAGCTATGTACTTCTGAAGATGTCTCCATTCTTGGACACGGTAGTTCAAATGGGGCGCTCCAGAGATTTATACAAATCTCTGTTCTAACATTCTTGTATACAATAATTGTATATAATTCTTGTATACAATTATTGTATACAAATCTCTGTTCTAACATTCTTGTATACAATAATTGTATACAATTCTTGTATACAAATTATGTTTATATAAGAATGTATACCAGCTCTTATATTCTTGTAAAGCCCCTAGCACGCATAGCGTTTCGGGCAGGTTCTTAATCTTAATTTTCCCTTTAATAGGACCCACCAAATAGTTTAACATCCCATTCAATACTGTATGAATAGAACATACATAGATTTGTATTTTGTTGGAATATCAAACAGTCATTTGTTTCTAGTGTGGTGTCCATAGGTTCTGTTACAACCTTCTAGTAAGCGTTTAAGGCCAGGATTGACATTACAGTTCAGAGTTTTATATATATAGTACACTTGAGATGATGTGCAGTGACTTAATATCTAACATATTCAAGAATTTAAGTAAGAGGGACGAGTACTGTCTGGATCCAGAGTTTGTTATTGTTCTAATATGAGATTTGTGTTGGGTAATTAGAGGACATTTAATTTAATGTTGGGTAATTAGAGGACATCTACTGGGTAGTAGAACCCCCCAGATACCATAATGGAGGTAAGAATAGATGAGAGTTTCCAAAATACTTTCCAAAATACTAAATAACAAAATAATCCATTTTCGTATTCCTAATTTTTAATGATATACCATCCCAATTTTGGTAGTGGTGACCATCAGATGTCATAGCTCTGTATGAGAAACAATTCTACGAGAGGTTGATACTTGTTGGTTGGTCAATAAGCCATTGAAGTGGACTTAATAATTAACCCTCCCGTGGTTAAAGACCTTAACCTAACACCAAATGAAAGCTAGCCAAGGGCAAGGGAGTCTGCTGTCACACATCTATATTAGCTCGAATCGCTTTCTGTATTAGTGACTTTATACAATTTACATTGAGTACGTACGAATACTCCACACTATTATGTTTCAACTGTACTTATAAATAAAAATTATTACAACCAGAACCCCTAATGGCCGTCTGCTAAGTACTTCTCAGGACTAGAGAATTTGTGAGTAATATTTTATTAGTCATAAATCCATGCCTAACTTAAATTATTCGTGTGAATTTAGTTTAGTTCATTTATTATGCACCCCATACCCATCTTGTGGGCGGTAGTGGAAAGGGTTACAGAGGTACATAATGGGCTCAGGGACTGAACCCCACAATTCATTTAGCTAAGCCAGTTACAGTCTTGATGAGCTAGTTACAAAATTCAATGAACATCTTCACATCATCAATGGGCTCGAGGCTGACCACAAGTACTGGTAGAACAGGTTGTGCATGTGCAGTATATAAAGGGAATGAAATAATCATGTCTAGTACACAGAGATTGAACAACTGGGCAAGCACGACACAGACTGAGCTATTGGGCATTTATCTAGCCACTGAATACCTTAAGCTCAATGGCGGTGGAGTGATGACTCCAAACTCTTGACTCTAAAAGTTGTGACTCTAAAAGTGCTCTGCAGTCCTTAAATAACCCATCACAATTTATGTCTGAAGTAGCTTGTAATATTATATGAAATGGAATTTTTGCCAATGATGATAATAACTATTGTATAAAATTTGTGTGGATCCCATCCCATGTTGGAGTTGGATGGCTCAATTTCATTGAATCTGGCAGACGACATCCTAACAATTTATCCAAAATTTGCTTGTCCATTTTAAAGAATGAAGAACAATTTTATTTATATTATTTTTAAGCTGCATCTCTTATGAACCCATCCCTGCCCTTGTGTGGCATTACACAATAGAAAGTTGTATTTACATATTCATACATTGAAACGTGTATACAGTCTAATATAGTTGATTGTAACCATGATATATATGTGCTTCAGCCTACAGTTTAGACCTATTGTCTTGTGTGTGATCCTCTGTCCTGCGTGACGATGAATACTAGCATTATTCTCTAATAAGACCTAATTGAATTCCTCAGATTAGGCAAAATTGTAATTAATTTTTTGTCAATAAAGATGTTACTAATAATAAAGTTTCTAAATCAAGCAACTGGCATATATGGAGAGCTAGTGTCACAATGTATATGTTTGTCCTGCATCAGTGAAAACTGAATTTCCCAACATATATGATGTCGTCCGCTGCAGCGACCGATGCACGATAATTCCCGATATTTTCGCATCTGATTCCCATAGTACTTACTGTAAACAAACTTAATTCTTCAATAATGAAGTTGATTTTTTTCCAGACCCCAACGTGGTTGACCTACGTAAGGCTTTTGACACTGTCAACTACCAAACCTTCTTCTTAAATTGCATCATTATGGGGTCAGAGGTCACTCCCTCCAATACCTTCAGTCTTACCTTACTGACAGGCTCCAGTATGTTTCTGTGAATAATTGCATTGGAAACATACAACAGCATAGAGCACATAGAGGTGTCTAGAGACGAAGTGAAACAAATGCTCTTGGAGCTAAGAACAAAGCAGTTGGCCCAGATGGAGTTTCACCATGGGTTCTGAATGTGCACCTGAGCTCAGCATTCCCCTTCAGCCAATTTTTCTGACATCCAAATGTTTCATATTAAATCAAATGTTTATTCAGGTAAAGTACATACATACAAGGTGAGATACAAACATTGATGGATTTATAGATAGAGCTAGTACATACAATGCCTGAAACTACTATTACGCAAAGCGTTTCCGGCAGGAAACTAACACTAAACACTAAAACTAAAACTTAATACTAATTGAGATTAAAGTATAAATTGTGTTGAGAAAATAAAAAAATAAAAAGGGGGAAACATGGCAGAAAATAGCAAATATACCAATTTGGTCAGCAAACAGCATTGTTTAAAATAGTAGTCATGGGTTGACATTTAGGGGTAAGGTGGGGGGTAGAAATAGCCTAAGCTACTCTATCCCTTTGAGATGTATTTCAATCTTATCTCAATAAACATACTTGAACTTGAACTAGGAATAAGGTAGGGGTAATCCCTGTGTACAGGAGTCGTAGCAGATGTGTGGAAAAGGCTAACATAGTTCCAATCTACAAAAGTCGCAGCAGGGAAGACCCCCTTCAATTATAAACCTGTATCATTGACAAGTGTAATAGCCAAAATATTAGAAAAATAATAAAAACTAAATGAGTAGAACACCTGGAGAGAAATGATATAATATCAGACAGACAGTATGGTTTTCGACCAGGAAGATCCTGTGTATCGAATTTACTCAGTTTCTATGATCGAGCCACAGAGATTTTACAGGAAAGAGATGGTTGGGTTGACTGCATCTATCTGGACTTAAAAAAGGCTTTCGACAGAGTTCCACATAAAAGGTTGTTCTGGAAACTGGAAAATATTGGAGGGGTGACAGGTAAGCTTCTAACATGGATGAAAAATTTTCTGACCGATAGAAAAATGAGGGCAATAATCAGAGGCAATGTATCGGACTGGAGAAATGTCACAAGTGGAGTACCACAGGGTTCAGTTCTTGCACCGGTGATGCTCATTGTCTATATAAATGATCTACCAGATGGAATACAGAATTATATGAACATGTTTGCTGATGATGCTAAGATAATAGGAAGGATAAGAAACTTAGATGATTGCCATGCCCTTCAAGATGACCTGGACAAAAATAAGTATATGGAGCACCACTTGCAAATGGAATTTAATGTGAATAAATGCCATGTTATGGAATGTGGAATAGGAGAACATAGACCCCACACAACCTATAAATTATGTGAGAAATCTTTAAAGAATTCTGATAAAGGAAGAAATCTAGGGATGGTTCTAGATAGAAAACTATCACCTGAGGACCACATAAATAGCGTTGTGCGAGGAGCCTATGCTACGCTTTCTAACTTCAGAATTGCTTTTAGATACATGGATGGCGATATACTAAAGAAATTGTTCACGACTTTTGTTAGGCCAAAGCTAATATGCAGCGGTTGTGTGGTGCCTATATCTTAAGAAGCACATCAACAAACTGGAAAAGGTGCAAAGACATGCTACTAAGTGGCTCCCAGAACTGAAGGGCAAGAGCTACGAGGAAAGCTTAGAGACATTAAATATGCCAAAACTGGAAGACAGAAGAAAAAGAGGCGATATGATCATCACGTACAAAATTAACAGGAATTGATAAAATTGATAAAGAAGATTTCCTGAGACCCGGAACTTCAAGAACAAGAGGTCATAGATTTAAACTAGCTAAACACAGATGCCGAAGAAATATAAGAAAATTCACTTTCGCAAACAGAGTGGTAGACGGTTGGAACAAGTTAGGGGAGAAGGTGGTGCAGGCCAAGACCGTCAGTAGTTTCAAAGCGTTATATGACAAAGAGTGCTGGGAAGACGGGACACCACGAGCGTAGCTTTCATCCTGTAAACTACACTTAGGTAATTACACACACACACACACAGTGGTACTCACCCCAGTGCAGCAGAGGGCAGTAGTGACAGGAGAGCCACTATAAGGGTGGTACTGGGCCAGTACCCCAGACAACAGCAGCCTCGTCCTCCCATGGTACTCAACATCTGTAACGCTCGTCGAACAGCTTTTCTTAATTTATGCAACACAAAAGAAATAATCTCTCTTATCTCGATCCCATATTAACTAAATATTGTTGCTATGAATAATGAATATTAAAGCTAAGTTTATTACTGCTATTGGTATTGTTTATTTTAATATTAAGTTATTGACATTATTTTTGTTGCAGCCTCTTGGTTGGCGAACTCAAGTTATTCCGAAAGTTCCAGTTTCACGATCGGGGTTGGAGGATTCACGCTTGTCGAACTGAGTTCGGGAAGCATGGAAGGTGTCCGCCAGGTCTCGCGCCGGCCCAGGATGGTGGAAGATGGCCTAGTTTGTCCACTGACAGTGTCGGGCGCCACCACTCTTAGTGCCTTCTACCCTGTGACGTCACAGATTCATGGCCCATTGTTCCCATTTAAAATTTTTAAATTTTGCCCCGAGGGGCGAGTTTAT
>WNGS01087021.1:3433095-3445841 GCA_020271785.1 Procambarus virginalis
TTATGTGTTAGAGGTGGTAAACTATTATCATATTAGGATTCATAGGCCTGTATCCCATAGGACACTTGGTTTGCGAACCCCTTGGGGATGAGATCCGTCGGTTATCGTGTAAGTTCGTAAACCAGAAATGTAGGAACAAAAATGAACGAGAAATATCAAGAAAAAAAACTCTTGGGGAACAAATCGACAGGTTCATAGCATAAATGCGACAGTATTTGTTTGTACTCACCAATAAAAGAAGTCCTGATCTATTTGTTATGTTGATGATCAATGTTGATGAAGTATAGTTATTTACATGGAAGAAGTGGTGGTGGATGTTGATGGTGTGGGCTTGACTGAAGTGGAGATAAAGTAACCTCAGAACACGGGAGACATCTCCTGTCCACGAGGCTAACCATAGCCCGTGCTTCTTGCCCAGCTCCTGTGCCAGGTAAGTTACGGGCTCACCATAGCCCGTGCTACTTGGAACTTGTTCCGAGTAGCTGAATCTATAACAACAACAACAACCTCAGATGTTGAGCTTTTGGAAGCCTTTCCAAAGGACTCTTCAATTGTCATGTTCATTCCCTTTGACCTTGTTTTCAAAAACTTCATATACAAATTATACTGGTCATTCAACCTGCCCACCAATCAGCCACCAACCCATCCATCTACCCATCCACCCCATTCCACCCACCCACGTACTAACTCGACCTGCCAACCATCCCCCCCTCCCACCCACATTGCCCACCTGCTCAATTTATCCACCCATCGCCCACTAGTCAGCCATCAATAACACAATGCGTGCATTTAAAGCCGAAATGGTGCACAATGTTCCTTGATTGTACAGACAAATGTTAATCTTGTTTGATAAGCTGTCCATTTGAGACAGTTAAGCAAGTCCCAGCTGTGTCTGGGTACAAGTGACAGGATGAACAACCCAGCGGGTTTTCTTCCTATTGGGGAGTGTTGTACATGCTGCTATGGCGGTGTGTTCACTCACAGGATGAGTGACGCTGCCCAATACTGTCACTATGGCGGTATGTCCACTCACAGGACGAGTGGCGCTGCCCAATACTGTCACTATGGCGGTGTGTCCACTCACAGGATGAGTGACGCTGCCCATAGTGTCACTATGGCGGTGTGTCCACTCACAGGATGAGTGACGCTGCCCAATAAACTCGCCCCTCGGGGCAAAATTTAAAAATTTAAATGGGAACAATGGGCCATGAATCTGTGACGTCACAGGGTAGAAGGCACTAAGAGTGGTGGCGCCCGACACTGTCAGTGGACAAACTAGGCCATCTTCCACCATCCTGGGCCGGCGCGAGACCTGGCGGACACCTTCCATGCTTCCCGAACTCAGTTCGACAAGCGTGAATCCTCCAACCCCGATCGTGAAACTGGAACTTTCGGAATAACTTGAGTTCGCCAACCAAGAGGCTGCAACAAAAATAATGGAAATAACTTAATATTAAAATAAACAATACCAATAGCAGTAATAAACTTAGCTTTAATATTCATTATTCATAGCAACAATATTTAGTAATAATATGGGATCGAGATAAGAGAGATTATTTCTTTTGTGTTGCATAAATTAAGAAAAGCTGTTCGACGAGCGTTACAGATGTTGAGTACCATGGGAGGACGAGGCTGCTGTTGTCTGGGGTACTGGCCCAGTACCACCCTTATAGTGGCTCTCCTGTCACTACTGCCCTCTGCTGCACTGGGGTGAGTACCACTGTGTGTGTGTGTGTGTAATTACCTAAGTGTAGTTACAGGATGAAAGCTACGCTCGTGGTGTCCCGTCTTCCCAGCACTCTTTGTCATATAACGCTTTGAAACTACTGACGGTCTTGGCCTGCACCACCTTCTCCCCTAACTTGTTCCAACCGTCTACCACTCTGTTTGCGAAAGTGAATTTTCTTATATTTCTTCGGCATCTGTGTTTAGCTAGTTTAAATCTATGACCTCTTGTTCTTGAAGTTCCGGGTCTCAGGAAATCTTCTTTATCAATTTTATCAATTCCTGTTACTATTTTGTACGTGATGATCATATCGCCTCTTTTTCTTCTGTCTTCCAGTTTTGGCATATTTAATGTCTCTAAGCTTTCCTCGTAGCTCTTGCCCTTCAGTTCTGGGAGCCACTTAGTAGCATGTCTTTGCACCTTTTCCAGTTTGTTGATGTGCTTCTTAAGATATAGGCACCACACAACCGCTGCATATTCTAGCTTTGGCCTAACAAAAGTCGTGAACAATTTCTTTAGTATATCGCCATCCATGTATCTAAAAGCAATTCTGAAGTTAGAAAGCGTAGCATAGGCTCCTCGCACAACGCTATTTATGTGGTCCTCAGGTGATAGTTTTCTATCTAGAACCATCCCTAGATTTCTTCCTTTATCAGAATTCTTTAAAGATTTCTCACATAATTTATAGGTTGTGTGGGGTCTATGTTCTCCTATTCCACATTCCATAACATGGCATTTATTCACATTAAATTCCATTTGCAAGTGGTGCTCCATATACTTATTTTGTCCAGGTCATCTTGAAGGGCATGGCAATCATCTAAGTTTCTATCCTTCCTATTATCGTAGCATCATCAGCAAACATGTTCATATAATTCTGTATTCCATCTGGTAGATCATTTATATAGACAATGAGCATCACCGGTGCAAGAACTGAACCCTGTGGTACTCCACTTGTGACATTTCTCCAGTCCGATACATTGCCTCTGATTATTGCCCTCATTTTTCTATCGGTCAGAAAATTTTTCATCCATGTTAGAAGCTTACCTGTCACCCCTCCAATATTTTCCAGTTTCCAGAACAACCTTTTATGTGGAACTCTGTCGAAAGCCTTTTTTAAGTCCAGATAGATGCAGTCAACCCAACCATCTCTTTCCTGTAAAATCTCTGTGGCTCGATCATAGAAACTGAGTAAATTCGATACACAGGATCTTCCTGGTCGAAAACCATACTGTCTGTCTGATATTATATCATTTCTCTCCAGGTGTTCTACTCATTTAGTTTTATTATTTTTCTAATATTTTGGCTATTACACTTGTCAATGATACAGGTTTATAATTGAGGGGTCTTCCCTGCTGCGACTTTTGTAGATTGGAACTATATTAGCCTTTTTCCACACATCTGCTACGACTCCTGTACACAGGGATTACCCCTACCTTATTCCTAGTTCAAGTTCAAGTATGTTTATTGAGATAAGATTGAAATACATCTCAAAGGGATAGAGTAGCTTAGGCTATTTCTACCCCCCACCTTACCCCTAAATGTCAACCCATGACTACTATTTTAAACAATGCTGTTTGCTGACCAAATTGTATATTTGCTATTTTCTGCCATGTTTCCCCCTTTTATATTTTTTTATTTTCTCAACACAATTTATACTTTAATCTCAATTAGTATTAAGTTTTAGTTTTAGTGTTTAGTGTTAGTTTCCTGCCGGAAACGCTTTGCGTAATAGTAGTTTCAGGCATTGTATGTACTAGCTCTATCTATAAATCCATCAATGTTTGTATCTCACCTTGTATGTATGTACTTTACCTGAATAAACATTTGATTTAATATGAAACATTTGGATGTCAGAAAAATTGGCTGAAGGGGAATGCTGAGCTCAGGTGCACATTCAGAACCCATGGTGAAACTCCATCTGGGCCAACTGCTTTGTTCTTAGCTCCAAGAGCATTTGTTTCACTTCGTCTCTAGACACCTCTATGTGCTCTATGCTGTTGTATGTTTCCAATGCAATTATTCACAGAAACATACTGGAGCCTGTCAGTAAGGTAAGACTGAAGGTATTGGAGGGAGTGACCTCTGACCCCATAATGATGCAATTTAAGAAGAAGGTTTGGTAGTTGACAGTGTCAAAAGCCTTACGTAGGTCAACCACGTTGGGGTCTGGAAAAAATCAACTTCATTATTGAAGAATTAAGTTTGTTTACAGTAAGTACTATGGGAATCAGATGCGAAAATATCGGGAATTATCGTGCATCGGTCGCTGCAGCGGACGACATCATATATGTTGGGAAATTCAGTTTTCACTGATGCAGGACAAACATATACATTGTGACACTAGCTCTCCATATATGCCAGTTGCTTGATTTAGAAACTTTATTATTAGTAACATCTTTATTGACAAAAAATTAATTACAATTTTGCCTAATCTGAGGAATTCAATTAGGTCTTATTAGAGAATAATGCTAGTATTCATCGTCACGCAGGACAGAGGATCACACACAAGACAATAGGTCTAAACTGTAGGCTGAAGCACATATATATCATGGTTACAATCAACTATATTAGACTGTATACACGTTTCAATGTATGAATATGTAAATACAACTTTCTATTGTGTAATGCCACACAAGGGCAGGGATGGGTTCATAAGAGATGCAGCTTAAAAATAATATAAATAAAATTGTTCTTCATTCTTTAAAATGGACAAGCAAATTTTGGATAAATTGTTAGGATGTCGTCTGCCAGATTCAATGAAATTGAGCCATCCAACTCCAACATGGGATGGGATCCACACAAATTTTATACAATAGTTATTATCATCATTGGCAAAAATTCCATTTCATATAATATTACAAGCTACTTCAGACATAAATTGTGATGGGTTATTTAAGGACTGCAGAGCACTTTTAGAGTCACAACTTTTAGAGTCAAGAGTTTGGAGTCATCACTCCACCGCCATTGAGCTTAAGGTATTCAGTGGCTAGATAAATGCCCAATAGCTCAGTCTGTGTCGTGCTCGCCCAGTTGTTCAATCTCTGTGTACTAGACATGATTATTTCATTCCCTTTATATACTGCACATGCACAACCTGTTCTACCAGTACTTGTGGTCAGCCTCGAGCCCATTGATGATGTGAAGATGTTCATTGAATTTTGTAACTAGCTCATCAAGACTGTAACTGGCTTAGCTAAATGAATTGTGGGGTTCAGTCCCTGAGCCCATTATGTACCTCTGTAACCCTTTCCACTACCGCCCACAAGATGGGTATGGGGTGCATAATAAATGAACTAAACTAAATTCACACGAATAATTTAAGTTAGGCATGGATTTATGACTAATAAAATATTACTCACAAATTCTCTAGTCCTGAGAAGTACTTAGCAGACGGCCATTAGGGGTTCTGGTTGTAATAATTTTTATTTATAAGTACAGTTGAAACATAATAGTGTGGAGTATTCGTACGTACTCAATGTAAATTGTATAAAGTCACTAATACAGAAAGCGATTCGAGCTAATATAGATGTGTGACAGCAGACTCCCTTGCCCTTGGCTAGCTTTCATTTGGTGTTAGGTTAAGGTCTTTAACCACGGGAGGGTTTAATTATTAAGTCCACTTCAATGGCTTATTGACCAACCAACAAGTATCAACCTCTCGTAGAATTGTTTCTCATACAGAGCTATGACATCTGATGGTCACCACTACCAAAATTGGGATGGTATATCATTAAAAATTAGGAATACGAAAATGGATTATTTTGTTATTTAGTATTTTGGAAAGTATTTTGGAAACTCTCATCTATTCTTACCTCCATTATGGTATCTGGGGGGTTCTACTACCCAGTAGATGTCCTCTAATTACCCAACATTAAATTAAATGTCCTCTGATTACCCAACACAAATCTCATATTTGAACATTAACAAACTCTGGATCCAGACAGTACTCGTCCCCTTACTTAAATTCTTGAATATGTTAGATATTAAGTCACTGCACATCATCTCAAGTGTACTATATATATAAAACTCTGAACTGTAATGTCAATCCTGGCCTTAAACGCTTACTAGAAGGTTGTAACAGAACCTATGGACACCACACTAGAAACAAATGCCTGTTTGATATTCCAAGAGTGCGACTTAACCAAACTAGAAATGCTCTACATTAAAGGGCTTATCTCGCTGAAACTTTTAAAATATTGAACAATTTGCAAGATATAATTTTGGATCCAACAATTTTGGATCCAGACAGCTTCTTCACAAGATCAGATGTAACAAACAAAGAGCAACGGTTTCAAGCTCAACAAGCCACAGAGTAGGACAGAAAACAGATGTTTTTTGCACCCACAGGGTTATAAACCCATGGAACTGCCTAACCTCCAAATCCGTAAATGCCAAATCCAACCGGTCCTCGTCTGTAATCCTTCATCTATTACAAATGCAAATGTAAATGTTCGTTTGTTCTAAATCGGTAATTTCCGAAAGTTCTTCACCGATTGCTTTGAAATTTTGACACAACGTTCCATCCGAGCGGGTTTTTATATACATAATATATGGATGTCACGTCTGTGACGGGAAAAACATGTTTTTTTTAAACTGTGTTTTTCATGTGAGAGAAATTTTCGAAACCTCTTCACCGTACTGGTACTCTGAGAGAGAACTCTATCAACATCAGAGGCCCGAGACTGTTCAACACGCTTCCACTACACATAAGGGACATAACTGGCAAACCCTCACAGTGTTCAAGAGAGAACTGGATAAGCACCTCCAAAGGATACCTGATCAACCAGGCTGTGACTCATACGTCAGGCTGCGAGCAGCCGCGTCCAACAGCCTGGTTGATCAGTCCAGCAACCAGGAGGCCTGGTCGATGACGGCCGCGGGGACGATAGCCCCGGAAGCACCTCAAGGTATCCTCAAGGTAAGGTACCGTAAGAGTAACACACACTATACTAATATGTTACGATTCCATTTCAATGTTTCCGATTGCACTGATAAACTGAATTTTCATAGATTTCGATTTATTTTCATTTTGATTTAATTATTTGTGTGACATTGCGTTGGAATTGAGCTGTGTTGTTTACCATACAATTAATTTTGTGAGTATAGTTTATTTATTTATTTTTTCATTGTTCTTCATTCGTTTTTACTGTTCTTCTTATTTTTTTAGTGATGGGAACATCAGATCATTGAATGTTCCCAATTTCATGATGGGAACATCAGCAACAGGGAGCTGGGCATGGGGGGGAGGAAGAGGGGAGAGGGTTGAGTGGGTGGGGGGGGGAGAACAAGGGATGGGGGAATGGTGGGATGACTGGGAAGACGAGGGATAGGGGAGTGCAGAATGGTTGGTAGGACGAGAGGACGGGGAGGGGGGAATGTGTGGAGGACTGGAGAGGACAGGAAAGGTTGCTGTGGCCGGGTACAGCAAGTATAATAGGGTAGCAGCACTTGCTTTAGATACCTAAGTTTGTTAATAAATAGAATGTATGTAACCTTTTCCACTACTGTTCATCTGATGGGGTGCATAATAATTTAATTAAGATCCCCCGTGGCTCAGTGGTAACACCCAAATGAGCCACAGGTACGTTAAAAAGAACTTTTCATTGTCAGAGTAGTTAAGAGATGGAATGCATTAGGCAGTGATGTGGTGGAGGCTGACTCCATACACAGTTTCAAATGTAGATTTCCCGCAGCCTTTCAAATGAAGGGCTGCGGGAAATGCACCTTACGACACTGAAAGACAGAAGAGTAAGGGGAGACATGATCACAACCTACAAAGTCCTCAGGGAATCGACCGGGTAAACAAGGATAAAACTATTCAATACTGGTGGTACGCGAAAAAGGGAACACAGGTGGAAACTGAGTACCCACATGAGCCACAGAGACGTTAGAAGGAACTTTTTCAGTGTCAGATAATTAACGGATGGAATGCACTAGGCAGTGATGTGGTGGAGGCTGACTCCATACACAGTTTCAAGTGTAGATATATGATAGAGCCCAGTAGGCTCAGGAACCTGTACACTGTTGATTGACAGTTGAGAGGCGGAACCAAAGAGCCAGAGCTCAAGCCCCGCAACACAATTAGGTGAGTACATTCCCCGCGCTCGCAAGCCATTAGCCTGGGTTCGTATCCGTGCCCGGAGGATTGACTGGGTGCCAATTTTTAATTGTGCTCTTCTATTCATACAGTATTGAATGGGATGTTACACTATTTGGTGGGTCCTATTAAAGGGAAAATTAAGATTAGAACCTGCCCGAAACGCTATGCGTGTTAGGGGCTTTACAAGAATATAAGAGCTGGTATACATTCTTATATAAACATAATTGTATACAAGAATTGTATACAATTATTGTATACAAGAATGTTAGAACAGAGATTTGTATACAATAATTGTATACAAGAATTATATACAATTATTGTATACAAGAATGTTAGAACAGAGATTTGTATAAATCTCTGGATTTGTATAAATCTCTGGAGCGCCCCATTTGAACTACCGTCCAAGAATGGAGACATCTTCAAAGTACATAGCTGCTCTGGAGAAAGTGCATCACCCCTCCACTTATGGGCTATTCATGCCCGTCCACCTTTTGGGTGGCCTAATCTTAATCAATCATGTTGATCAAACCACACACTAAAGTGAAGGGACGACGACGTTTCGGTCCGTCCTGGACCATTCTCAAGTCGATTGTGATCATCAATGAATCTATCAGTGCAACACCGGCATCAAAAATCATTCCAGAGCTAAGTCAACTCGCGTATCAAGAACGGTTGAGGATCACAGTGCTAAAACAACACTGCAAATGCATGACAGGGCGATCTCATTTAAAGTTTTAAAGTACTGAAGAATTTAGATGATTTTGAACTCGATCCAGAAATTTCTTCGAAAGGTCAGATGTTATACAAACAAGAAATACGGTTTAAGCTCAACAAGAATAGAGATGCTTTTTCACCCACAGGGTTATTAATCCATGGAACAGCCTACCCGCCGAAGCCGTAAATACCAAAAAAACTTTTAACTTTTAAAGTACAGCTGGAAAAGATCATCAAAGGCTCCTGTCCTCATCGAGGCCACTAGTGTTAGTGGCTCTCAGGTAAACTCGGGTAAACTGTTATATATATAAAATAATAGGTTCAAAATTGGTTATGAAAATAGGTTATAAATATTATTTGATGACTATTTATGAGCCTGTTCGTAATATAATACAATATTCAATAATGTATTGAAATACATTATAACGGGATATACAAATATAGAAAGGATAATATATTGAATTATATATCAATGAATATATATGACGTGTATGAGTTGTGGCGTGATCAAAATATAGGTGCCACGCTATCATATACTAAAGAGTATTGACCTCTATCATTTTCCTTCCCCCAATCTTCCTAACAAGCACCCCTTACGAGAAAAAACAATAAGGCAACAAAATTTATATATAACCCCTCATCTACCAAAAAAAATTACTCAAAATCGCATCTTTTATTTTTTTGTATAAATGTTTAAACGATATTAGTGGGGGTGGCGACGATGGCGGAGGTGTTTGTTGTGTTGGCAGGGCCGAGGGCTGTGAGGTGTGGGAGATCCTCTATTCATGTTTCTCGCGTAGCGTAGCCTTCCCTCGACAAAATGCGTTTAGTATTATCATCTTGACATTACTGGCGAGGGGTTTCATGGGGTTTTACGTGCCCGGAGTGGCTCCGGTGGAGAAAAAGAAGGACCCGGTGGAGGTGAAGGCTGTAAAGATGACAAGCTCGCAGACTCAACTGCCATAATGAATACTCTCTGCAGTTCTGTCGGCCTCGTAATGGCACCATATACAAGTCAGAGAACCTGGGGAGGTGCTGAGGGGGACAGGATCGTCAACACACCGTATGAAGTGCAGATGGCCGTCACACCCCATGCAGCTGCTCTGCCATGAGCTGCAGAGCCCATAATGTGGAGCGCGGAGCAGGCCAGGAGGTTGCTGATAGGATCAGGCACGAGTACTATGTCCACCTGTTGTCGACACCTTCCGTGTGCCACCAAGTTCATGATGATGGAGACGCACGAGCAGGTCTACGAGCGGGGCTACAAGCTCGGCTATGTCCACAATGACAAGGTGTACATAAACAATCACCTTCGCTTCATTCTTTCTTACCACACAGAGGACAATGTGGATTTCCGTGTAGTGAGGTTCGAGGTGGAGGGAGCATGTTGATCTTGCTGAATTGAAGGTGAGTGTTGTGTGCTTATTGTTTCCATCACAGTTACTATATCTAGTGGCTATTGAGTGTGAAAAGTATTATTAATTAAATTTAGGTCAAAGCACCTGAAATTACCAGATTCTCTACATTTTTAGTTAAAAAAACGAACATTAGCATAATTTTTATCACTAAAAGTTATATAAAATTTTGTTTAGATGCAAATAATAAAAATCAGTGTTTCCAGGCAGCCAGAGGAACTAAATTTGACAAAACCCCAGCCCATATTGTAATTCTTAATAGGGCAAAGCTGCCAGTCTTCAGACACTTGAGAACAATATATATATATATTTTTTTTTTAGATATATACAAGAGTTTTTACATTCTTGTACAGCCACTAGTACGCGTAGCGTTTCGGGCAGGTCCCTGGAATACGATCTCCGCCGCGAAGAATTGTTTTTACAATCAAGGACACATTTTACTGTTAGTTAAACAGAGGCTACAGTTAGGATTTGCTCCCAGTAAATCCTCCCCGGCCAGGATACGAACCCATTGATATTGATGTTATTAGTGGATTAAAATGTTAATCCACTCCCAAACGCTTTATGTAATAGTGGCTTCATTAGTATGTGTAACTCCTGTCCCTACAATTGTACATTACTCATATGTTCTTTGTTCAAACATTCTTTTGAATAGACTTTATTATTATTATTATGATCATTATTATTAATTAAATTTTTGTAAGGACTTATGTCACAGCTCAAAAAGATGATGTTTCTATAAAATTACAGTAGAATGAACACTTCATATGCAAACCTCATGATAATGTCAAGAAAAACTGGTGGTGTTCAGTTTTTGTGCAAGGTTCGTCTTGAAACTCGATCGTCATTTTCCAGACAAAGGGTATTTTAGACATTTCTTATATAGTTACAGTGGTAAAAACATGTAGAATACATCTTTATTTTAAGTAGTTTAAATTTATATGAAAGATTATTACAAGCCCAATATGACTATCATTGGAATTATGTGGCAGATACTCTACAGTGCAATCTGCAGAAAATGTATCATATTTAATAATGTATTAATTCTGAAGGCTTTTGTGTATTCAGTGTGTCTTGTGTGGTTTAGAAGCAATGTGAATGAAGAGATAGCAACATCAAAATAAGTTTACTGGACAAGTTTTTGGACCGTTCTGTTTCAACATGGTTGCCATGCAGTCAACATGCTGCAATTGTGTATTGAAAGATTTATCATTTTAGAGAAATTTGTTGTTCAAGCTGTGTACCTATATTAAAATGTAATGCTTAAAATGTATATTTTTTTATTTTTTGTATTTATATATACAGTACAAGAGTTCTTACATTCTTGTAAACCCACTAGCATGCAAAGCATTTTGGGCAGGTCCTTAATCCTAATTTTTTCTGAATACGACCCCCAAATGTTTAACAGCCAGGTACCCATTCACTGCTGAGTGAACAGCGGCTATAGTTAAGGATTGGCCACCCAGTCAATCCTCCCTGGCCAGTTGATATAAATTGTTGATATAATGTAAATGCCAGTTGTTCATTGCTCTGAATGTTCTAGTAAAGGTAATTGTAATGATGTGTAAATCCTATGATGTTGGATATTCGTTATACAGTATAATTTGTCATTATGTGTGTACTAAATTGTTTTGTGTCTGTTTTAAGGGAACAGAAAACCACTGCTCTTTCCCAGAGAAGCACAATGCGCAGGAAGTCAAACAACTGGAACCACCAACATCTTGTTTACGTACTCGGTGAATGGCAGAAATCTGAAGTGCGGTGGGCTTCACGCTGGGACATCTATCTCCAGATGACTGATGTCCAGATCCACTGGTTCTCGATTGTTAATTCCTTGGTAGTGGTGTTCTTCTGCAGGCATCATCCTGACTATGATCATGATCCGTACACTACGGCGAGATATTGCCAGGTTAGTGGTTTACCATGTTCAACCCAATATCACTCAAACTAGTAGTACATTACTAAAGAATGTTTTTATCTAACAGCTGAAATATGACATTCTAATTCAAGTCGAGGGTAATGAAAATTTGATGCTATCAGGTATAAAAAAATTGAACACAAGAAACAGACCATGCTATTCAAGCTGTCATATGTTACAGTGAAACCTCACCTCATGAGGGAAGGCAAGTGAAGTAAATGAAAAAGCTAAAGAACATGAGAAAATTTTTGAACTGAAGAGCGAATATGGTCCTGTCAAGTGTGCAGTACTACTGTATTACCAGTCGGGGCCAAATATTCATTGTCACTAAAAATGGTTGTGCCACTCGTGTTATAACCAGAATGTGAAATCGTGTAGTAAAATACATTTTGGATCATTCGATCTGATCCACTGCAATAATTGGGGAGGAAACTAGCTGTGGATCCAATTTCTCTATCTTCGCCATACTAAAGACTAAATGTCTTCTGACCCATTTAAAGTGTAAAATGTATTGTAATGATGCACCATTTGAAAGTGGGAACTATAAGCTAATTGAAAGTGAAAATTGGCAATGATACATCAATGATAAGCCTATTCAAGTTTCAAAGTTAAATATTGCTTGATGATACATCCATTGACATTGGGCAAGGGTTATTTTTTGAACCATTGAAAGTAAAAAATCATAGCAGTAGTGCTTCCTTAAAAGTAGGGGGGGTGAGAGGAAGTACCAGCTGCAAGTTGGTGGGAGGGAGGAGTACCAGCTGCAAGTTGGTGGGAGGGATGAAGTAACCAGCTGCAAGTTGGTGGGGGGAGGAAGTACCAGCTGCAAGTTGGTGGGGGGGAGGAAGTACCAGCTGCAAGTTGGTAGGGGGG
>WNGS01087021.1:3446841-3490576 GCA_020271785.1 Procambarus virginalis
AGTCTCAGTAGGTTAAGTTGATGGTCTAGCTTCAAAAGTTTCTGCTTAGGCAAAACCCCTTCCAATTTAATGGTTGTCAGATCATGAGAATGAACTGCATAAAATCATTTACTTTTTATCTTTTAAGCATTAATGTTAATAATAGTAACATTTTACTGATCTGTGAATATTTGCATTAAGCAATTTACAGTTTTACGGCATGTGAAATGTGGCTTTGTATTTGTACCAG
This sequence comes from Procambarus virginalis, assembly GCA_020271785.1. Lineage (NCBI taxonomy): Eukaryota > Metazoa > Arthropoda > Malacostraca > Decapoda > Cambaridae > Procambarus > Procambarus virginalis. Next base: position 3,447,071 of record WNGS01087021.1, read on the forward strand.
ATTTTATATACAAATTGACCTTCTATACCATGATTTATATTTATTTTTTCAGATACAATGCTGATGAAAGTTTAGAAGAAACTCTGGAGGAATCTGGCTGGAAGCTGGTGCACGGTGATGTTTTTCGTCCTCCTCGTTACCCGAAGCTCTTCTCTGCTCTTGTTGGCTCAGGTGTCCAAATCTTCTGCATGGCACTCATTACCATCATTCTGGCTATGTTTGGAATGTTGTCGCCTGCTTCACGCGGTGCTCTCATGACTGCAGGCATCTTGCTCTACGTCTTCATGGGTCTTGTTGCCGGCTACATGTCTGGCCGCCTATATCGTACGCTTCGTGGTCAACAATGGAAGTCTGCAGCATTTTGGACAGCCACCCTTTATCCTGCATTTGTTTTTATCACAGGGTTTTTCTTGAATTTCTTCATTTGGGGAAAACAGTCCAGTGGGGCTGTGCCATTTACAACCATGGTAGCATTGTTGTCCCTGTGGGTTTGCATCTTGGTGCCGCTTACATTCATTGGCTACTTCTTTGGGTTCCGAAAGCATCCTTATGAGCACCCTGTTCGCACCAATCAGATACCACGTCAAGTACCGGAGCAAGTTTGGTACATGCATCCAATGTTGTGCCTGCTTATGGCAGGAGTTCTGCCATTTGGAGCCATGTTTATTGAGTTGTTCTTCATTTTATCAGCAATTTGGGAGAATCAATTTTACTACTTATTTGGGTTCTTGTTCCTGGTTTTCTTGATCCTTGTCATCTCTTGTGGTCAGATCAGCGTAGTGATGGTGTACTTCCAGCTGTGTGGTGAAGATTATCATTGGTGGTGGCGGAGCCTCGTCACTTCTGGAGGGTCAGCTGTCTATGTTGCTGCCTACTCTGTCTTTTACCTAACCACTAAGCTTGAGATAACAGAGTTTGTTCCTCTCTTGCTCTATTTTGGCTATACAACAATTATGGTCATGACATTCTGGTTACTTACTGGAACCATTGGATTTTATGCAGCATATCTTTTTATTAGGAATATATATGGAGCAGTCAAGATTGACTAAAAGTCCCACTGTCTACTTTAACTTTTTATGGGAAATACAGACTTCAATCTCATTATCCACTGTGCTATATGCAAGCATCAAACTCATTAAATGGTAATCTTTGCAGTTGAAGTTTCCTACACATTTGCATTTGTTTAAAGAATCATACCTATAAATGTGCATATTATGACCAATTTGTAATATAGCTGTAGGTTCTCATCAAATTGGTCAGTATATATATACCAGGTACAGTATATTCAAGAGGTTACTGTTTGCTGCAGAAAGTGAACTCATTGAAATTAAGTATTCTTTTGTGAGGATGAATATGCTTGATGATGATCTTCTGGTTAATAAATGATGGCAATGGTGCTGGTTCCACTTCTAGATTTTAAAACAGTGCAGAGAATTGTCATGAATGGTGTGCGTTTCAAATTTGTCTTCGTAAGTCATTTGGAAAACACTTTCCAGTTGATACAATTTTATAAACAGGAGTTAGGTTTCAAAATGACCTGTGTCGGTATGTTTTAGCAAAATTAATGTTGATTTGTCCCAACTACTATTACAAAGTACAGTACATGATTAATAATTACTGATTTGTTGGCTATATGACTGGCTGGCTGCCTACAACCACTGTGTAGCCAGAAGGTGGCTGGCATGCTGATTCAGTGCACTCTGTACAGATCCTGGACCAATGCACTATGGCTCTCCTGTGAGGCAATAAATTTATCTTACGACATCTGGTGTTGATTATCCACTTATCCAACCTGCCTACCTATGTCTATCTGACTGTCTTTGACTAAATTTGTGTATACTCTTGCTGGAATAATTTTTAGACTTACTCGACTGCTGTGTGTGTGGCGCAGTATGTGCAAAGTGGGTGTGGGAGGGGGCAGTGAGTGCTAGGTGTGCGAGTGTGTTTCCCCAAGGGTAGCTGGCACATGCATTGATTCAGAGAATGCTGTATATTTATATAATTTTGAGAGAAACGAGTCAGTGATACTTACATACGGACAAAGTGTCACAGACAGAAACCAAAATCCACACACATACTGTAATGACAGAGATAAATAGACAGTGACATTTTTATGCTGTTGGTGAGAGCCATTGGCACCTTTTCTTCTTGTGATTGTGACAGGTGGGAGGAGCTGTGAAGGTGAGAATTGAATTATCAGTACTGTATGTCGTTTGTAAGTGTATTATAGGTGTTTGTAAGTCTGAGGTTCATATCTCAGAGACCCCTGCAGTATTGAGATGATCATTGATTGCTATGAGAGTAATTAATCTCTGTAAAAGATTTTATATGGTATTCATTTTTATGTTAATTATAAAAAATAAATGTTAGTTTTGTGATCTTTATAAATGGAAGTTTTAAATCATAATACTTCTGAATAATTTACCGGCTTTGAGGTGTTACATCGGTCCTTTGTAGCACCCAGTAATCAAAGTAAATCGAGTCGTTACAAAACCTTCTTGTGTGTCAGCCACAGCAAGAGGACAGTAACGAGTATTGCTCATTAGCAAAGCTTCACTAAATTTATTTCACCTTCCAGGATCACAATTTTAAATCTGCAAAACATCATTCATAAACTTGGTGTACTATAGTCTACAGCCACAACAGTAACCTTTTGTCTATTACTAATAGCGACAACAGTAGCAAAACACACACACAAAACTTAAACAACTGAGCACTAATGTGATGCTATTCACGTAACTGCCGATGGGTAACAATGACAATAATTTAAAAAGAGATGGGGGATTGAAACCCTCCTGAAAATACTGCATACTGTCCTATTTTCATTTAATTTTCTCATCCTGCATGTAAGTAGCAGCAAACAGTTTCTATAATAGCATTATTATTAATCTAAGGCATTTTTATTTTGTGTAATACTGTATGTTACTTTTAAGTAATTAGTTCATATTATTTTAGTCTCATAAATGTTAACTAATATCAGTTGTTGATGGGTTTGCTTAAGCAGTGACACAGGTGGCAGAAGCAAGCAAGCAAGCACTGAGTAATTATAAAAGGAAGTCATCAAGTCCGGAAGACTATGTAGCATATAGAAGGCAAAAATAACTACTTGATGTCAATGAACAGAAGCCCACGAGTAAAATCAAAATATCACAATTATTCTCCGCTCTGAGAAGGTAATTTGTTTCTGTAACATTTTTGCTGCAACACAGTCGAAGTAAACAATATTCCATGGTGAGAAGAAATAATATATTCACTGTAAACCTACATCAGTGAAGAGGATTTAAAATATTTTTGTGTGTGTCGGTTTATACTGTAGTCTGCATCATATGGCTGCTTGTCCTCAAGAAATCTTGTCAATTTATGCCTGTTCATAATAACTGTAGCAGAAACTCCTAAAAAATATAAATTCTGTAAACATTTTATACAAAAAACTGCAAGCATGAAATTAGGCTTAGCCCTCTGGCATTCAACATCTATTAAAACGAGAAGTCGTCTAAAAAAAATAGTACAGTAGTTATATTTTGGACTTTTTCTGGACATTAGATATAACAGTGTGTATGAGATTTTCGTTAAGGCTTTTCTAATGTGTTGTATAGTACTTGTCACTGGTTGTAATGGTTTTTTGAGCAGTACAGTATTTGTGTTTTAACTGTCTTTGTGTTTGCCGAAAAGCTAGTCGTACTCCAAGCTTGGCTTGGTGTTAACAGCTCTGTTCAGAATCCACAATAATCCACATAACACAATCCAATCCACTTAATTGTGTTAAGTGGATTAATAATCCACTTAATCCACAATCCACTCCACTGGTAGCCAAATGGTTATTTTTATTTGATTTGTGATTCATTCTAAAGTGAACAAAATTGAATAACAGGTGTTTCAGGCCTATGTTATAGAACTTGTCATCTGTTCTTCTCAGATGAGAAATATATAAATTCAAAATAAACTGTAAAACTAGAGTCTACCAGTGGGGTCAAATTTAATTCAGTATGTGGCTAAAAATTACACTTTTTTTTTTTACATGATGAAAAGTAACCAATTTTTACATTGTAGGCATTATTTTTTTTAGGATGCAATTTGTAAATTAAATTTAATGACTATTTGTTTGCATGCTTAAAGATCAAACATTGTGGAAAACAGTGTTATATACAGGGGTACCTCGGTTTAAGAATTTAATCCGTTCCTGGAGACGGTTGTAACCCGAAAATTCGTAAACCGAAGCAAATTTCCCCATAAGAAATGATGGGAAATGAATTAATCTGTTCTTGACTCCCCAAAAACTTCACTTCAAAATAAATTTTATATTTAATTCACCCAAATCTTCACTACAAAGGTATGCTCAAGTTATTACTTACCTTTGCTGATGACTCCTGTTGGCATATGGAAGATGGTGAGGAGGGGGGAGGAGGAGAGGTGTTACGGTTTGGAAGGGGAGTCCCCTTCCATTATAACATCAGGCAGTGAAGATTTCTCTGGAGTGCACTCACTGGCACATTTTGCCTGCATACCGCTAAGTCCTGGTTGTGGCTCACTGCTTGATTTTCTCACTTTTCTCACAAGGAAACATTCCATTGAAGATTGTTTTTCCCTTCTTTGCAACACTTGTCTGTAGTGAGGCATCACATTGTCATTAAAAAGATCAATGCAACGGCCTACTACAGCTTTATCTGGGTGATTCTTTTTAGCAAAACTTTGTAGTCCTTCCTATATTGCACACATTTTCTTAATTAATGAGGACGGGACATTCTCTACTGCCTCCTCTTCCTCCTATGAAGATTTGTTGTACTGCCTAGCTAGTTCAACAACACGAGTACCATTTTCATGTTTATGAATGATCTCTTGTTTTTTCTCTATGGTCATTCTCACATGTGATTTCTTGCCTTCAACCTTACCACTGGCTTTCTTGGGACCCATGGCGAGATATATAATAACAACTTCTATGCTCAAATGACCAAAAATCTGACAAAAATTTATAAATTCTTGTGAAGAATTCAGGCGGGATAGTCACTGGGTGTGAGACACTGGTAAACTGAGATGCGATTGCCGTGCCATCACGCGCTAGCATGGCCGTACGCTTATCAACGAACTCGTATCCCGATGCAAAGTTCGTATCTCGATTCAAATTTTCTGAACAAATCGGACTCCTAACTCGAAAGTTTGTAAACAGGGACGTTCGTAACCCGAGGTACCACTGTATACGGTAAATGCAGCTTAAATGTATTTTGAGATATTCTGTCAATTTTGTTAATAGTAAAGCTGCAGAACAAGTACTTGGGAGTTCTTGAAGGCCATTATAAAGTTATATTGATCTTAATATTAAATTTTAGATATGCATTAACTTAGTCAATATTGTAGTTTTAATTTAACGTTCGGTTTACTACCATTGCTCTTTTGTCTTTCTCGAGTGTGCACGTAGCATAAGCAAACATGAAAATTACATACATTCTTATTTATTTTCATCAATGACATTCCATACCTTGTGTATTGGTGATTTCTTTCATGTTTATGGGATTGGTCTGTTGCACTACTAAGAAACATTCAAAAGTCTAATTAGATCCCCCTCCCTCATCCCCCTAACCCCACCCTTCCCTTCCATCTGAAGCAATCAGGCTCTTAATGATGCCTTCATGTGTGAGGCTTAGGATGAAAGCATTTTTTGTACATAGGATATAAATATTTAACCCAGATGTGCAGGTGTAAAGTGTGTGCTGAAGCCAGATATAAATTTGGCTGTGTATTATTTTCTATGGAACGAATGTCGGACTTTGTGAAAGTTTCTTACAGTCTCATATGGTATGAATTGATTTGCTATACTGTTGACCATTATGCTTGAGAATATTGAAGAATCGTTTGATTTTGACCAGCACAGTATGCTGTAGTTTAACCAGTTGAGGTTATTAAAGATTCATAGTATTGTATAGTTTTTCATGCATTCATTTAACAATGTTTGTTACAACTAATCTTTTATGCTATTTTACCGTAGAACCAAAATGTTTGATGTTCTTAATGAATTTGTCCTCATTTTTTAATAATTTATGAGAATTGGAATACTGTACATTTATTCAGAATCGTTTGGGCTGACTGGATCCTAAAAACTTGATTGTTTAGAAATTTAAGTTTGATGATTTTCATTGCACTTTGTGATATTAAAATGAATAATGATAATTTATTTGATTACCCTTTCAATAACCCTTAAAGCAGTGTAATGGTAATATATATTCAGAAACATATCAGCTTATATTTTTTGTATCACCTTTAAAGGTTCTTTCTGTGGTAGAGAATACAAAAAATTCGAAATATTGAGAAAAGCTATTTTATATATTTGATGGATTTTTAGTATGCTACACTTGTTACTGTAACATTGAGGCATTCAGAAGCCAACAAAAATCTTTATCCCATGGACATTAAAAGAATTCTCTCGCACGTTCTTCCATATACTAAATGTTAGGAACTCTTCAGATATTTTTATTTCATTTTTATTTATTTTATTTATTTACAAGAAGGTACAATGGATTTGTGAGAGTATATAATATTTGTATTGTTGCATTCTTGCAAAGCCACTAACACGCATAATGTTTTGGGCAGGTTCTTAATCTAACACATCAGGTAAGATGAATAGGTACATTGAAGCAAACTTTGATATCAACATATAACTACAGTATAAACTGACAGGTGATTACACTGGTGAAAATGTGTATCTGAAGTATACAGTACATGTACTAATATTCGGGAAGTGGGTAGCACAAGATACAGTGTGAATTTGAAGCACAAGGTAGGAAACTGAAGGTGAAATTGAAACCAAGGGTGAAATTGAAACTTGGACAGGAAGCCTGTGTATATACACACACAGGTTGCCAGGTCAAGCCCAAGCAGTCAGAAATCTCCCTTTTTTTTGTTTGATGGTGAAATGCTAAAGAAAGTATTCATGAATTGTGAAAGCAAAATTGGAATTTGCAGCAGTTGTATGGTGCCCATATCTCAAGAAGCATATTAATCAAGTGGAAAAGGTGCAAAGGCATGCTGCAAAATGACTAAGACCTAAAAAACAAGAGTTACGAAGAGAGGCTAGAGGCATTAAATATGCTATAGAAGAAAAAGAGGCATTACAATCACCACTTATAATAGTGGGATTCGACCAAACTGACAAAGTGGAATTCCTGAAACCGGAAACCTCAAGAACAAAAGATCACAGATTCAAGCTAAGGAAACAAAGGTAACAAAAAAAAAAAAAAAATATGAGAAAACTTTCTTTTGCGAAGTGGTAGACGGTTTGAACAAGTTATGTACTTACCTAGTTGTGGAGAAGGTGGTGGAGGCCAAATGGGTCAGCACTTTCAAAGAGTTATCCGACAAAGAGTACTGGGAAGATGGGACACCACGAGGGTAGCTGTCATCCTGTAACTACACTGGGTGTTGTCTTGTGGCTACACTCCAGAGTCGTAGTCCTAAGTGTCTCACTTCAATTCCCAGCCTAGGCAGAAATAAATGTGTAGTTTCTTTCACCTGATGACCAGCAATAAATGTGTAGTTTCTTTCACCTGATGACCAGCAATAAATGTGTAGTTTCTTTCACCTGATGACCAGCAATAAATGTGTAGTTTCTTTCACCTGATGACCAGAAATAAATGTGTAGTTTCTTTCACCTGATGACCAGCAATAAATGTGTAGTTTCTTTCACCTGATGACCAGCAATAAATGTGTAGTTTCTTTCACCTGATGACCAGAAATAAATGTGTAGTTTCTTTCACCTGATGACCTGTTCACCTGATAAATAGGTACCTAGTAGTTAGAAAGCTGTGTAGGATGAACATAGGTCAGTTACTTAACATACCCCTCCCCCTCGTTCGGCACAGGGGGGCTGACGGCTGAGCGGACAGCGCTTGGGGTTCGTAATACAAAGAGTTTGGGTCCGAGGCAGAAACAAATGGGCAATTTTTTAACCTGATGCACCTGTTCACCTAGAAGTAAATAGGTACCTGAGAGTTAGACAGCTGTTACGGGCTGCTTCCTGGGTGTGTGTGGGTGTATGGAAATTAGGATTAAAGACTTGCCCGAAACGCTATGCATGCTGGTGGCCATACAAGAATGTAAGAACTTGTATATATATAAATAAAAAAATAGAAACTGTACTTGTAGTCAGTCCCAAGGCGATAGTTGATACGACGATGTGCATTGAATTTCAACCTAACCTAACACACACACACACACACACACACACATATATATATATATATATATATATATATATATATATATATATATATATATATATATATATATATATTTATTTATGTTCAATAACTTATCTCCCAAATTAATTTAGTTGAGAAAGCTACACCATGGATGAATCATACGTTACAATTTGTTAACATAGACACCAATCGTATATATAAATATACTTCTATATACAGAACATACACACAATATATCAATCCGAGATGATTGAAACCCCCCCCCCTCTCTCCAAAATTTGCCCGAAACGCTTTGCGTAATAGTGGCTTTAAGCATTGTATGTACTAGCTCTATCTATAAATCCATCAATTTTTGTAAAAAATCTCTTGTATGTATGTACCTTACCTAAATAAACATTTATTTATTATATTTTAGGCATTGTATGTACTAGGCTTTAGGCTTTAGGCTATTAGGCTTAAGGCATTGTATGTACTAGCTCTATCTATAATTCGATCCATTAATGTAACATCACTTGTATGTATATACCTTACGTGAATAAACATATTTATTATTATTTATTTATTTATTTATAAAACCCCCCCATTGAAGACATGTATGTTTCCCCAGAGTCCCCCCTCAAGCTGCCGCAGGTGAAAGGGACGGAGCCCTGCTCTGGGGGAGAGGGTGATAGTGTCAGCCGCCGCCGACAGGTGGCAGGCCGATCTGTTGTTCTTTTCTCCCCCTCTGTGACAGTGAAATCAGTTCCGTCGGGGAGGAGGAGGAGGGTGTGATAATTATGTGTGCCACGACACCTGCCGCCCTTAACCCGTGTTTAATGTAGCCAGGGGCGAGGCAGCAAGATGAGCCTTATTATGGACAATAGGCTGGATGCTGTGGACACGGAGGCGGAGGTGAAGAAGCTGCAGGCCTTAGTGAAGGAGCTGGAGATCCAGAATGAGGAGCTGCGGTGTGAGAGGCAGCAGTTGATGAAGGAAGGGGGTGTTGGGTCTCCTGTGGGCGGCGTGGGCGGCCTCTCTCCGGCGGCGCCCGGCACGCCCAAGCGCCACCTGGACGCCACTAACCTGGACGCCATGGATCCCATAGGGCTGGACGAGTCTAATATCTCTGATGACGAGACCTGGTGAGTGGGCCGGGGGTTCCTGGGCTCTCGTGGCCCGCCTCTCTCTACACCTGTCTACACTTGTGCCATCTGTACACACCTGTGTACACTTGTCCCACCTGTGTCCATCTGTACACTTGTGCCACCTGTACACACCTGTGTACACTTGTGCCACCTGTACACACCTGTGTCATTTGTACACCTGTGTCCATCTGTACACTTGTGCCACCTGTACACACCTGTGTACACTTGTGCCACCTGTACACACCTGTGTCATTTGTACACCTGTGTCCATCTGTACACTTGTGCCACCTGTACACACCTGTGTACACTTGTGCCACCTGTACACACCTGTGTACACTTGTGCCACCTGTACACACCTGTGTACACTTGTGCCACCTGTACACACCTGTGTCATTTGTACACCTGTGTCCATCTGTACACTTGTGCCATCTGAACACCTGTACCCACCTGTGCCCATCTGTACACCTGTGCCATTTGTACACCTGTGCCGACCTGTGCCATTTGTACACCTGTACCCATCTGTGCCATCTGTACACTTGTGCCATATGTACACCTGTACCCACCTGTGCCCATCTGTACACTTGTGCCATCTGTACACTTGTGCCATATGTACATCTGTACCCACCTGTGCCCATCTGTACACTTGTGCCATCTGTACACTTGTGCCATCTGTACCCACCTGTGCCCATCTGTACATTTGTGCCATCTGTACCCACCTGTGCCCATCTGTACACTTGTGCTATCTGTACCCACCTGTGCCCATCTGTACACTTGTGCCATCTGTACACCTGTACCCACCTGTGCCCATCTGTACACCTGTGTCCACCTGTGCCATCTGTACACCTGTGTCCACCTGTGCCATCTGTACACCTGTGTCCACTGTGCCATCTGTACACCTGTGCCATTTGTACACCTGTGCCATCTGTACTCCTGTGCCATCTGTATACCTGTGCCACCTGTGCCATCTGTATACCTGTGCCACCTGTGCCATCTGTACACCTGTCCCCACCTGTGCCATTTGTACACCTGTGCCTACCTGTACACCTGTGCCACCTGTACCCACCTGTGCCACCTGTACACCTGTGCCACATGTACCCACCTGTATACCTGTGCCACCTGTATCCACCTGTACATCTGTGCCACCTTTACCAACCTGTACACCTGTGCCACCTGTACCCACCTGTACATCTGTGCCACATGTACACACCTGTGTCACCTGTACACCTGTGCCACATGTACACACCTGTGTCACCTGTACATCTGTGCCACATGTACACCTGTGTCACCTGTACACCTGTGCCACATGTACACACCTGTGTCACCTGTACATCTGTGCCACATGTACACCTGTGCCACATGTACACCTGTGCCACATGTCCACCTGTGCCACATGTACACCTGTGCCACATGTCCACCTGTGCCACATGTACACCTGTGTCACCTGTACACCTGTGTCACCTATACACCTGCATCACCTGTACCCACCTGTGTCACCTGTACCCACCTGTGTCATCTGTACACCTGTGCCATCTATACACCTGTACACCCATACACCCATGTACACCCATACACCCCTGTACATCCATACACCCCTGTACACCCATACACCTTTGTCACCTCAAGTGACCATGTCTATTTGGGAATAAAGTATGCAATGCGTTGTAATCTGGAAGAAAATATGAAGGTTGATGCAATTGAAAAACCTGACTTTAGGAGAGGACTTTATGGCAACCTTAGAAAATTTTTAGTGAGTATAATTGGACAGACTTGTTGCTAGGCAAGGAAGTGAATGAGATGTATGTCAAGTTTTGTGAAATATATGATAAAGGCACAAAAAAATTTATACCAAAACAGAGATGCAGAACTATGAAACAGGATTGGTTCAACAGAAAGTGCGAGAGGGCCAGAGACCAAAGACACAAAAATGGAATCAATACAGGAAGAGGCCAAACCCCCAAACATACCAGCGATACAAAGATGCGAGAAACAACTACACGGCAGTGAGGAGAGAGGCAGAAAGAAATTTTGAAAAAGAGATTGCAGACAAATGTAAAACAGAACCAGGTCTATTCTATAAATTCATAAACAACAAATTGCAGGTAAAGAATAATATTCAGAGGTTGAAAATGGGAAAAATATTCACGGAAAATGAAAAGGAAATGTGTGAAACATTAAACGAAAAGTTCCAAAATGTGTTTGTACAAAATGAAATCTTCAGGGAACCAGGTACAATACAGTCTCAATACAATACAGTACAGATTGTGCAGTCTCCGTGGTGTAGTGGTAAGACACTCGCCTGGCGTTCCACGAGCGCTATGTCATGGGTTTGTATCCTGGCCGGGGAGGATTTACTGGGCGCAATTCCTTAACTGTAGCCTCTGTTTAACGCAACAGTAAAATGTGTACTTGGATGAAAAAAACGATTCTTCGCGGCAGGGGATTGTATTCCAGGGACCTGCCCGAAACGCTACGCGTACTAGTGGCTGTACAAGAATGTAACAACTCTTGTATATATCTCAAAAAAAAAAAAAAAAAAAAAATAAAAATAAGAATACCAGAGAACAACATAGAGCACATAGGGGTGTCTAGAGACGAAGTGGAAAAAATGCTCAATGAGCTAAATAAGAACAAAGAAATTGGTCCAGATGGAGTTTCACCATGGGTTCTGAGAGAATGTGCACTTGAGCTCAGCATTCTTCAACTGATTTTTCAGGCATCCCTGTTTACAGGAGTTGTAGCTGATGTGTGGAAAAAGGCTAACATAGTTCCAATCTACAAAAGTGGAAGCGGGGAAGACCCCCTTAATTATAGACCGGTATCATTGACAAGTGTAATAAATAGTAAAAATATTGGAAAAAATAATTAAAACTAAATAGGTAGAACACCTGGAGAGAAATGATATAATATCAGACAGACAGTATGGTTTTCGATTTGGAAGATCCTGTGTATCGAATTTACTCAGTTTCTATGATCGAGCAACAGAGATATTACAGGAAAGAGATGGTTGCGTTGACTGCATCTATCAGGACCTAAAAAAGGCTTTCGACAGAGTTCCACATAAGAGGTTGTTCTGGAAACTGGAAAATATTGGAGAGGTGACAGGTAAACTTTTAACATGGATGAAAAATTTTCTGACTGATAGAAAAATGAGGGCAGTGATCAGAGGCAATGTATCGGACTGGAGAAATGTCACAAGTGGAGTACCACAGGGTTCAGTTCTTGCACCAGTGATGTTTATTGTGTACATAAATGATCTACCAGTTGGTATACAGAATTATATGAACTTGTTTGCTGAATAGAGCCCAGTAGCTTCTACATCCCTGTACATTGAAACTTTCTAGATGGATGTAATAGAACTCATGAGCATAACTCCAACAATATACATTTCTCTGCTATTCCCAGAATTGGATTAAATCTATGCAAACATGCTATGCAAATATAAGGACCCAATATCTGGAAAACACTTCCTAATGAATTAAAAAATTGTCCAACTTATACTTTATTTAAAACTAGAACAATGAAGTGACTAATTTCATTGTGATAGTATCCCATCTTGTGCTGTCAACTCTCACAGTGCTACTAATTCACCTAGAATTTTATAATATATAAATGCAACTTTCAGTTCCAGTTACTATGATTCAGTCATTATATTTGTTATTCAGTATTGAATATTCCTCCTTTTTTGTTTAGCGTTAGGACCTGCCCGAAACGCTATGTGTGTTAGTGGCTTTGCAAGAATGTATCGCTTAATCACCAACGTACGTACTCTCACAACCTATTGTACCTTCTTAAATAAATCACTGTAATGTGTACACTTTTGGATAGAATGAAACAAAAGTGTATGTACAATAATGTGAATGAATAAAAATTTGTACATTGGTTTTCCATGACTACAGTATTGTGCTGTACAGTATACTTTTTAGGAAAGTTGAAAAAAAAATTGTGTGAAATTTAAGGGCTAATATGTTATTTTTGTTGTACTGCTATTGTCAGTGGCTGTAGGCTTAAACTGTTGTATATGTCATGAGTAAACACCTAGAAACGTTCATTATGTATAATAATAATAAATCATTGTGCCGGGGTACAGGAAGCCAGAGTGTTTTCATACGTTACGCTTTTATCGAGGTCCCCCCCCCCACATGGTCGAAATACTAACACTGCCCAGGATGCAACCCCACAACAAGCAAACTCACTATGAGTACCTACTTACTGCTAGGTGAACAGGCCATTAGGTGAAAGGAAATGTGCCTAACCATTTCTGTCCCGCCCGGGATTCGAACCCAGAAGTCTCGATTTTGATTCGAGAAGGAACCCGACTGTACTACCCGGACCCAAATAAACTATATGGCTAGATGCTCTCCAGTGCCAATACGGTAGCTGGCCGAAACCTGAGTGTGGTAGCACCTCACTCAAAATCGGGATCATATTGGTCCAGACCCCAATCCAGATTAGTGAGAATTTTGAAACACTTTCTACTGCTTTATTTATCTGTAATTTTTCTTTGTAGTTTTAGCATAGCAATTAATATACAGTTTGTTTCTGCATGTTGTAAAGCTGGCTATATAATTGTTGTATGTTTAAATTCTTGCCTTGAGCTCTTTCCTGCTTTAAGACACTGTCTACTTTCATTAATCCGAGTATAGGGGCCAACCCCCCCCCCTCTCCCTATGAGTTGACCAAACATTAGAGATTAGATTTACTTGATCTAATTAGTATTTGTTATATGGACAAGGTGTATGAGAAGCTGCAGTTATTACCGCCACTTTCTACAATGCTTCTCTTTAAAATGAATGAAATGGAGAAAGTTTAAGTGGCTTAGCCCCAATGGACAGAGTCCTTTACACTTTCTGTTTACTTTAAAAGGTGACGGGTAGAAACTGTCTCTGTATGCAGAATCCATTGCAAAAGTAGTGAATGTGTCTTGATTATAAGATATGCAAATAATGCTCCCAATTTTTGTCCACCATGTTTAGCACAGATAGCTTTAGGATGTTCATACTACATATTATTGTGATTAGAAATGACTTTTAGGTTTGTTAAAGAGTTCCAGGTAGGAGCAGAAAAACGAGAGTAACATAAAGGAAAAAAAAATGAGCTTCACTTGATAATTGCTCGAGTTTTTTAACATTTATGAATTTTAAAATGAACAAGGAATACACTTTGACTTAAAATTTAATACATTGACAAAACTTAATTTTCTACAGTTGGTGAGGAAGGATTAGAGAGTTTTCCTTATGATTGGAAACATAAATTTTTAGAATGAGTCTAAATCTGATCACGATCAGTGGTAAATGGAAGAGCCGTGAGTGTTGGTATAGAGAGCACACTGCGTGAAAGTGAAAGTCAGACGGTGAAACTGGGCAGCTAAATGCCAATGGGTCAAGCTCAAGGGAAATACTGGGAAGAATGTAAGTGTGTGTGTGTGTGTGTATGTATGTATGTGTGTGTGTGTGTGTGTGTGTGTGTGTGTGTGTGTGTGGGAGTTACCTGTTTGTGGTTACAGGAGTGTGTGGGAGTTACCTGTTTGTGGTTACAGGAGAGTGTGGGAGTTACCTGTTTGTGGTTACAGGAGTGTGTGGGAGTTACATGTTTGTGGTTACAGGAGTGTGTGGGATTTACCTACAGTAATTGTGGTTTCAGGAGTGTGTATGGGATTTACATATTTGTGGTTACAGGAGTATGAGGGATTTACATGTTTGTGGTTACAGGAGTGTGTGGGATTTACATTTTTGTGGTTACAGGAGTGTGTGGGATTTACCTACAGTAATTGTGGTTTCAGGAGTGTTTGGGATTTACATGTTTGAGGTTTAAGGAGTGTGTGGGATTTACCTACAGTATTTGTGGTTACAGGAGTGTGTGGGATTTACATGTTTGTGGTTACAGGAGTGTGTGGGATTTACATGTTTGTGGTTACAAGAGTGTGTAGGATTTACATGTTTGTGGTTACAGGAGTGTGTAGGATTTACATGTTTGTGGTTACAGGAGTGTGTGGGATTTAACTACAGTATTTATGGTTTAAGGAGTGTGTGGGATTTACATGTTTGTGGTTTCAGGAGTGTGGGATTTACCTACAGTATTTGTGGTTACAGGAGTGTGTGGGATTTACATCAGTACTGTATTTGTAGTTACAGGAGCATGTGAAATTTAACTACAATGTTTGTGGTTTTAGGAGTGAATGGTGATTTCCCCCTTTTGTGGTTATAGGTATGTGGGGGATTTACTTGTATGTGGTTTCAAGAGTGCATGTGTGTGTGCGTGAGGTTTGCCTGTTTGTGGTCACACAAGATAAAAGTTATACGTGTGGTGTTTTATAGTCTATATATATTTAATGTATCATAGACTTAATTTATTTAATGGCCGCAAAAAAAGACCAATTCGGAGGGCTGTCGGTCTTCAGCAATTAGCTCGGAGACAGTTTCAAGGAGCAACAAGGTTGCTTAACTGACTCTGCAACTGTAAAGCTGGGAAGAGTGTGAATGAAACGACAGATACGGCTGCCATCTCATCACACTCGGAGTAATTAGTTGTTAACCAAATGAGTTGGCAAAGGAATAGCCCTATTGCTAAGTGCATCTGATAATTTCTTAACAGAGGAATAACTAGCCATCCTTTTGTTTCCTGAATTTATCTGAGGGCCACTCACATTCTAAAGGACTTGACGAGGACAGTAAGCCGGTGGCTTGTCAAAGGTCCTCCCATTAGCCCTGAGGATTTTTTTCCAGCTGAATGGCTTCCGCACATAGGCTTGATTCAAGGGTTTATAACCCTGTGGGTGATAAAGCATCTCCTGTTTTCAGTCCTGCATTGTGGCTTGCTGAGTTTGAAACCCTTGCTTTTTGTTTGTGTCACATCTGACCTTTTGAAGAAATTGTTCGGATCAACATCCTCCAAATTGTTCAGTACAGTATTTTAAAAGTTTCAATGAGATCCGCTCTGTTTGCAGTGCTGTTAGCCCTAAGGCCCTCAACCATTCCTGGTACGAGAGTTGGCTTAGTCTGGAATGATTTTTGCCGCCCAGTGTTGTGCTTTCTCTTAAAAAAGCTGTCTTTCTGAAGATGAGGTCTCAATGCTTGGTCATTATACAGTATTCCAAGTGGGGGCAGACCAGAGATTTGTACAGTCGAATCAATACCTTCTTGCCCTTAAAGTCAAAGGTGTGCTTGATTATTATTAGGGTTTGGGTAGCTTGTTTGCTTTTTTTTTTTTTTTTTTTTTTTTTTTTTTTTCTGCTGCTCCTACCTGCTGTGCAACTTTCAATGAATGGTGGATTTAGACTCCAAGGTCCTTTTCCTCATCAATCTGCTGCAAGGTAATGTTATTTATTTGGTAGTTGTGGCATGGGTTGTTATGCCCCACATGCAAAGTGTTGCATTTTTCAATATTAAAAAGTAAAAAGCATTTGCCAATCTTCTGATAATTTTTGGAGATCATGAAGATCTCTTTGTAAGGCTTCAATGTCATTTTCATTTCTCAGTTTACCATAGATCTTATAGTCATCTGCAAATTTTATGATGTGGTTTGTAATATTCTTATCTGTCATTGAAGTGTACAATATGTGAAAATAAGAGTTGCCCCAAAATGTACCCCCGTGGTACCCCACTCACCAATGTCACATTCATTTCCATTTAGCACGACTGCTTTTTTTTGTCTTTACCATTGTTTTATACATTCTAGTATTGTGCCATTTATTCCATGTGCCTGTAATTTCCTTGCTAGTCTTTCATATGGTACCTTATCAAAAACTTTAGCAAAATCCATGTATAGTGGGGCCTCGATTTACGATGGTAATCTGTTCCCAGAGACGTATTGTAAGTCAAAATATAGCAAGTCGAAGGAATTTTTCCCATAAGAAATGAAGGGAATTGAATTAATCTGTTCCCCACCCTCCAAAATATTAACTTACAAGTACATTTTATACTGAATACACTTTTTTTCTCTTAACTACAATACAGTACATATGTTTATCTTACCTTTATGGAGGACTCTTGATGGCGTATGGAAGATGGTGATGAGGGGGGGGGGGAGAGGTGTTACTGTTTGGAAGGGGAGTCCCTTTCCATTATAACATCAGGCAGTGATGACTTTTCTGGGATACACTCTCTGGCACGTTTTGCCTGCATACCACTAGGACCTGCACTGCTTGCTTGTCTTACTAAGAATCTGTCTAAAGACACTTGTTTTTCCCTACATTATAACACTTGTCTGTAGTAAGACATCACATTGTCATTTAAAAAGACAATGCAATGGCCTGCTACAGCTTTATCTGGGTGAGTTTTTTCAACAAAACTTTGCAGTTCTTCCCATACTTCACACACTTTCTTAATGAAGAAGGGGCATCCTCTACTGCCTCTACTCGCAACAATTTTCTTAGGTTGAACCTTACCACTGAGTTTCTTGAGACCCATGGCATGATATATAATAATAAATTTTATGTTCAAAAAGCAAAAAATCACCACAAAAACGGAATTTCTTATAGGAATGATTGTCACTAAGCGGGCAGCTCTAGTAAACTGAGGCAGGTCGGCCCGCATGATCGGGAACCACGCGCTCGGTTGACCCAAACGTGTACCAACAAATATCGTTAGTCGACGACACTATCGTAAGTCGAGTCACATTTTTCGATCAAATTTACATCGTAACTCGAAATTATTGTAAGTCAGGGCAATCGTAACTCGAGGTGCCGAGCCCCCTGGTTACGAGTTTTTTGGGTTACGAGCAGGATTTGCTCAGAAAATTTGTATCGGGATATGAGAGTTGCCTCAGGATATTGATATGTGTACGGACCGACTAGCATGTGGTGGCACGGCGATCGCTGCTCAATTTACCAGTGCCTCACGCCCAGTGACTATCCCGCCTCAATTCTTCACCAGGATTTAGTGTTTTGTTGGATATTTGGCCATTTGAACATAAAAGTTGTTATTATATATCTCGCAATGGGTCCCAAGAAAGCCAGTGGTAAGGTTCAACCTAAGAAAATAGTTGTGAGTAGAGGATGTGCCTTCCTCATTAAGAAAATATGTGAAGTATGGGAAGAACTTCAAAGTTTTGTTAAAAAACTCGCCCAGATAAAGCTGTAGCAGGCCGTTGCATTGACCTTTTAAGTGACTGTGTGATGTCTTACTACAGACAAGTGTTAAAATGTAGGGAAAAACAAGTGTCTTTAGACAGATTCTTAGTAAGACAAGCAAGCAGTGAGCCACAAGCAGGTCCTAGTGGTATGCAGGCAAAACGTACCAGAGTGCGCACCCCAGGGAAGTCCTCACTGCCTGATGTTATAATGGAAGGGGACTCCCCTTCCAAACAGTAACACCTCTCCTCTTCCCCCCTCCTCACCATCTTCCATACGCCAACAGCAGTCATCAGGGAGGGTAAGTAATAACTTGAACATAGTTTGCAGTGTAGATTTCGATGAATTAGGTATAAAATTTAGTTTGAAGGGAGGTTTTTGGGTAGTCAGGAACGGATTAATTCATTTCCCATTATTTCTTATAGGAAAATTAGCTTCGGTTTACGAGTTCTCGAGTTACGAGCCATCTCCAGGAACGGATTAAACTTTTAAACTGGGGTACCCCTGTACATCCACCGGAAGTCTTAGTAGCTCGTTATGGCTTCCATAAATGTGAGCAGGTTTGTAAGGTAGGATCTGTTTTGAACAAATCCATGTGGCATTGATTTTACAAGAATGTTCGCTGAGAGATGGTGAAATAATCCCTACCCTTAGGTTTCTCTCCATGAACTTGCGGATGTGTAAAGTCAAGCTGGTCAGATGGTAGTTTTCTGCTGAGCTCTTTCTGCCCTTTTTTTGATTATAGGGGTGACTCTTGCATATTTCCAATCTACGGGAACTATCCCTTGGTCCAGAGATTTTCTGAAACGTTTTCAATTATTGTTCAAAGGGTATGTTGATTATTATGATCAGACTATGCTCTTGTGTATATTGAGTGGTCTCCTTGGTGGTGGATTTATCTTAGGTCTTCCCTCCAATTAGGTGGCAAGATCATTTGAAAAGGTTCTTGTCTTAGTATGGCACAAGTTGTGGATAGCTTGTTGGGTGTATGAGTTAACTATTAGGTGGACCATTTGTAGCGGTATTTGGGTGTATGAGTTTTATATTATATATATTGTGACGGTAAAAAATAGGTGTTATTGCAGTCTTCCCTAGGCAGAAGGAATGCCTGTCACAAAATTAAAAATTAAAGAAAAAAAAGTTAAACTGCAAGTTGTCTTCACGGTGAGGTTAACTGTAGGAGAAAACATACAGAACAAAAATTTAAAAATACTTTACTTTAATAGAAATTACTTTAAACAAATTACAAAATATATACTGTAATAATATCCAGGCTTGGCTTTAATACAAAATGTGCAAAATAAAATATGGTGCAGAATACCATGAGCCAGTCTGACTAAATCCGTTACCACACCGAGATGTGTCAATGGGTCTACTCAGTTGAGCACACAGGAGTAATCTGAATCTTTGAGAGCTTGGTAGCCCTATATATACAGAATATCGGTCGGCAGAGGGCGCTGATGTCTTCTTTAAACTATGAACCGGCTCCTTTTATTGCTTGTTTGGGAGGGCGTGGTCTCCCAGGTGCGAGGTGGGGTGACGGGCAGTGGGGTAGGGAGGAGACTGGTAGACTGTCTAGACGTCTGGAAGTAGTAGTTGTTGTTCTTGGCTGCAGTTCTTGATTACATAGACGTGAATGAGTAGAATAGGCGATAAGGGAGCAGGCCGAATCTCTTCCTAGAGATTTTACCGTGACAATACTGTATATATAATACATTAGATACATCTGCATTTGTACAGCTACCCTAGACTATATGAAGGGGGAGTACAGTGTGTCAAAAAGCTAGCTACGTGGTACTAAAAAATCCCCATCACACAGGATGGTTAGTCATACAGAGGCATGTGATAAGTACTGTAGTCTGCACTGGCAGACTCTGGGTGCATTATGAGGAAATCAAGAGTGAATAAGGTAGCAGTGATACTAAAAGTCCCCCATCTTGCAGGATGGTTAGTCATACAGGGCCATATGTTCAGTAGCCTGCACTGGCAAATTTTGGGTGCAATATGAGGATATCTTCAAGAACATGAGAGTGAATAAAGTACAGTAATTACAAAGCTCCAGGTACCTCATACCAGTGGGGTCTGAATGGTCTAATAACTGGGCATTCGGTGATGTAGAGTGGGAGATCATGCAGCAGTTCCTGCTCACAGAGTTTGCCCCTGGAGTGCTCAGGATTGGGAGATCTGTCACCTGTAGCCACCTGCCACAATTAATGGTAACCCAACCTGATCCTGGCAACCACTGTGTCGCACAGTCTGGTGTACGTTTTGTGCTGTCCATAGATATATGTTTCAGATCTGAACAAATCATAGCTTTTTATCCTGGTGCTTTCAGGTCGTTGGGAGTAAGTAATTTCTTTCTTATCAGACCTGAGTGTTTGGAACAATATAGTTTTGACAGCAGAGATGGGGATACCTAGATCTAATTCAACTTTATCCTTGTTACATGCTAATTTGGCTGCAATGTCTGTCTCATTATGATGGGTTATATTTGTGTGATGGTATCCATACAAAAGAGATTCGAAACCCTTTACTCTGTGCAGCGATTAGGTCATTTTAATTGGTAGTATGAGGTTCTTGCTGTCGATCTTCCAGGAGAAGTTTTCAATTGCTTGAAGAGCAGACTAAATCACAAAATATTATTCCTCCAATGTTTTTTAATGTACTGGTAGCTAGTTGTAATGGCGCTAGTTCTGCTTGTGTGGAGGTCAGCCAGTTGTTTAACCTGACACTGACACTGTGTGCAAATATTATGTCTATAAAACCTACATGCTGCAGCAGTCCGTCCATGAGTTAACTATTAGGTGGATCATTTGTAGCATTGTTGGTTGACTGTGAACATTGTAGTTGTCTTTTTTTGCTTTGTTTTCTTTCTGAGGATTTTATTTCTTCATTGAAGGTGATCACAAATCCTCTGCTCACTGTACCTCTGTGATGTAAAGACCAGATTTTTCCCTCTGGTCTGGTAACATTTTTGCATTCTGATGATGCTAATATTGAAGCATAATATTTGTGCAAAATAATCAGCTGTGCTTTTATGTGGAAGGTGTGGAGGGTGTGGAACAGTGCAGGTCTGATATGCTACACCTACTTTGTCCATTCTTTATCTTCCGAGCTTTGAAATGGCTTCAACTTCAGGCAAAGACACAGGTTGCTTAATCTCAGTGTTTTGATCTTAATGTGCAGTTAGAATTTAAAACCAAAGGATCAATTCATGAATGTTCGAAATAAGATAAATAGGACACTGGTATTTTTTAATCGAAACGTTAGTAACAAGACACCTGGTGTTCTTCAGCTATATCTTGATCTGGTTAGGCCCCATTTAAATTATGCAGTTCAGTTTTGGTCAAACAAAATAAAGTCTACTCTGTGCAGGACAATGTGTCGAAATTATCTATGGTTTATTGTATGTGTGTGTTGAGAAATATGCATGGAAAAAAGTGGCAAGGTGAACACTTCAAGTTGGCTCACTGTATCTGGCATTATTAAAAATGTCGTGGTAATCTCATAATCTACCTCACGTATCTTATCTTTTGTTAGTCTTGGTCATTCTCACCCTCTCTTATTTTCTTTCAATCTCTCTCTCTCTCTCTCATTCCTACTCTGTCACTCATCCTCTATCTTTCATTATCTATCTCCTTTGCATTAAGTTGCTTTAGTCTTCTAAAGTGATGTAAATGCTGGACTCGGAGCAATATCCAGCCCCTTCTCTTGATTTGCAACGCTAATAGTAAAGGGTATTAAAATGCACACATCCAAGCCACCCCACCTACCTAACCTAGTCAACCTAAGCATTGAAAATGTGGATATATGTGAGCTGCTACTTTTCATATTACCCTTTACAGTACAGTATTTGTATGTTGGGGTCCCCTAATGTCCAAAATGTGATGCAGCATTAATTAAGAGGATGGGTTGAAGCCATAGAAGCCAGAAAAGATTACTAATGAGAAATGAGATGGTAGACAATATTTTCCAGGAATACAAGATACAGTACTGTATCTGGTTTATAAAATATCCGATAGAATGACATGATTTTTTTTATATACAGTACTCAGTATATATGCACGACCAAATCCAATTCGTTGCAGTGAGGGGACTCATTGCAACCGGAGATGCCTACAGGATGCATCTCCCATTTCCCTATAGGCTAAAATTTCACTTGGCAAACTTTTTGTTTTAGCCTATAATAGGCTGAAATAGGCTAAAGCTACCAAATAAACATGCCTATAACTAAATTTAACCACTGCAGTGCGCCAAATGACAGATGCCGTTCGCCAATTACTGCGCCAACCGACAAAAGTATTTTTTATTTTTCGTACCTAACGTAAGGACCTAACACAAAGGTTGGATGCAAATGGTACAGCACCTATTAGGACGATACAGTGAGTGTATCCAGTTGAAGCGCTGGGCGCCACCCTTGCCCACATGCCATCTCCAATTTATGTGATACATAGATGAATCGTTTTCTGGGTTCAGTGATAATACATCTGATATAAGTAGCATAGATGAAAAGTGTTAGCGGCTTCTATGGTAGTGTTTTCCATAGATATTTTCAAGAATAGCTGAATCTCTTCCAGATTGACTGAAACTTTGAAAATAGCTGAATCTCTTCCAGAATGCCTGAATCTTTTCCAGATTGACTGACACTCTTTGAGGTTGGCTGAATCTTTTTCCAGTGTGGGACCTTACAAATTGATCTTTTCCTATAATCTTTTCAAGACTACCTTATGCTTAACAAGCTTGGCTACATAACACCTACAAGTACTAAAGCCAAGGATGTACATGAGTGCGTTATTTGCAAGCACACAGAACAGAGAAACGGGAAGTGAAAATCTATCTGTACCCGGTGCAACGAGAGCAAAGTTACGCTGTGTTCCATGGACTACTTCGTTGATTATTTTTATTTTTTATTACTCACTTCCGAAGTATTGAGTGTGTAATACAGTGTGTTACTGTGTAAATTGTGTGTGAAACTGTACATATTGTAATTTTAGTTAATTTTTTAAAAGTAATATTGCTACAATAAACATTTATTGTGGTCACATTACTGACACATGTATCACAGTTCCATGGAACATTATGAATGTTCTATTGTATACATACTGTAAAGGACACATCCTTTACAAAAAATAAAAATAAAACTGCATTGGAAATACATAGAACAAGTAATTGAAAATATATTTGTGGGAACTCGCGGTGCTTGGATGGCCCGCGCGACCGTTGCTCGTTACGCACGGGCGACCAGCCGTGATGATGTCACAGCGCACCTGGTCCACGTCCCCCACAGCCAAAGTAAGTGGAATTTGGTATTTATTTTTGCATAGGCATGTTCAGGGAGGAGACTTTAAGAAAAAAGAATTTTTTGGAACACTTGAGTTCATGCACACGGGGAAATGTCACAATAAACTCGGCGCATCACAGTGGTTAACCACATCTAGCTTATTTCTCACATCTCCAGCTGGAAATAATAAAGAACCATAGAGTTTGTTTTTAACTATGCTCAGTGGCTTTCCCAAGGCCCCCAACTATTTCATGTAATGTTGGCTTCATCTGTGAACTCAGTCCCAACATCCTTAGCAAATCTACACATCCCCTGCTTCAGTGAACTCTTGTTTGTCGAATTGGGCGAATAAATCTTGCATGGAAAGTGAGTGTTCCAACAGGAGATTTGCAGAATCGAGGTTCATTCAAGTGAGGATCCACTATATATTTACTTTGCACACTGTATGTATATTTTTAAGGTAAGATAATACTTTAGGAACATTAGGGACAAATAATAGTCTTAACTTTATTTTCAGGTTGTTCGATTCGCCTAAAGCCAAGCCTCACAATTCGGACTGGTTACGGAAAGATGTAGATGATCCAGCATTATTACTGTCTCGAAAATCCCTTATTAACAAGTTAGATCAAATTGCAAGTAAGTATTCATCATATCTGTAGGTTCCAGAATTTATGGAAAAGTAAAAGTACTGTACAACTGGAATGTATTGATCAGGGAAGCTTTGAAAATTATATATACTGGTACTATAGCAAATTTCAACCTTAAGTAAAACCAAGTGTAAAACTTCTTAACAGTGAAATAAGCTTTGTTAGGCTGTAGCCTAAAAAAGGGAACATTAAGTAGGAAAAAGGAGCCATTATAGAGAATCTACATTACAGTGGATGTTGGACAACAGTGGCAAACCATGTTGAATGTGCCAAGAGGGGTACAGTGTGTGTGTTCTCAAGATGAGAAAGGAGATAGACCGTGAAATACATTGGCTCCACACGAGTGATCATCTATAACCTGCATGTGATATTGTGATGTGACCCCCCACCCCCCCAGCCTTTGTTAAGTCCAGGCGAGCATAATTTGTCTTTATTCAGAAACATTATGTACAAAGGCTTCACCCAAGTGGACAGCCATGATCTGCATGTGATATTGTACAGGGTATTGCTAGAAAACACTTCCCCACATCACTGACTTGTTTTCCAGTGTCTCCGCACCATTCTCCCCGTCATTCCTTCAGCCCCTGCTCATCATCGGGAGTTTTGTCCCCGGAGTCCCCGCCATCTTCAAGGGGTAAGCACTTTGTGTATTTAGTTACTAACCCAGTTGAATTTTTTTGTTTGTTTAATTGGAATGGTATGCAATGTAGAGCTTCAATTGCTTGTAAGATTTGGATCTACTGTATTGATAATACAGTATAGTCTATTGTATCTATATTTCCAGATTTAGATTATCTATTGGATTACTTGATAGCTTTCATACTTATAAGGGGAAATGTTTGGTATAATGCAGAGTATGTACAGTATTAGCTGCATTACATATTGGCTTTGTTATTACTGTATTGTTCTGTAGATATACACACACGTACAGTACTGTAATGCCTAGTTTTTTCACAATTGATTTCCTTGTGATTTTGCTTAGTATATAAAAGTATTAAGGAAAATTTATTTTAATGTTTTTATGTACAGTACTATGCAGTCGATTCCCATTTGTGCAAGGTGTGTTGTCTTGGACTGTTTTTATGCACAAAAACAATTACAGTACTGTACTGTAAAACCATTTACACCAGGCATGTCAAACATGCGGCCTTTTTCAAGCACACCTACGGCTCGCACAAAGGTTACCGTAATTTGGCCCTTGGGGGACCCTCAGTTTGATATGCCTGGTTTACAGTATTGATTTATGTTGACCAGACCACACACTAGAAGGTGAAGGGACGACGACATTTCGACTTGAGAATGGTCCAGGGCGGACCGAAACATTGTCGTCCCTTCACCTTCTAGTGTGTGGTCTGGTCAACATACTTTAGCCACGTTACTGTGACTCATCGCCTGCATGAGTATTGATTTAATGTAATCAATGATCGGTTTTGCAAGCTGATTCAAGTCTGTGCAGTGAATGTTATGTTTTTGTAAATCATTGTCATTTACCCCTTAAACTGTGGGTGTTCTAAATTCTATTCACCCAAGTGGAGAGCAAGGGGCACCGTTTGTTGATAAAGTATTTGTTTGTGCACTGAAGTTGTAGTGTTGCGACCACACTGTTGTTGGAAGTTGTGTTTTTCCTGTTTTATTATATTTTAATTTAACTGTAGAGCAGATTTTATTTTAACAGTAATGCTTGCATGTTGGATGTCATTAACTAAAGATTTGTGTAAAAGGATTGTTTTTATAGGTGTTTATTAGTGCACTAATGACTACATCACAGTAATGTATTTCAGCATATTCTTAGCTATAGACCTTTTGCATGTGATGTCACACAATCACCTTTAGAAGTCAAAGGACATAGCATGTCTATTATACAGTATTTACAGTGTCAGATAATGGTAGAAACCTGTTTTGTGAGGATCTAGCACTGAATCCAATAATTGCCATATTATGACAGATTTACATTTCTTGGACATTCTCAATACTGTACTAGAATCGCCAGTACAGCTCATCGCTCTCATTTGATAATACAAATTGCATTGATAATTTATTCTCTGATAATTAATTTTAAAATTAATTTGTAATCATAATTACAAAGTATTTGAACTTTATTCCTATTAAAAGTTACGGCAATTGAAGTACCTGGTTGTTGTTATGCAAAATATCTTGATGGAAATTGAATACAGTACTCTGAATATTTTAGTTTAATAATAACAAAGAGTAATCATACTCCTGAAATTCAAGTTTACAGTAATTGTTCCTACTGGGGGGAAAAGTGATGCCACATGAGCTTGTCCTCACTCTGGCCAGCTCTCTCTCTGGCTGTGTATGATGCTGGTAACTAATCGCCTGCACTGGTAACTAATATTCCAGCGGTATTGGCAATACTGTTACTGGAGTTACACATCCTGAATTAGTAACTTCATGACCATAGTATTGAGGTAAAATTATTATTGGCTGAAGAGAGCACAAGTGCCGACATCAGTGTAAAGAAAGGTCAAGATTATTGTAGGCCTTTTTGAGTTAACGTTCTTAAGTGTTAAGGCTTTGTCAAAGCTGTTATTATACTGTATTATTATGATCTAACAAATGAATGCTAATATGCATTTGACTGAATTCCTTTTATACTGATGTTTTCATTGTTGATTTAGGTAACTGCTTTAGTTGAAATGCTAAATGAGATTTTGCTTGTGATTTACTGTACAGTACTGTACTAACAAAAGTGGTTGTGCCTAACATCGTATTATAGTGCTGATGTGTGAACTGTAGAAATGGAAGTGATGAGTTATGCTTCTACTTCAAAACTTGCAATTTCTACACTGAGGTATTATAGTAAAATGGGCCATTTTAGCTTGAAATAAAAATGTATTACATATGCAAAAATTTGAAGGTGGTATCAAAGAGCTTCATTAAAAATTTATTACTGCAAGCATCTTAAGGTATAAGTTGAACTCTAGATTTGAGAATAACTTGATAATATACAGCGTGTCTACATAACCCTTAACAGTATTGGATCACAGCATTATGTCAATACAAAATGCTGTGAGTGAAAGGTGTGAAGGTTACATGTGGACACCTGTACAAGTAAAATGTGATTGCGATCAAGGCAAGAGTTTATAATAATTAAGATTAGGTTAATTAACAAGAAGGGATGAAGTAAAATTGGTAGGAGTCATTAATGATGAAATAGTCTTCAAGAGTTCTTTTGTATAAAACTTCAGAGATCTAGTCATGAAATTGTAACATTCAATGCTGTTTATATTTTCCATACGTATTAGGGCATTAAACAAATAAGAGTTCAAGTGTTTGTCTCCTTAAGAAGCCTCAAATGCTTGGCTTAGGTTGAGGTTATAGATGTCAGGCTTCTCTATGATGGTCTGTGGAGATGGGGCGGTCTCGGTAGTACTACAGGTGTTCGTTCTCGACTCACAATTGGGAATCCCAGGATCAAATCCCAGGCGGGACAAAAATGGTTAGGCACAGTTCCTTTCACCTAATGCCTGTATTCATATAGCAGTTATGAATAATTATGAAAGACTTACAAAATAATAATAGAAATCTATCAAATTGACAAAGAGAAATTCCTGGAAACCGTATCCTCAAGAACTAGAGATCATAGATTCAAGCCAAGGAAACAAAGATGCTCCAAAAAATATTAGTAACGTTTTCTTTTGCAAACAGAGTGGTAGACGGTTGGAACAAGTTAAGTGAGAAAGTGGTGGAGGCCAAAACCGTCAGTAGTTTCAAAGCGTTATATGATTAAGAGTGCTGGGAAAAGGGACATCACGAGCGTAGCTCTCATCCTGTAACTTCACTTAGGTAATTACACTTTGGTAATTATGCATACACACAGATTGCTTGTCCCCTGACAAAAATTAATTATTGAGAAAATCAGTAGGAGCCATAAGGAGGATACGAACCTATGCGTCTTCCTAAGGAACGCCTTGGACCACTTTACCACGACATTGCAGAATTCCTATACTACAAGCCATAGGAGCATTGTGTGGAACCCTGGTTAGGCTTCAGTGGAAGCCTCAGGAACCCTAGAGGATTCAGTTAAATCCTAGATTGCAATGCTGTTACCATATCGTGGTGAAGTGGTCTAAGGCATTGCTTGGGTGTTCCCAGAGCATAAGTTCGAATCCTCCTCATTGCTCCTGTTGAATTTCTCATTGATATATCACAGTAATGTGATTTCTTTGTGTAAATGAATTATTAATAACTCTTGTAAATGGAATAAAGAACAAGTGTGTGTAAAATACACACTGGAGAAAAATTTGGACAAGGCTTTGTTCCATCTTTAATTGCAGAGGGTGGAGTGAAGCATCGTAACATTTTCTTCTCCATGTTGTGGATTTGTGCATATATTAGAGAAGATAATTTGAATAGTGTTGTGTTCAACCCTTGATAATTGAGTTCAAATGTCTATCTCTTTGTTTATTTCTCATGTGAATGTAGAGTTTCATTTTAGTTTTGTTGTTAATGTGGTCAAATGGTAGCCAGCTTCTCGGATACTAGTGAAATAATATTCCTGCCTTGAGATTTTGAATGCGCTAATTCTCTCTAACCTAGCTGGCATGTGACTGATTATGATAGATTATAATCTACAGTTTTGTATTTTTTTTGTATTAAAGTGAGCCCATTTAATTATGATACCTCACTCATCATGCCCTCTTGAGTTAACACAGCTTTGTTTTGGAGTGATTTGCTTTGACCTAGCATATACTTTCAGGTGAAATAGACACGAGAACTTTTGTGAGACCCAAGAAGAAAAGGTCTCAAGTATTTGGTGATGCTGTAAATGATGAAAACAGGAACTCTTTACTGAGGAGAGGTTTGTATAAATGCTTTGTAATTGATTAATGTTGCAGTGCCATACAGTTGTATTGCACATGATCTACAGACAAGTGGCAAGGAGACATACTTATACTAACACATTCGTGACGGTGTGCTCCAGCTGGTGGTACATGTAAGAAATGATATACCATTCCTACTGCTGTATTGGCAATGTTGATCCTGGGAAGTAGACATAGACGTTTAAGATGCATTAGAAATAGTACGCTGGACATAAATGTCTACATGATAAACCCGCTGTGTACCACCGGATGAGCGCGCTGTGGCGAACGTGTCAAAAATATCTTGGTAACTGTGTCATCATTAGCTGATATAATTTTTACTTTTCTGCTGGTCAAGCATTAAGTGAGTAACTTTAACTTTATTTGAATAATACCACATAAAACATTTATGTACTATGCTTGTGGCTATAAAAGCTAGAGTTTTGTAAAGACAATGTGGATGTCTGTACTGCAGTACGTATAGCAAAGACATTTTTATCCTTAGTAATCTCGCTTGATCATGTTGGCCAAACATCTCTTCCCTGCACACCCGTCTCTCACCTGTATAACTTTGTTCTGTCCTCTCATACCAACATTAGGGTAAAGTAGCCCATCTAGGAGACACCATAGAATGAAACCTCAAAAATGCCATGAACTCTCTGTATGTATAGTACTCCAAAAACATGTTGAAATATGTATGGGTGTTTAATAGAGAACTGTTAAAATATATATATAATATTAATTTTCTATGATTTGTTACATGGGTCTAAGAAAAAGTGTACTGTTGTTATTGTGCAGGCGATGAGTCACAATAACATGGCTAAAGTATGTTGACCAGACCACACACTAGAAGGTGAAGGGACGACGACGTTTCAGTCCGTCCTGGACCATTCTCAAGTCGATTGAGAATGGTCCAGGACGGACCGAAACGTCGTCGTCCCTTCACCTTCTAGTGTGTGGTCTGGTCAACTTACTGTTGTTATTTCTTTGACTGTCATATTTAAGGTGTTATATTGAATTTCATTAGTTCTTTTGGTTTGAGATGGATGTACATACAGTGGAACCTCGGTTAACAAATTTCCCACTTTACAAATTTTTCTGTTTATGAGCTCAATTTCTTTGAAAAATTTGACTCGGTTTACGAACTTTGTCTTGCTTGGCGAGTTTGTTGATACACTTATGGTTCGACTGAACGTGTAGTTCCTGATGGCAAGGGAGAGGCATGCTTCAGTTTACCAGTGCCTCCCGCCTAGTGACGATGGCGCTTCAATTCTTTGTAAAGAATTTCATTGTTTTCTGTTTTTTGGTTTTTGAACATAAAAGTAATTACAGTATTATATATCATACCATGGGTCCCATGTCAGTGGTAAGGTTTAACCTAAGAAAACAAATGTGAGGATGACAATAGAGAGAAAAAAAGAAGAGCTCATTCATAGAGACAATGTGATGTCTCATTACAGACAAGTGTTAAAACGTAGGGATCTCTTGAGTTATCTTGAGATGATTTCGGGGCTTTTTAGTGTCCCCGCGGCCCGGTCCTCGACCAGGCCTCCACCCCCAGGAAGCAGCCCGTGACAACTGACTAACACCCAGGTACCTATTTTACTGCTAGGTAACAGGGGCATAGGGTGAAAGAAACTCTGCCCATTGTTTCTCACCGGCGCCTGGGATCGAACCCACAGGATCACAAGTCCAGCGTGCTGTCCGCTCGGCCGACCGGCTCCCTAAAAACATGTCTTTAGATAGATTCTTAGTAAGACAAGCAAGTAGTGAGCCACAACCGGGTTCTAGTGGTATGCCTGCAAAACGTAAGAGAAAGTACCCCAGAAATGTCATCACAGCCTGATGTTATAATGGAAGGGGACTCTCCTTCCTAACACCTCTCCTCCTTCCCCCCTCTTCACCATCTTCCATAAACAAACAAGTCATCAATGAAGCTAAGATATAACTTGTACATAGTGTAGTACAAAATATTTGTAGTATTATGTATGAAATGTAATTTTAAGTTAATATTTTTGTGAGTGTGGAACGGATTGATTCAATTTACGTTACTTCTTGTGGGAAAATTTGTTTCGGTTTACGAACCGTCTCTGGGAACAGACTAAATTCTTAAGCGGAGGTACCACTATTTTAAACTGTTGGATGATACCAGGGTTATCTCGAAAATTGCATTATGGGTAACAAACCGATTAAAAATGCCTTATGATCAGTGGTTTCCAAGGAATGAGTCACTGAACACGAGTGTCCAGTTTCTAGTCTTCAGATGCATGGGAAGAAAGGAGAAAAAATAGCAAATAATATGAAAATGGTACTAAGGAGTACTAACATATCCTGGTACCTTCTCCTATACTGTCAGATATTAATAGTCTGCGGTTCTCGAGAAGCAAGCTACTGAGCTTTTGGATACCAGTTTCCTGTCTCCACACATTTACAAATAGGTTGTGTATTTCGCCATCTGGAGACCAGCACTGGGGTGTCCAGAGACCTGGATGTACGATGATACTTGAGACGCCACAGATAATTTACCTCTTCCCCAGTATTATATATATATATATATCCATTTCAGTATCATTTTATAGAGAAATCTCTCTTTTGATTAATATCAGAAATTTTACAATAAACCTGTTACCATGAAACTTATTCCACAAATACTTGCCGAATACCTGTTACGAATCCGAGTATCAACGTCCTTGAGGCCCAGTCTCTGACCAGTCCTCCTGATTGGTGGTCGGGTTAACCAGGCTCTTGATGTTGTTGAAGACTGGCAACTTTACCCTAATCACACTCCTCACATATTTTGTGCATCCATCCCAGTTTTACTCAATCCTTCCCCACATATTTTATCCCTCCAACCCAAGTTTAGTCACTCGACCACTTTCATTCACTTCATTTGAACGCTATCTAATTTTATTCCTCTTTAAGTCCATTACTCTCAACTTGTTTTTGACAGCAGAATGCCACACTTTATTTTATTATACAGTATCTCTTTAAAAATATCCTCACTCTGTAAGACTATTTATTATTTGTAGTATATTTTAGATACTGTAGCTTATAGCTATGGCTTGGGTTGATAGCTGCTACCTAAATCTGTATCCTTTATTTAACCAGTAAATGTTAGTGTAATTCTGAATTACTGTATGACCAACCTCTTGCTCTCGGATCATTCTCTGTGTATCGTCTGACCAACCTCTTGCTCTCGGATCATTCTCTGTGTATCGTCTGACCAACCTCTTGCTCTCGGATCATTCTCTGTGTATCGTCAGACCAACCTCTTGCTCTCGGATCATTCTCTGTGTATCGTCAGACCAACCTCTTGCTCTCGGATCATTCTCTGTGTATCGTCAGACCAACCTCTTGCTCTCGGATCATTCTCTGTGTATCGTCAGACCAACCTCTTGCTCTCGGATCATTCTCTGTGTATCGTCTGACCAACCTCTTGCTCTTGGATCATTCTCTGTGTATCGTCTGACCAACCTCTTGCTCTCAGATCATTCTCTGTGTATCGTCTGACCAACCTCTAGCTCTTGGATCATTCTCTGTGTATCGTCTGACCAACCTCTTGCTCTTGGATCATTCTCTGTGTATCGTCAGACCAACCTCTTGCTCTTGGATCATTCTCTGTGTATCGTCAGACCAACCTCTTGCTCTCGGATCATTCTCTGTCGTCAGACCAACCTCTTGCTCTTGGATATATTTCTTGCCCTTTGATCAACCTCTTGCCTTTGTACCATGTTTCATAATAGAATCCTTCATAATAGGACCAATTGCATTTCCTCTTTTATATTTCCTTTAGCTATTGTATTCATATTTACATATTTGTTGTCATGCAAAACATACAGTATATATGTTTTTGTTATGTACCTGTGCCTTCTTTGATAATTACTTACTTGTTCCTGTACCTGGTACATAATAAAAGCAAATACAAGCTTATAGTTTTCAAACATTAGCTAGAGGTTAAAAAAAAGCATTTCTAACACTACTGTATTCTTATAATTTATATAATAAATCACAATCATTGTCATCTCTTCAAATCACCGAGTGTGCCCTAACCAGAATCACATATTATTATTTTAGAGGTTTTGTTTGCTTTTAATTACCTAAAATTTGTTTAATTCTGTCACCAGTTTCCAATTCTGTCAATAGTTTCCAATTCTGTCACCAGCTTCTAATTCTGTCACCAGCTTCTAATTCTGTCACCAGCTTCCAATTCTGTCACCAGCTTCCAATTCTGTCACCAGCTTCCAATTCTGTCACCAGCTTCCAATTCTGTCACCAGCTTCCAA
Organism: Procambarus virginalis; assembly: GCA_020271785.1. Taxonomy (NCBI): domain Eukaryota; kingdom Metazoa; phylum Arthropoda; class Malacostraca; order Decapoda; family Cambaridae; genus Procambarus; species Procambarus virginalis. Next base: position 3,480,485 of record WNGS01087021.1, read on the forward strand.
TTCTGTCACCAGCTTCCAATTCTGTCACCAGCTTCCAATTTTGTCACCAGCTTCCAACTCTGTCACCAGCTTCCAACTCTGTCACCAGCTTCCAACTCTGTCACCAGCTTCCAACTCTGTCACCAGCTTCCAATTCTGTCACCAGCTTCCAATTCTGTCACCAGCTTCCAATTCTGTCACCAGCTTCCAATTCTGTCACCAGCTTCCAACACAGTCACCAGCTGCCAATGTTGACACTTCTTATGAGAGGCTAAAACTGTTGGTGCTGCTTATATTCTATTTCTTCTCCACATACTACACTTTGAAACCTGACGTCATATTTAAAAGAACAAGCAAGCTTAATTTTGTGTTCCCTAAACGTTGAAGTATTTCATGTAGCTTCGTAGAAGTGTTTTTCTGAGCCCCTTTACATAGGAAACAAATTTCAGCAAAGATAACCAATATTTATGTAGATTATTGTGAGTGACACCATAGAGATTTATCCAGTAACAATTATATTAACAAGAATTCTGTTTTGGCAGAGGGCAGTTCCCGTGAGTATCTGGCACGTTCTAGCGGGTCCCTGGGATCGGAGGAGGACGACCGCCTGAGCTCAGCCTCGGAGGGGAGCTTCTCGTATCACTTTGCCGACGTAGCAGATGTCAATGCTCTGGCTCGACTTCAAGAGGAAAGTCAGTATGATGCTTGCTTGGTATTGCTGGTGGTTGTATTAAAATGGAAGGTATGCTGGTTGATTGGAAGAGGGTGGTAGACTGGTTGAAGGGAAAGGGGACAGTAGACAGGGTGAAGAGAAAGGGAACAGTACTGTAGCTGGTTAGAGGGAAAGGGACAGCTGACTACTTGGTGGGAAGGGGAGAGTAGACTGATTGGTGGGAAAAGGACAGTAGACTAACTGGTGACAAAATAACATTAAACTCTTCGGTGGGAACATATGACAACGCCAGTTTTAAATTACTAATATCATTCAAAGCCAGACCCTAATTTTTTATTTGACTCAAGATCTCAACAATATAGGGTTAAATACTTTTAAGAACAAAGTCATAAAGTAGTCATACTTATAAAACTTTAAATTTTTCATAAAGGAATATTATTACTATAACACATCAGTGAGTGTATAACATTTGCATGTAATTTGGATGTAATATCAATGAATGTTATTAAATCCTTCGCAGGGTCAGGTCAGTCAATTTCTTCAAACATTTGCTTCGTTAATATAGACAATTATTGGGTGTTGTAGTATTCCTGCTCTCTCATGGTTTGAGGCTCTGGCAGTTTTCTTGAGACAACAGTATAGTCTACCCTTGCCATGTTCCAGTTTTATACGCTGCTTTGGTTATTAGTTGGTAGCAAAATAACCAAAATACAGTGACTGATCAGGGCAGTCAGAGAGCACTTGTCCACTTATCGAATCTACACCTCTTGCCTTCATTATGGTACCTTATTCAGCATTTACTTAAAATCTTTTACAAATTCTAAAATGCTATGAGATCATCTTCAGTGGAAGAGTATTATTGTTGTGCAAAACTTCACACCACTTTGGTGCATGTAGATCGTCTGATAAAGGCAGAATAGGCTACTATGAACTCTGTAAGATGTACAGATCACATAAATTGACACGTAGGTGCTCCATAAATCTTGCCTGTAATTAACCCTTCAACTGCTCATCGCATCCAGGGATGTATTAAGGTGGTCCATTTTATTCAGAAGTCCTTATGCATCTAGGGAAATGTCATATTGGAAAACAATCCAGAGCTCCATTGTCTCCTTCCAGAGCTTTAGTAAAAAGATGTGAACCATGTCTGGCACATCACCATCCAGCAACTAAACATGCAGGATGGCCATGCTAGAAACTGTTGGTGCTATGTAAAATTACAAGGACTTTGATGGACTTAGAAGATCTTTGTGATGAAGAGGAATATATAACAAGTAGTGAACATGATTATTATCCCTCAGAATGTGTAATATGCTGCTCTGATAGCAAGGGAAGGATATTTTTTACAACAATATCCAATTCTGCTGAAAACATAGTTATAACATAAGAGACTATGAACAAAAGAGTATTGGCAACTGGAGAAAGCTTACTGGCCCAAGTGAGGCAGCTCTTTTTTTTTTTAAATTTTTTATATTCACATAGCAATACAGCAAACTGTAGAAGGCCTATTGTCTAATATAATGTAGCTCCTATTTCTGGGGAGGAGCCCATTGTGACTCCCTGAAGCCATATACCGAGATGGACTTCGTCTACCAGGTTGCATCTGCTGTGGAGTTCTTAGGCCCACTGGGGACCAGAGAAAGAACTTGGCCCCCCTCACAGAGGTGAAGGAAGCAGTGACATTTCACCACCTCACCAGGCAAGGCATGCTGAAAGTTAATGAGTCAAAGCAAATCACTGCTAGGTTCAAGCAGTGGTTTGCTTCCAAACAAAAGCCTCACAACCAGCCTAATGAATGCCCTCCAACTATATAAACAAATAATCAAATCTCTTGAAACTATCATGAGCGTGTTTGTCCCTTCTTTCCCACTCATATGAGTCGGAATGAGGCTCTCCCCCTTCAAGAGTCTGGGCTGTCAGTTCTTACGCTGATGTGGTTGAGGTCACTTGACTGTTGTTGTGGTTCCTGGGTCGCCTTTCTGCCATGCGGGCATTGCTGTTCAGCCAAGTGATTTTGGGTCTTTTCATCCTACTGTGTAGGGTGAACCTGGCATACAGTGCTTGAACCTGCATGTGCTCAGGGTTTCCTTCTCTGTGTGCTCCCTAGCGCTGCACTTGCATTGCCAAGGTTGTCTTCTCTGAAGTTTTCGGGGGTCGCTTCCTCAGTAGCCCTTCTTGTATGTGGTGATCCTCGCCCAGGGTGAGTTGGGTCTGGTAATGCCCGTCTTAACCCAGGTTAGAAGTGACTTTAGCTGGTGGGACACACTGGTGGTTCATGGGCTTCCTATCAGCGTACAGAGGTCGGCCTTCATAGCTGTGTAACCCAGGTAGTCTCAACTTAATTTTAGGTCCAGTGTAACATTCCCAGTGCCTGGGTGTCCTGATTGACTTACCCTTCAGGCCTGGGTAATTCCCTGCAGGTTCGGTGATCCTGGACGCTGGACTTGTGATCCTGTGGTCCTGGGTTTGATCCCAGGCGCCGGCGAGAAACAATGGGCAGAGTTTCTTTCACCCTATGCCCCTGTTACCTAGCAGTAAAATAGGTACCTGGGTGTTAGTCAGCTGTCACGGGCTGCTTCCTGGGGGTGGAGGCCTGGTCAAGGACCGGGCCGCGGGGACACTAAAAAAAAAAAAAAGCCTTGAAATCATCTCAAGTTAACCTGCTCTCGCTTTGTGCGCTTTTGATGGTTACTCATCATCAATGTCATGAGACGACGATCACTTGTTTTGCCTCCATCATGCCATCTGTTGGGTCAGCGACATCTTCGATCTCGAGTTCTGTTGGGTTTGCTCTTCCCATGTAGCTCTTCGTTCTGTTCCTCCTGATGAGGTTAGGATGTATTAGACGTCTTCCACTTTGAGTTGCGTTCCTCGTTTACAGCAGTTGGATGCCCCGGAGCTGCCCCGACTGGTGTTCAGTTTACTACAGGAAATTTTTTTTTTTTGGTAAAACAGAAATTCCTATAAACTATTTTTAGATAGTGAAAATAAAAGAAAACATTTGTCCTTGTTATATGATAGACTTAATAGCCTAACTAATTCAATATGGTTAGGCTAAATAGTCAATTCAGTAATACAGCATTGTACATGTACTAGACTGAAAATCTTTCCAGAGCAAAAATATAATTATAAATACAAAAAACTATTCATAAACTGCTTTAATGTTTAGAATTTAGAATGAAGGTGAAAAAGGAACGTGATCTGTCAGTCATTGTACCTACAAGTCCCCAATTACTACTGTACTGTGGTCACGTGGCTTAGGGGTGAAGGGGGGTCAAAGGAGCATTACCGAAGGTTTTGATACCGAGTTTCTCTCGTCTGTGTGGCTGGCAAACTTGTTAATCACCGTCACAGGGTACCTTAATTGTTTAGTGAAGGTCTAGTTCATTCAACATAACGCAACACCTTTTGTTGTTGGTGAATTCATTGAGAATTTACATATGCCCGAAGATAATACGTGAATCATTAAGGTTTCTGTTTGTCCTCTAAAACTATCATGATTGGCAATTAACCGGACTAGATAAGTGACATATAAAAAAAACGTCACATTTAGTGATCAAATTAAAAGTTGTAAGCAGGTTAGTACTGAGTGGCTTGTCTTCAAGGCAAGTTACATAATAAAAATAGAAAATATATAATTTGTTAGTTTTTATAATATATATAAATTAGTTTTTTAAATATATATAAATTAGTTTTTGTTTTATAATTTGCATAGTTTACTGTAGCTGTATCCTGTAAACATGTCACCTACATAATCCATTTTAGTATAAGAGATTATGTAGGTGACATATTTGCATGATTACAGCGATTGGAGATGGCATAGGAAAGAGGCTTTAAGTTGCACTATGCTTTCGTTGAAATAAGCAGTCACTCTTTGCAAAATATTCATACTGTATTAAAATGAGACTTGAATTCTAATTTTGTTTTGGTAGTACTCACTAACATAAAATATGTTGCTCGATTTAACACTTAAACATCAGTCGTTTTCACCCAACGTTCCTTATAGGGAACCGGTCAACATCATTTGTGATATTTGCTAAGTGATGAATTGGGGACCCAGAAAAGATTATTAAATGAAGAGAAGCTTACGCACTCTCGAGTGACTTGCATGACATAATTCTCAATTCCTCTACCATAAGTACCTTTTGTAATGTTAATATTGAGTTGTTCTACTTAAATTGTGAGGAAAGTGTGGTTGTTATATCATAGTTGAGTAAGAGAGGAAGACTTATGGTATATTTGAGAGATGCACGTTTAGGACAGATGCGGTTTGGTGTGTTGGCACCAGAATGTCGGTATCGCCAGGAGGCCTGGTCGTGGACCGGGCCGCGGGGACGCTAAGCCCCGAAACCATCTCAAGGCAACCATCACTAGGGGCAAAGTAGCCTGGTGTCGTGTGACAGTGACCCAGTCTATAAAAAGCATACCACAAACATAATGTTGCTTTAAGTCTGTGATTGGCAGACTTATTCTTGCCATTGTTATAGTCCTCATTCTTAGGAATTCAAGCAGAAGACAAAGCAAGAAATTACTGGTTGCAATCTTTACCTCCAAATTATGGAGTGTACAGAGCTTCAACATTGGCCAGTAAACAGTTGCCACCATTGTGGTCATCTTGGAAGGTCCTCCTGAAGCTGTGATCCTCTACTTCAGGCATGTTGCGTGATCCAGCTCCTCATCCATTCCATCCTCCACTTTACTCCACCCAAATCACTCTACCTGAGTACTTGAAGAAGGCCACACATCTCCGTCTTCACGTGTACCTGATACATACGTGCAATCCTCTCACTCTTCATCGTCTTAGAAGTGCAGAAATCATTAAGTGTTCTCTCATGTAGGTTTATGATATAATTTGCATGTTAAAGTGTGTAGTATTCAGTGGGTCTGTCTGTCTGCTCTAAAATGTGTGCTTGTGCAAAAGTGAAAACTATTTTCTGCCCCCAGAATCTAAGGGCTAACTTGCCTCTTGTGCTGCTCATTGACCAAATGTGCTGTGTGTGTGTGGTTTAGTGAACAGCAAATAGTAGCACTGTTATTATGGCTATGGTACCATTATTGATGAAGATGTTGTATGTTGTTGTGTTATATGTAATGTGTTGTGTTGTCTGTGGTAAAGTGAGCCTGAACCAGTTATGCAGAGATGTGGTGGACTTATGTTTTTTACATCCACACTTGAGTAATGTCATTCTGTAACTTTAATGTATAATAAAGTAGCTTAATAAATTAAATGCATTTGGCTGGTGTTTTAATGAACCTGTAATACACTGGATTATGACCCCTTCATCATCTTTTGTCTGATAAATTCAAATGTATTGTTATTTAATCTTACAAGTTCATTATTGCATCACACTGTGCAAGATGGAGATCACTGACGATTGTTACATTGCCTGATCCCATACTGCAGGGGTTATCAACCCGGGATTTTTATCCCTGGTACACTCTAGTTCCGAGGTGTCTACAATATGTACAGTACAGTATATGTTCCAGCGTTCCTCTGTTGACTAGAGCGATCTTCGAACATATATATATATATATACACACACACTAAGATAACCTTTGAACATATGTTCACTAGAGCAACCTTGAAACAAACATTCACCAAAGCTACCAGGGGTATGTACACCCTAAGTTGAGAACCCTTGCTTTAGTCATGATAACAGACCTGTGTCCTGCTAGATCTGCTTTAGTCAGTGATATCTAATGTTCTGATAAATCAAGAGGCAAAGGACAATATCGTAGGATTTTTATGATGAGACATTCAGCATCATAAGATTTAATTTATAAAGCTGAGATGTGCTGTCGGCTCCTTTGGTCGGCATCATGTAATGTTTCATATAATATAATAATTTAATTGCTAACTGAAGTTGCAAAATCATGATATATCAAAGAGACAATTCTGGAGCAGGATGGTGTGACCAAACTCTGATTCATTATCTGTGTCACTAAGATGGTGTCTTTTAATTGCAAAACTGCCCATAATTGAGGAACAGAAAATGGGGTTAGGTAGTTTAAGGCAGAGTGGCAGGAAGACTTATCAGTTTATAAACAGCATAGAACTACTGTAAGGGTAGATGTGCACAGGGCATGCTGCAAGTTTTGTAGGAAGCCTTGATTGATTACATGAGCCGATATGGTGTTAAGTGTCTAAGGTTGCAGGGCAGGATCAACCATTTGAACCTACAGATGGCAGTGAGGGTGGGTGGCCACCCATGGGTCCTTGTGTCTGAGGGGATAGTACACAGGGGTCATAGTTTAGAGGGCCTGGGTTTGATTCCTGGCCGAGGCTATCATCCGAGGCATCATCCTGGGTATGTTCTCTGTGATAGAGAAATATATGTAGTAGTAGATATGGTGGAGAAAATTAGGTCGGAAGTCGGTACATTAGACAGCTGATGGATAGAAAGATGGGGTCCAAGAGCTAATGGCTGGATCCTGCAGACACAAATAGGAAATACAGGATCTGCAGGTGACAGTGAAGGGTCAAGCACAGGGCCTGCAGGTGACAGTGAAAGGTCAAGCACCGGACCTGCAGGGGCAGTGAAGGATCAAGCAGAGGACGTGCAGGTGGCAGTGAAGGATCAAGCACAGGGCCTGCAGGTGGCAGTGAAAGGTCAAGCACCGGACCTGCAGGGGCAGTGAAGGATCAAGCAGAGGACCTGCAGGTGGGCAGTGAAGGATCAAGCAGAGGACATGCAGGTGGGCAGTGAAGGATCAAGCACATGACCTGAAAGTGGCAGTGAAGGATCAAACAGAGGACCTGCAGGTGGGCAGTGAATGATCAAGCAACAGATTTGCAGGTGGCAGTGAAGGACCAAGCAAAGGACCTGAAGGTGGCAGTGGAGGATCAAGCACAGGACCTGAAGGTGGCAGTGAAGGATCAAGCACAGGACGTGCAGGTGGCAGTGAAGAATCTAGCACAGGACCTGAAGGTGGCAGTGAAGGATCAAGCACAGGACCTCCAGGGGCAGTAAAGGATCAAGCACAGGACCTGCAGGTGGCAGTGAAGGATCAAGCACAAGTCCTGCAGGTGGCAGTGAATGATTAAGGAACAGACCTGTAGGTTACAGTGAATTGTCAAGCACAGGACCTGCAGGTGGCAGTGAAGGATCAAGCACAAGTCCTGCAGGTGGCAGTGAATGATCAAGGAACAGACCTGTAGGTGACAGTGAATTGTCAAGCACAAGACCCACAGGTGGCAGTGAAGGATCAAGGAACAGTCCTGTAGGTGACAGTGAAGGATCAAGCACAGAACCTACAGAAGGCAGTGAAAGATCAAGCAACAGACCTGTAGGTGGCAGTGAAGGATCAAGCAACAGACCTGTAGGTGGCAGTGAAGGATCAAGCAACAGACCTGTAGGTGGCAGTGAAGGATCAAGCAACAGACCTGTAGGTGGCAGTGAATGGTCAAGCACAGGACCTGCAGGTGGCAGTGAAAGTGTTTTTGAGGCGGTGATTTGGGTTTGGAAGTTAGTTATGTTGCTATTCATTTAACTTGTGCAAAGATGATTCAGACTTTTTTATTTGTTTTCCGTAATTTCTTGACTGTGAAATGGTCAAGAATAATGTCAATATAATGTTTAATCTATGTTTGGCAAAAAATGCTAGCCGTCTGTGTTTTTACTGTGGCCAACCGTACTATTTTTGTGATGAGCTGTACTTTTTCTGTAGTTAACTGGCCGTTTGTGGGGCCTATTTTATATTTAGAAATGTTAAAAGGGAGGCATGTGAAAGGTTATAATATACAATATGAGAGGAAGTCGCTCGGTGCTGTGTATGATGTGTGTCACTCGGTGCTGTGTATGATGTGTGTCGCTCGGTGCCATGTATGATGTGTGTGTGTCGCTCGGTGCCATGTATGATGTGTATGTGTCACTCGGTGCCATGTATGATGTGTGTCACTCGGTGCCATGTATGATGTGTATGTGTCACTCGGTGCCGTGTGTGTGTCACTCGGTGCCGTGTGTGTGTCGCTCGGTGCCATGTTTGATGTGTGTGTGTGTCGCTCGGTGCCATGTATGATGTGTGTGTGTGTCGCTCGGTGCCATGTATGATGATGCGCACATCGCTGGGTGCAGTGGATGATGCGCACATCGCTGGGTGCAGTGGATGATGCGCACATCGCTGGGTGCAGTGAATGATGTGCACATCGCTGGGTGCAGTGAATGATGTGCACATCGCTGGGTGCAGTGGATGATGTGCACATCGCTGGGTGCAGTGAATGATGCGCACATCGCTGGGTGCAGTGGATTATGTGCACATCGCTGGGTGCAGTGGATGATGCGCACATCGCTGGGTGCAGTGAATGATGTGCACATCGCTGGGTGCAGTGAATGATGCGCACATCGCTGGGTGCAGTGCATGATGTGCACATCGCTGGGTGCAGTGAATGATGCGCACATCGCTGGGTGCAGTGGATTATGTGCACATCGCTGGGTGCAGTGAATAATGTGCACATCGCTGGGTGCAGTGGATTATGTGCACATCGCTGGGTGCAGTGAATGATGTGCACATCGCTGGGTGCAGTGGATGATGTGCACATCGCTGGGTGCAGTGAATGATGTGCACATCGCTGGGTGCAGTGGATGATGTGCACATCGCTGGGTGCAGTGGATTATGTGCACATCGCTGGGTGCAGTGGATTATGTGCACATCGCTGGGTGCAGTGGATTATGTGCACATCGCTGGGTGCAGTGGATTATGTGCACATCGCTGGGTGCAGTGGATTATGTGCACATCGTGTTCACGGATACGTGTCACATCGTACACAAGGCGGTTCACCATCAATTATAAACCCTACCAAATTTAACTCAAGCAAACCCTAATCTTACCCCAACAAAATTAATCAAACCGAAATGGGCCTAACACACGCATAATCTAAGCTAATGCATCCTAACCAAATGATATATACAGTTTTAGCAATCATAAAATAGCTGTCCCCGACCAAGTCTTGTGTGGGATTATGAAACACCCAACCCACATTTTGTACAAATACAATACTCCTCCACTGTGGCTGCTTGCACGACGTTTCTAGTGCTCCTGCGCGCAAAGTCAAAGGGACCAATCTGCAAGTGTTGTGGATATGATTTTATGCATGAAAGAGTACAAGGGGTGCCCCTGAGAGGAATGTTCATATGGACAAAGTTCATAAAGCGGAGACTGCATGTTATTATGTACGTTTGTGCGTGTGTACTGTATATGTCTATGTAATATGTATTTATGTATGTATGTACTGTTATGTTATGTGTTGTAGCGTCGTATGTATGCTATGTATGTATATATGTTATATGTATAGGATTATTATGTATATATATTGTGTAATATGTGGTACTAGTATACTAATATATATATATATATACTATATCTCAGTATAAATCTATATATATATATATATATATACTATTATTATATATATATATATTTTTTTAACTGGATAGCTAGAA
>WNGS01087021.1:3490601-3516793 GCA_020271785.1 Procambarus virginalis
AGAGAAGGGTTTACTCTTACTAGACATATACAAGAAGTTAAGTTTTGGCTGGTTTTTGGTCCACTGTGAGAAAGCTGAAAAGGTGTTGTGGTAGCCAAAGGGTTAAATGTCATACCAAGTACTGACTAAAATTTAAGAAATGTGATACATATTTCAATACAAATTAATAAGGAATCCTATAAATTAATTCCAGTTTTCCACCAATACATAACATTAGGTCACCACTTTTTTTGGTTCTAATGTAATTCATTATTATTAACATCTTTATTGACAAAATTATTACAATTTTGCCTAATCTGAGGATTTTGATAAAGTCTTATTAAAGTGAGGATAATAATGTAATTCATTCACATTTACTGGTACTGTATATTCGAAACTTAAAATATATTCGTTTACAAATAAAAAATAAACTGACAGTTGCCACAGCTCAACTACAACATTTTAAAATGATTATGTAAATATTATAAATTAATATCTCCATTAATATATATTTAACATGTACTGTAATTATTTAAAGTAAAATATGTAATCTACTGGTACAATGCCTGTAACAAGTAATTCATATTCCTTTTTCTTGCTACATTCTTAGCATGTGATGTTAATTATATATTTTTTAAATCCATAAATATTATATACAGTGTAATATATATATATATATATATATATATATATATATATATATATATATATATATATATATATATATAAAACATACACACATACTCTGTACATACATTTATATACAGTATACATTATATATATATATACACATCCCTGGATGGATTATGACTGCTGTATTGAACATCTTCATAACAAGAAGCTTAATTTCTGAAAAGACTCATTATTTACTCCATAAACTCCTTCTGTTGAGTAACTGTTTCATAATAGACAACTGCACTGCATTAATGTCCTCTTCTCAAACTGGTAAACGGTGATGAAAAGCTTCAAAATCTGTTTTTTATGTTCAGTGTCGGCTCTTGTCTTCGGCCATCGATTATTTACCGTTGAGATTAAGCCACTTTCCTTAGGCGAGAGATTTTGCATGGATTACCAGTTAATGTTGAGGTGTTTTGTTTTTAGCTATGGTGAGTAAATAAGTTGAGTCTTGAGAGTGTATGTCATTGAGGTACTTGCTTATAGGTCAAGTACCTCATTGAGGTACTTTAGGTACTTGAGGTATGTCGTATGTCATTGAGGTACATTGATTATCAAGATTCAAATCTGCTGAATTTTGAAAGATCAAGATAACAAAGAGTAATTTGACTAAGGTTACACACAGACATCACAATAGTGTGATATATCAAATGAACAAATCCACAAGGGACATGATGAGGGTTCGAACCTACGCCTGGGATGATCCCAGACGTGGCTTAGTCAACTGTGCCACCGTGTCGTGGCATAGTCAACTAAGCCGCGTCTGGTATCTTCCCGGACATAGGTTCAAACCCTCATCGCGGCCTTTGTAGATTTGTTCATTTGACTAAGGTTGTTTGTAATATTGTTGCAGTTACCCAAGTCTTGATAAATGTTGATAGCTCATTTGCCTTTGATTTACTTGCCATAGACATTAGATATTAATCACCAAATGACTCCAGGTCCGGTAACCATGTTCCAGTCGCCTAAATCTTGAGACGTCTATATATATATTCTTAAGCCTCCTATTATGCTTTCCACTTTATTTACATTAACTTGAGGATTTCAGACTTGCTCCAGGTTTCATGAAGGTCTTCTGCATTTTGTCACTCATGTTATTGCTTGACTGGAACTTTGATACATTCTTGCCTGTTATCCCATTCTTTTAATATCTTACTATCCAATAGTAACCCAGTACAATGCAATGGTATATGCAGTAATGACAAATTATATAGAGAGCTTACCAGAGGAAAAGAGATTTATAATTATTAGAAATGAGATTTAGAAGGTGATTAGAGCTGAAGTTTTAAAGGTTTTATTTCATGACAAGTTCATACGGTTACACAGTATACTGACACAAGTAAATTATGGGTTCCATATTTCCCACGTCATTTTGTAGCATGATGGAATTGACGTTTTTTATTGTAATCGGTGGACAAATTAGTAAATTTATTTCCTTTTTCCTTAAGTTGTCAAAATATTTAATTTCACATGGGGTAGCACAATTTATTATTTATTCTGCTTGTCTTTTGGAGTAACTTGTGAAAATGGATTCAAGACTGGAATTAGTACTTCTGTACTCAAGTTTGAGAGGTTTAATGTCAAAATGGATATTGGTTAAATGTTTATTTTTGATTAGCATAAGTATTTGCTTAGATCTTTTTATTTGTTAATTCAAGTGCTGTAACTACAAAAAAATGATTTTTTTTTAATTATATTAACAATTGTATTAATTTCCTTTAATACTAACGTATGTGCTATATACCTGATAACTGAACATTTTAAAGTTTCTGTAGCAAGTGATAATTTTTTAGTTCAGGTCCCAAGGCATTCAGGGAATGTTTGATGTATTCGTTTAGCTGATCTTATTTCAGGGATGTTTTGACATTACTGCAATAACCCTGCACTTACAAGCCTCCTTTGTTACCCCCCCCCCTGTAGTGCACTGACCTTTCTTTATTTCTCTTTCTGTCTCCAACTGTTAACTGAAGAGGGGTTCAAATTGCAGGTTTAAAGCTTCCTGACCCAAGACGGAGTTCAAGATTTCCAGGTATGTGGCTTGTGACTTGCTTACGCTTAATGTTTACTTGCAGGTTTACCAACCAGGCTCAAAGGCGTATTGGTTCATTGAAAATATTTGTGGCCCTAGCATCATACTTGAGGCTGCATGCAATATTCCTCTTTGTATGAAGTGTTGTTCCCTTTGATGTCGATTGCACCGAGATTCATACTGATGTAATCACCTTTGAGCCTTGTTTCTGCATGAATGTTGTATGCTATGGGGTATCAACAATCTCTGCAGTGCATGTTGAACACGCATGCTGTTAGTGGTGTGCCTTCCGTATCTAATTCTCAAGTGTAAGAAGGCACAAAGTAATATGTAATAATTATATAAATTTACCCTTTATATAATAGAAAGTGCACTTGTGTAATTCTTAATTCATTATTAATTTGTGACTTGTTAAACTAATGTATAATTCCACTCATACTGCCTATGGTATCCCTCCAGTTTCCAAGTAAGGTCTTTTAAACTACCACAAGATATTTATAATTTTGACATAGTGGAATGATCTCTACAAAATGATGCCCTTTCAGCATTTTCTTGATTTCAGAAATCAAGTCAGTGTTGCACATTATCCGTAGCTCTTGTAAGGAGCAAAATTGAAAGACTATACTCAATTTATTAATTTCATTTATTTGTGTGTTGAAATCCAAGTAAATTACTGGCAGGACTTGAGCTAGGGACTGGGAGAGTCCCAGATGCATAGGACAGTTGCTGTGATCCTGTTTGTGGCACAGTGGCTTCCATGTGGACTTGGCCCATACAACAAAAGTGGGAGTGTAAGAGAAGTCAATATCCAATCGCATATATGGGGTCCAAAAATTATTTTCTTCCATGTCATTTTTCTCTTCTATGACATAGATCATGGTTGATGTGATCACTACAGTTGAGTCAATGCAAGTGGGTGTCCAGCATCAGTGCCATAGAGACCCTTTTTGAAACATCCAAGTAGGCTCATAATGATGCTAGGGAGGTACTGACAAACATTCAGTCCAGCCTGGAAGGACTGCCAGGAGTTTCATAGGTGAAAACTCTGCTCCTCTTTGGCTTTACAAGTGAGTGTAAGGCATGCTCTCCCAAACTGAAAAAGAATATTGCTGAAGAATATTGCAACTTACTTGTGTCAAGAAATGAAGTTAGAGTAATGATGACAATATTGCTGACTCGGCCAGCCATGACAGCATTGCCATAATGGATATACAAGATTTTCCTTTCTCCCACTAGTGGTGTTCTACTGGTCACACTCAACAGTAGGAACACTGGTGGTGCTCGTACTTGCCACACACACGCGCACTGTACGACCACTAGTGTTCTCAGCTGCTACTGTTCTCATTTCTACCTGCATTATATTACCCATTCACTGTGTTCTTTATTTACATTCTTAGTTTTGCTTTCCCCTGCTCTTGTTTCTTCTACTTTTCTAAGCACAGTATTGATGGTTACTGAGATAGTCCTTATTCTTTTCGCACATTCCTGTACTGTCTGTTGATTGTTCCACCTGCACGACACTCGGTTCATAAAGTGAAACGTTTTAGCAATCATTTCAGGTGTTGCTTAAAACATTTGTCGCACTGAAAGGTAGTCAAGTTTGTCCGTAGGTTTGATATAAGACATCCTTTCAAGGAAGAAGATTTCCCAGAAGGAAAAAAAATCAAAATGTTGAATTGGAAAATTCATGTCAGGAGTGAAATGATTTGATTCCCAAATCAAACTTACTCCTGAAATGTCAGGAGTAAGTTTGATTTGGGAAGACATTTCACTTGTATTGGCTTCATCAAATTTAGAGGAGAAATACAAATTTAGGTGGATATAAAGGTGATATAGAGGTGAGTTTATGATAAAGTCAAGGTACAGGCAGGGTGTGATGGAGCCTGAGGTCATTCCTAGGAACATTTAAGATCTTCAGTACAAACATCAAGATATTCAGTATACTATAAAAATAATGATTCTCTCTCCTCAAGGCATAAATTGGAGTAGAAACAAATCAAGAATATGGGACATAAGGGGAAAGTGATATTAGAAATGAATAAAAAGATAAGTGCCCATCGGTTTATTCTTAATTCAGTAAATTAAAAGATAAATTAACATGCACAAAATCTTGTGGTCATCGGGAAAAGCTATTGATTACTATTTCCAGCCATTTCTTTATGCAAATTTGCTTATAAGGAAATGAGTAATAAATTAATTGATCTATCATTAATCAAATTTCTCTGTATTTGATGGGAATTAGAATTGTAGACGAGTTGTTTCCAACCATTGATGTCAGTCAGCCCAGAGGTGCATTTCATTAAATAATTAAATATGTATTTTATTTTATTCAGAGGGTTTGTACTACGTGTTTACCATTGTGGCTCATGTAATTGTTGTATGGTTCCAGAACTATGGAATTCATAGATTTAAATTGTAAATACTACTGTCATATACAGATGCTCACAACAGATAATTACAATGAAATCTTAATTTTCCAAAATAATTGAGTTTGGGATACCTCATGGTTAATATACACTGTACTTATATGATTTGTATTTTTGCAAAACAAAAATGATCTTTATTAGCACAAATGATAGAACACACAATTTATATAAACTGTACTGTACTGTATTTTGATACTAAAATCTTGTGAAAATTAAATTCTTAATATATTTTTATTCTAAATTGTTTCAATGTTTTACTTTTATCTCTTGATACAAATGTGAATTTAACTCAAAAATCAATATTCATCAATAATCATAAGATCTTTTGATCGTTTAGAAAAAGGTCATGCAAATAATAACTATCAAAAGTAAACAAAGTGAAGAGTTTGGGATTTGAATATTCACAATTTTTATCCAGATTGGTAACCAGAATTTGTTAATAATCCGGTTCTGCTTGATTGGGACTCAAATTGTTCTGGTGCCATCATCAAATGGTGACAGCATATAAACAGATGTTTAAAGTTTAGTATGAATACATGATCGGGTATTATAACTGAGCTACCATTAGTATGCCTACTGCAGATTAGTTGATTAGTCTAGGCTAGTTTGTTTTTATAATATATTTTAATAATTTTTTAAATCTGTTAATGATAATACCGCAGTGTAGTGGGTTAATGGTAAAACTTTTGCCATAATTAAGAAGGTTTGATTTGAGGTATGGTAATTTAGTTTTTTTTCAGATTTTTCCTCTTAAAAGCATGGCTGTCTGGCAATCTCATGGACACTTGTTTAGTTCTCTTGGATTGTTGCTTTGTTAAAAAGTGATTGGTTTTCTTTGAGTGACCAGCAGTTTATACTTGTCTATGTGTCGTGCGAGGTTTCCTTAGAGTAAACAGTTATCTATACAAGTGTCATGTGGTTATGAAAGACTCGGTCAGATGTGCCTGGAATTGTAATGTGACATTTATCAGGAGTTTCTTGATTACGTGTTTTGAGTTTGAGTTTTGTGCTTGTAACTATTCTGAAATCAAGAAGAGACTTAAATTTACTTGTTGAAAGTATGTTTCCAGGTAGAATATTATACACAGGAAGTTTTGCATATTGATTTGGTTGGCTGTTAATGATCATTCATGGCCCAGTGCAGAAAAGTTGATTACGTCTGTGACAAGGAATGTGTAGGGCTGTTACTTCTGTGACAATGTATGTATAGGGTTGTTTACTGCCTTGACAAGGTATGTGTAGGGCTGGTTACTGCCGTGACAAGGTATGTGTAGGGCTGGTTACTGCCATGACAAGGTATGTGTAGGGCTGGTTACTGCCGTGACAAGGTATGTGTAGGGCTGGTTACTGCCATGATTAAGTGTGGTAAAGGTGATCTCATCTCGCCTTTGATTAGGTGTCAGTAGTGCTGATAATACCTCTTGCTTGGTGTGTATAGAACTGGCTACATCTTTGATATTTTTTTAAATTATCTTCATTAATAAATTGTTACATAAAGCATTGCAAATGAAGTCTGGAATATTATGATGATGATAATAAAAATACATGTTCGCTGGCAACAAACCATGTATGTGATTATTAATGTCCAAAGATTCTGCGAACAGCGATCATTGTTACAGAAATTGAGACAAAGAATTTTGATATATGAAACAAATTTAATGATAAGTTTTGTTTTATGCATGGCAGTAGATGTTTGCTTTTTCATGTGAAAAGCTTCTCTCAAGATCTCTTAATGCAGTGATTGGAAACAGTTCAGATTTTAGAATATTTGCATTTTTCAAAGTTTCAAGTTACTGTACTATGTAGTATACCGTAGTAGTAATTTTGTAATTATAATTAAGGTCTTATTGAGTATGAGACATAGACTAAGTAACAAGAACAAAATAATGAATAAATTAGAAATTTTCTCCATCTTCAATGAATGTTCCTACAAAGTAATTTAATAATTATCCACTGATCAATTTACTCTTTATTGCTTGCATTTCCTGATTTAATTTAGTGTAAGCTTGTGAGTGATATATAGTAACTTTTATCTATAGATTTTCTTAACATTTTAAAGATTTCTGACTGAAGGCAGTAAATGAAAATGTTGAATGCGCTCTCCTAGGTATACGCGCAGGAACTACTGGCATCCCGTATTCTTCAACCGGCTCAGGAGGGTCTGCCACCAGCTCTCAGGAGGATCTCATATCTGTACCCCATCCCACGGCCAGTCCCCGTCGCCACCCCCGAGGTCTCCAACCTCCGACCCATTATTCTGCACATACGACTCCATCACGAGAGGGCTCAGACCTTTCAACTCCACCAGATAGTCCTTATAATTCACAGCACAATCTTGAAGTTTGTAATGGTGAGAAAACTTGTTTATTTTGTTCAAGATAGGAAATGAGCCTGTTTTGTAAACTTTTGCTGTTGGTTGCTCATCCCTAGGCAAGCTCCTACTTATTTCTGTCTAGATCATGGCAGATAGTAACCGGGTCAATATTTTGCACCGGTTGGACGCAGAATTTTTCAAACCGTTCCCTGTCAGGTCATACTGGTGCAAGGGGGAGACACTAAAAAATACTCAGTCTAGCCTTAGAATTTAATCAGAAAAGGGCTTAATATAACCTGAAAAGCCTATCCAGGTACAACCTAGCTAACATAAGCATCCACAAAGTCATTACTACTGACTGCTTCCCAAGTGGCAGTACTGTTTCCACAACTAAGTATACTGCATCTTAACCTTCACACACCCTGACTTGCCTGAGGCATTGAGTGAGGAGGTAGTCAACTTTTGTTTTCACCTATCTTCAGCTATTCATCTTTTGAATTGGGGGATTCTATACCCTCCAGCTTTATTTGTCCTAATGCTACCTCTTTTCTGCCTTGCGTGAGGTAGCCAGCTAGTTTGTGACCTGAAGCAGTGGGCCCATCACCTAGTGGCACAAGGGAATGTTGCCAGGGGAAGAGTCTCATTTGTTTATGAAGTTTAGTTTTGTAGTTTTTGAATGACCAAACTTTCTTCAAGGTAACATTGGATTGTTTTTTGACTCCTTTTATTATGGGCAGCTCACCTCAGCAGTGGGTTGATTTCTGATCTCCCACTCACTCCCTGCCACATAGAAAGGAAGTCTATGAAATGTGAAATAAGTAAGTAGGATGTGTGATATGGTACTTGCTTCTTGTAGGAAGATATTGTCACAGATGTCTGAGGTATCCAGCATGTCCCTTGAGGAGGTGCCACCTAGAAAGTGGCATTTCACTGCATTCTGCCCTGTATTTTTATCATCAGACAGAACATAAACAATATTTATATTTACTTTCAAAAACGTAGTACAGTAATACGTTTGTTTAAAGAAGTGTACAGTATGCACAAAGATTGCATGTTTGATATATTGATGTACTATTAGTTAAATTTGTTGCAAGTGTTTAATTTCTTTTAATACTAAGACATTCTTTAAAATAGGGAGGAGTGGGTTACGTCAGCCAAGTGGGATGCACCGAGGGTTAGGAGGAAGTGATCCTCGGTTACTGGAGCACTCAACGCCTAGTAGTAGTCGTGGTACATCTCCTGCTCGCTCTCATAATTCACCCACAGCATCTCAGACAGATATTCGTCAGGGACCCAGAACTTCTAGGCTACAAGCACCTCAGGTTAGTGGTCTTACTAAGTTTGTGTAGCTGATGCAAATTGCTAAATGTCCATACATCAACCTAACGGTTCCTATTTGCATTAAACTGAACACTAAATTGTTACTGTTAACAGAATGCTTGTCCCATTAGCTTTAGGTTCAACTACTGTACTAAATTTCTGGACATCACATTAACCATTCCCATTAGTATTAGGTTGAACACAAATGTGCAAAATCAGGTTTTTAGAAACTGTGAAAAGTTATGAGTACATATTGAAGTTATATGATGGTACTGAACTTGTATCCCAGTAATCCCCAAGAATGTGAGATTCATCCTTAGGGTACTGCACAGCTTGTTTTCACCAATCATAGGTTCTGATTTTCACCCGGCTCTGTTCTGCCTGGGTACGCTGTCCTCTTGCGGGTTTTTATATTTCTTTTTGTTTGCCTGCCTGGTGGGGGTCTGCTTTGGTTCTTGCCCCTTGTGTACTCTTCCTTCTTCCGGGGGTTCCCCCCTGCTTGGTCCCCGTGAGTGTACACATCCCAGAGGTTTAGTTCTTGGAAGGTTGTTTGGTAGACTTGGACATCGGTTAGCAGTTACCTGCCTGGACTTCCCCGAGCGTGAGTTCCATCTCAGGACCCTGGGAATCCCCACACGGGCTCGTGGGCCCGATGGATGTGACCTATGACCCCCCGCTCCCCGCTTTGTGCGAGTTCGAGGGTTGCTTTGTCCCCTTGTCTCAGGGTGACTCTCATTGTTTTTGCCTCCGTCTGCTGCCTGTGGGGTCGGTGGCACCTTCGACCCGGAGTCCTACGAGTTTCGTTGCTTGTTTGTGACTTGGTTACCCGGTCTTGTGCTGACTATGCGGGTGCAGGCAACACTGGCATTGCACGTTGGGTTCAGGTGGTTGCAACGCGCTAGGCTGTTTGCTCCCCGGAAGTCCCAAGGCTGCCCTGTTTTGGTTGTTGTGTCGGGGCTTAAGGGTGTTGGTTGCTTCGGTTTTGTTTCCTTCTATGCCCCCTTTGTCTTTCCCCTATTGTGATTTCGTCTGGTCCCCCCCCCCCTTCCTGTCTGCATCCAGATCCTTTCTGTCTGTGGGTTTGAGGTGGGGATTCGATGGTCTTGAGACTCGGGCAGTCTCAAGGGTTTTCCCTTCCGGGTAGTGACAGAGGCATTCGAGCCTGTTCCTCCAGCCGTGTTGTATGAGTCTGCCAGTGGGCCTCCCTTCCTTAGTAATTTTCCTGTTGCCCAGCTTTTTCTTGTGAGACTGGGGCTATGGGGGGACGGCTTGACCTCGGGGCCTGCCGTGGAGGTTCCAGAGGTTGGGGAGGGGCTGACTTGGGAGGTCTCGGGCCCCATTGGACCCCGCCGGGGTTTTCTACCCTCTGAGCGGGGCTTGCGGTTACGGGGAGTGGGGTTTTTTCCTTTTCCCCTTCTGCGTACGAGTTGTTGGGTGTCGGCCCCTCCCTGGGTTCGGATCCTTGTCCCTTCGGGTCTGTTCGGTTCCGTTCTATTAGTGGGTACTTTTCTCCGTTTCTACCCCCTTTTCTCTGGGACGGGACTTCTCCGCCATGTCTGGGTCATGTTATGACCTCGACTATTATCGGGGTTCTGCATGACTTTTGGTCTCGGGTGCGACTGTGCCTTTATGAGCATTCGTGATTTTGTGTTTGGTTCTATGAGATCTCGAGGGTTTGGGAAGGTCTTCGATTCTTCCCGCGTTGTTGGAATGTCTGTTGTCTTCCAGTGAGGCTTACCTCCATTCCTCTTTAAACTCGTTGGTCCTCTTCCGTGCTTCTTCTTAGTTTTCGATACTGTCTCTTTCTTTTGTCAATATATCTCTCCGTGCTCTGCCTAGGCAATGCTAATATTTTTGCAATACTGTACTCCTTGTTGGCGATGGGGGGGGTTGTGCAGTTTGGACCTCATGCGTCCTGCACATGCACTGTGGGAGTTTTTGTTCTGGACGGTGTACACAAGTGCTGGTGTTCCGTGTCCTTTTTCTCTCGGGTGCTTCGCTTCTCTCGCTCCTCTCGTCTCTCCAGTCCGTGCTCCGTAGATGCTGAGGGTGTTCTGGATTGCCACTATGGGGAGAACACTGGGTTTTCCCTGCATATGGGTGTGGGGTGCCGCATTCACCTCCACCCTACTCTTCCCCTGCAGGTGCGGCTCTGGCCTTCTTTCTCTGGCGGTGCTCCCGGCATCTTCTCAGCTACGTTGTGTCGTGACAAGTTTGTGCCTATGTTCTGCAGGTGAGTTTAAGCGGTCTGGAGTATTTTTTGGCCAGGCGCTAGTTCGTGGTTTTTGGATACGAATATCAGAACATAAGAACAAAGGTGACTGCAAATGGCCTATTGGCCCGTATGAGGCAGCTCCTGTTTTACTCATCCAGTCCCACTCGTATGCATGTCCAACTCATGCTTGAGTCAATCAAGGGGCCCCACCTTCGCCATGTTACGAGGTACAATGGTGGATGTAAATGTTATGGGGTAAATGTTACACTGTGTCAGGATGTTATGAGGTGACATTTTGCTGCAGTTTTGATACTGGGGATGTGTGTTGGGGATTAGTTGTGGTGTTTTGTTTGGCCCTTGCATGCTTCTTCCTGGGGCCTTCCTTGTTCGTCTGCATAATTTTTTACACGTTGGGTCACGGCCCTGTTTTTCGTGGTCTTATCTGGGTCCCTCATTCCTTGCCCGTCTTGCAGTGCCTGGCTTAGCCCTTCCATGTACAATGGATTCTCTGGACTCACCTAGTTGTCCTTGCCTAGCTGTGCTTGCGGAGGTTGAGCTCTGGCTCTTTGGTCTCTACTCTTGGCTGTCAATCGCCTGACACAGACATGGCCTCTATGTCATTGGTCCTGTCCCTTTCGTTGCCATTGCTGCCTGTCTTCCTCATTCCTCATCTTCTACGCTCGTGTCCCTCGCTGCTGGTGCTGAGGCTGTTTTTCTAGTCCATATGGCTTGTTATCCTGTATCCGCTTCAGGTCGCTTGACCTGCGGGGGTAATATGTGAGGGGTAGTTAGATTGTTTTGCGTGTCGGTTACTCATCAGGGTTTGACGTTTGCGAGAAGCCCTGTACAAGTTGCTTTACATTTGTTTGTGTTGTGCTAATTAAGTGTCAAGGAATGTCATAGTTCTGATGTTAACTCGCCCCTCTCGTTACATTGTTGTGGGGTTTAGTATGTGCTTCTTGGCTTTCCTACTGCTACCTTGCAGTTACCTTGCAGTGTTTCCGGGGCCTAGCGTTCCCATGGCTCGGTTGTCGACCAGGCCTCCTCGTTAAAGGACTCATCGCCCAAACTGTTTGATGCGGCTGTGCGCAGCCTGACATTACTTGCAGCCTGGTTGATCAGGTATCCTTTGGAGGTGCTGATCTAGTTCTCTCTTGGTCACTGTGAGGGGTCGGCCTCGTGGAGGCGTGTTGAACAGTCTCGGGTCTCTGGTGTTGCTGGGGTTCTCTCTGAGTAGAGAGGCTAGGATGGACTTTGTCCATGTTCAGTTCCCTGCTTTTGCACTGCCCCTATGTTTGGTTCTTTCCCGGATGCCAGGTTTGGGTTGCCTGGTTTCTTGGCTTACCCTGCCAGTTGGCATTTTCCGGATCTCGGTGTTACTTCTCAAGAGTCTCGCACCGGAACCACACTGTCTCCGATCTCCTGGCGAGCTCGCTAGCATTGGGAAGTCTTCTGTACGCCAGACGTTCCTTCTCATTCCTTGCTGGCTTGGGTTCCGGCTCTGCTTGCTCAGTACTTGCACCCAAGGTTTGCCCGCGGCTCTGCCTCTTCCTAGGTTCGATCGGTCCATGGCGGGCTGGTTCGGTTCTGCCTCGAGTATCTCGCCATCTGTTGGTAGTCAGGTGGCTTCGTTCCCACTTGCGTGCTTTGTCTTGGCGGCGGTGTGGGGTTTCTTGGCGGTCCTTCCTTTTTCTTTCCGTCTCTTCGTCGGTTTCCTATGTTTTCTTGGCATGGTCTGGTCTTTCTCTTGTGGAGGTTTAGGGCTGTCATCTTGCCACATACTGTCGCCTTGTCTCGTGCGGCGTTGGCGGAGCCGCTCCGGGTTGCTTCGGTTTTGAAAGTTGCCTCGGCACCGCTTCGCGAGCCATTCTGGTTCTTAGATTGCGTGCTCTTTTCTCTTCTCCTCGGTTTGTTGTGGCCCCTTCGGTTCCGAAGCTCTTTCTTGTTGGCGTTGGTCTCTGGGGGTCAGGTTGGAGTGCTTCATGCCCTCCGGCGCCTGGGTTTCGGCTCTTTTGGTTCTCCTGATAGGTTTGTTCGCTTGTGGCCGTCTCCTTCTTTCCTGGCGAAAACTGGCACGGCTGCTTTCTGGAGGGGTCCTTGGGTTGTTTGATGCTTGGTTGGTCCGGCCGGGGATGTATTGTGTGTTGTGTTTGGTTGCTACACTGCGCCATGCTTGGTGTACCACGGCTGCTGTGACCGGGGTCACGCTTTGGGTTGTTCCAAGTTCTCCTGTTCCAGGGTGTGGTTCTCTCGGGTCGTCCTCAGAGTGGTTCAGTCCTGCCAGCCTGCTGTCTGTCCCCGTGCCCACATTGTTCGTTGGTTGGTTCTGCGTTCCTTCGTTGATGTTCCTGGGCCTTGTCGGGCCTGTGTGGCCTTGGGTTGGCTGTTGCAGTTTTTGGTCTCCGCTTTGCGTTGGGGGTGTGCGTCTTCTGCCTCCCAGGTTAGGTCCCTCTTGTTTTCGTCTTTGGGTAGGTAGCCCAGGAGCCAACAGGGCTCGCCCCAGAAAACCAGCATTGAATGTTATGAAACATCATTTTCTGCGCGAGACCCAGAGCTCTGCGGCAACATTCCCTCCCCCCAGTTGGCGTTTTTTCGCGTATTTTGATGTCTGGCCTCAGAACTGAGAGGTGGATTGCCGGTGTGAGGGTCTTGGGCACCCCCTTTCTACTACCGGGGAGGGGGGAGATGCGCAGACAGCGGGCGGCAACGTGTGACGTCATACTCGTTTGCCTGTTTCTGTTTGGGGAGTTCTATCCACTTGTTCAGCTTTTTGTCACAATTTTCACCAGGATAGGGGTGTGTTTTGGGACGTTTACCTTTCTGGGTACCTGACCCGGTCAATGGCAGACATAGAATGCTTCCAACCACACGAGGGTTTCTATAGGCCATTGCTCTCATGCCTTCTGAGGGAGCCAGGTTCTGGCTCGTGGTCCCCGGTAGGCCCCACAGAACTCTATACACATGACTGATGCCAAAAACTGACATTAGCATATCAGCCTGGATAGCTCCGGGGAGCCTCGGGTCTCCAGAAAATGGCATTGCATTACATTCAACACTGGTTTTTTAAAATTTGTTTGAAGAATTTTTTTTAAACAATAAACTCAATGAGCCTGCCTAGTATTGTACTGGTATGTGTAAAAAGTTCATCAAAATTAAATAAAAACTAATAAACTGAATGGAAAAAAACCTAAAAAGTGGTATTTTCAGATTTGAATTTTCCAGCCAAAAATGCAGAATTGCAAATCCTTGGCAATATCTGTTTTAATTATATAACTTATTTTTTAAATACTATACTTTCCAATGACTTGTATTTAATCTGATATTTTTTTCATGGCAAAAAGTAAAATAATTTACTGTAAAATTGTGTAAACTAACCCAACTATAAATGTACAGACATTTATGAATAAAACATTTGCATTACAATAAAATATAAAATAATGTACTAATTGGTAACTCACCATTATTGCAAGATTTTCTTGACTAAAACAAAAATATAATATAGTTCCTGATTTCTTTCAAATAAAGCTCAAAATTTGGTAAAAATCTAGGGGCAATAAAAATCATTACAAAACACAAACAATGACTGTATTGACTCGGGGGCCCCATTAAATACTGTAGCGATTATCTTTCTTCATGCACCACAATGCTTTAAGTTTACACTTTTTGGATAGATGCGAAGTCGGCTAAGTGCACCATCTCCAGTTCGTATACCTATGGGGGGAGCTTCAGGACTACCGCAACCAACAGAAATACCAAGACCTAAGGCTACAGGTATTCCACGGCCAGGCTCACGTTTGCAGCCTCCAAAAACAGGTTAGTGACATGAATGTAAGCAGTCACCCGAATGACAAATGGTTCCATATTTCAGTCTCCATTTTTTATTAGGCATTACCATCTCATAGGGTCTCGTAAGTTTGCTGTTGGTTTCTTGATATCATCTGTTATGGGTCCCATCCTGGCAAGGTTTGTAGCGGGACCTCGATAAGCATAGCATCAGTCTTCCTGTCCCTGAATACAGGAGACTGGATTTAAAACTGTAAAAAGCATGTACTTTTCTATGTGGAGACCCTGCTGGCTGTTCAAAGAAAACCAGTAATTTTGTTTACCTTGAGCAAGATCTTCATTTCCAGATAATATCTGTACAACAAGAGTAATCAGCTGTATTGAATCAAATTTGCTACACACATTCCTTTAATACAATGACTGAGAGATTGTTTACAAATTTTCCTGAATTTACCTGAGGGCCACTAACACTAGTGGCCTCCACCAAGACAGGAAGCTGACAGCTGTCGAAGATCCCCACATTTGCCTTGATCTTTTCCAGTATTTACCTTGCGATGATTTCGGGGCTTAACGTCCCCGCGGCCCAGTCCCCGACGAGACCTGTACCATAAAATTTAACATAATTTTGGCATTTATGACTGGTGGATAGGCTATTCCATGGGTTTATAACCCTATAGGTGAAAAAGCATCTGTTCTCAGTCCAACATTGTGATTTGTTGGGCTTGAAACCATTTCTCCTTGTTTGTGTTACATCTGACCTTTTGAAGAAATTGTCCAGATCAACATCCTCCAAATTGTTCAGTATTTTAAAAGTTTCAATGAGATCCACCCGGTCATGCCTGGTCTGCAGTGTTGTTAGCCCTGTGGCCCCCAGCCGTGCCTGACACGGAAGTTGACTTGGCTCTGGAATGATTTTTGTTGCTCGGTGTTGCACTTTCTCTAGAGCAGCTATGTCCTTCTGAAGATGTGGTGTCCATGCTTGGATACAGTAATCCAAATGGGGGCACACCAAAGATTTATTCAATTGAATCACTGCCTTCTTTTCCTTGAAGTCAAAAGTACACTTGAATATTCCAAGGGTTTGGTTAGCTTTTTTGACTGCTGCTGTTATCTGCTGTGCAACTTTTCATTGAGTGGTGGATTTTGACTCCAAGGTCTAAGATCCAAAACTGGCATAAGAGTGAGAGATTGTTTACAAACCTGGCATAGCAGTGAAGGATTCTTTGCCAACAGGTAAAGTGTGATTGTTTATATATAGGCATAACAGTGAGAGGTTGTTTATAAACTGGCATAGCAGAGGGTTTCCTAAATGGCATTTGAGTGCCAAGTCAGTGATGCTAGGACTTGAAGCATAACCAGTTAACTATAGCGTTACTGTTGAGTGCATCTCTGAGCATTTTCCAAATGAACTTGATACTGTACTGTGTTAATGGTATCAACTCAGTTCAATTAATTCAATCAAAAACTTTATGCATAAATTATTTTAACATATATTTGTGAAAATGTTTGCAGAAATTACTATACATTAATTACGTGTCATAACAACAGCACAGCACATAGACATTATCATTATCCAAATCAGAATCAGAAACAATAGTCATAACAGACTTAGAGATGATAAGTGCTGCTGACAAGGACAAGAAACCTATTCTTAGGCTTATCGAGGGCTAACTAGGCCAACTGTTAACCTTTTTCAGGATGCACCCTGCAACAGTTGCCTAACATTCATGGGTTCCAATTTAACTGCTAGGTGAACAGAGGCATCAGGTGACAGTAAATGCGCTCAACCATTCCTGTTCCACCCGGGGATCAAATCCAGGATCCTAGATAAACCAGGCTACTACAGTACTCGTCTAGTTGTACTCACCCGATTGGGCTTGCCTGGGGTTAAGCTTTGGCTCTTTGGTCGAAGGGATCTGGCTCAGACTACTACTGCTTGCAGAGTCCCATTGCAAAGTTATTTTCTAACATAGGTGCCTTGGGCTAAGTCTATTTTGGCACTGTGATCTGAACCCTGGGAAAAACTGAGAAGGCAACTTTACAAATACTGGTCATTCAAATTGGCATGCAGGTTTGGGAAAGTCTCATTCAGATTTGAGTGACCAATAATTACTTGATATCTGTAGCATAATCTTACTTTGGTTACACAGTGTAATATAACAATGAATGGTCAGGAAAAGTTTATGGTGCACTTATTTTATATGCAAGCTGCACTACTGCATAAAAACATAAATACTATACTGGATTTTAGATTATTGAGAGGTCTTAAGACATTTACACAGAGATATAATGCTAGAACTTGCTCAGTAACTAGTAAAGGTGTACCTGGATTGTACCTGGATGAGGTTCTAGGGGGTTCTACTCCCCAAGTCTGGCCTGGGGCCCGACTTGATTTGAAAGAGCTTAGTCCAGCAGGCTGTTGCTTGGAGCAGCCCACAGGCCCACATATCCACTACAGCCCAGTTGATCCAGCACTTCTTGCAGAAAGCTGGGCAAGTATTTCCTTGAAGACTTCCAATTTTGTTTTGGCATTATTTCACATACTTGCCGGAAAGATGTTGAACAACCTTGGAGCTCTGATGTTCATACAGTGTTCTCTGATTGTGCTTATGGTACCTCTGTTCTTCATTGGCTCTTCTGCACTTTCTTCCATATCGTTCACTCCGGTATGTTGATATGGTCCCCGTCCCTGTGGTGTAGTGGTAAAGCACTCGCCCGGTGCTTCGCGAGCGCTTTGGCCTGGGTTCGTATCGTGGCCAGAGAGGATTGACCAGGTGCCAATCCTTAACTGTATCCTCTGTACACCCAGCAGTGAATGGGGTACCTGGTTGCTAAATGATTTGGTGGGTCATATTCCAGGGGAAAAAAGTTTGATTAAGTACCTGGCCTCGGGCCGGGGCTTGGGGAGTAGAAGAACTACCATGCTTCTACTCCCCAAGCCCTGGCCTCGGGCCGGGGCTTGGGAGTAGAAGAACTACCATGCTTCTACTCCCCAAGCCCTGGCCTCGGGCCGGGCTTGGGGAGTAGAAGAACTCCCAGAACCCCATCAATCAGGTACCTGCCCGAGACGCTATACATGCTAGTGGCTTTACAAGAATGCAAGAACTCTTGTATATATAAATCAAATAAAAAAAAAAGAATAAATAAAAAAAAATCTGTTCAAATTTGGGACCTGGCCCTCCTGTACCTTCCTTGTACATATATATTATTTGATACCTCTCTCAATTCCTTTCTAGAGAGTACATTTTGGGATGAATACATCACAAGAATATGATATGTCAATGTGATATGATGTCAGTGAGAAAATATAAAAGCATACGAAGGGATTGCTTGAGGAGTACAGGGTTACGGGTTCGATCCCATCATGTGACTTCAATATTTACTCTAGTACTGTGACAACAATGGGTGTCACACAATTTATTGCTTAGCTTCACTTGCAATGGAACATAAAAGTGTTAAGCAACACAATATTTCTGGAATATACTGATACTCCGGCCTTCAGTGGTGAGAGGACATCAATTTGTTAGCTTTGGTGATAATGGAAGTGCATGCTTACAATGAGGCATGGTAGTTGAGTCCTTAGTGAGCCTGTATATGGATGCTACATAGCATTCTATAGGAGGATATGACAGGTACGCTAATTGAACTCTTATTTGCAAGAGTACCTGCTCACCGAACACACGGCACCGCTTTCTACAACAATGTGCGACACAACACACTGTGGAAGAACGGTGCTCAGATTGGGAGGCTGGAGAGCTCTCCACGATATTTCTACAAGACACAACAAAGGCACATAGCTCAACCTTCGTATGTATAGATCACACAGTGATTGGTCTTTATTTACACACATACACTGCTATGAAGCACCCAATGCACACTTGTGTGTCACCATGGAGAGGTGAAGAGTAGATTGATAGAGGTTGGCAGCTTCAGGACAAGAGCAAGGCCACTTCAAACAAATATTCCCACTTAGTCATGCATGTACCCCTGATTATGCACCACACAATTGTTTTTTGTTGAAGTTGCTGAGGTACGTTCTCCCAGAGTTAAAGAATATATTGGGACACGAATACAGGAGGATCAGGAGGTACTGGAGAGGTGTGTGGAACACTGAAATGATGGCTAATTCTCATGACATCATGGGATACATCAGTGCTGGGATACACTCCGACTCACTCCATTCAGCACGAACTTGGGAAACTATGTCCTTGAGATGGAAGGAGTTTTTTTGTCTCAAATAAGTTTTCATCTTCAACCCATGTCTTATTAAGTTTTCTCTCGATTGGAAAAGGCTGCCGTTGTCTACATATTATTTTCTATTCCCCTCAGCATTTTGTATGTTGTGATCCATATCCACTATGGCCCTTCACTCCTCTAGAATTGTTTGATTGAATTTATTTAACTTTATCTAAATTGAATTCCTTAAGAATTGTTTCATTGAATTCCTTTAATGTTCCCTTATAGCTTAGATTGCTTATTTTGGACAGTATCCTTGTTGTAAACTTCAGTTTTACAAGTAAATTTTTTGTGCTTCACAAGGTGCAGATTCCATGCTGGTGCTGCATAATTAACACTGGTCTGATGTATGCTGTCTAAATTACCTTAAAAAAGCCCTTGTATAGGATTTTAAA
Organism: Procambarus virginalis; assembly: GCA_020271785.1. NCBI lineage: Eukaryota > Metazoa > Arthropoda > Malacostraca > Decapoda > Cambaridae > Procambarus > Procambarus virginalis. Next base: position 3,509,974 of record WNGS01087021.1, read on the forward strand.
TGTAGTTCTTATGTTTGCCAGCTTTCCATATGCTATCAGTAGTATCCTGCTACCTGTAATGTATGTTCTGGTGTTACTACAACAAAGTAGTAAATAAAAGTAGAATAAAATCTACTCCTAAGTCTTTGTTTTCGTTCTAGTTTTTTGTATTTGGCTTTTCATTATATGCAGGTTCCTTATGGTTGCCAGTTTCCTTTTTCCAATCTACATTATTTAAATGAGGGAGTTGAATTCTGGCATTTATTTCTCAACTCTTATAGTTTGTCAAGCGCTTCCTGCAGCACTTTATACACATTAGCTTTGCATGGTCTGTAAACATTGACATGTATGACTGCACCTCCTTGGGTAGGTTGTTTGTAAAGATTAGGAGCCGTAACAGAATCTGTGCCATAAGCAGGCGATGAGTCACAATAACGTGGCTAAAGTATGTTGACCAGAGCACACACTAGAAGGTGAAGAGACGACGACGTTTCGGTCCGTCCTGGACCATTCTCAAGTCAATTGTGAATGGTCGCACAATCTCATTCATTCTCACAACCTCATTCTCACAATCGACTTGAGAATGGTCCAGGACGGACCGAAACGTCGTCGTCTCTTCACCTTCTAGTGTGTGCTCTGGTCAACATCTGTGCCATAACCCGAGAGACCTCACATGCTGCATCTCTTCTCTTTGGCTGTGACCCTTTGATTTATGTCTATCAGGTAGTATTTTTTTTTTTTTTTATTTTAGTGTCTTTTAAAACCTTGCTTTATGATTTGAAGTAAAATCCTCGAATTTGCTAATATAGTGAAGTTTTTTCACAAATTTCATGTTATCTGCTGTGACCTATTAATGTTATCTTTCAGTTACCCAGTTTGCCTCTTCATCTTATTCATTAACTTTTTGTGAGAAGCAGTATCCCTGGAAGCACAAACCGAAACTGTCTCTATTTTCCGCTTGTTACAACTTGTAATAAAGTTGTTACATCTTGGCTTAATGTGTTTATGACGTATTAGAACGCTGTTACAACTTGCTATATTGGTTGTTATAACTGGTTAGAAGGTGTTAAAACTTGTTCGAACGTCGTAGTTTCAGTGTGTGTTTGGCGGGATTAGATTCTTTCTGACAATAGGAAAATACAGTCTATCCACCCTTCTCTGTAGTGTCACATCTTTGTGGTCCTGTTGTAGAACTATCAGGTTAAGTCTGATAGTATTTTGATAGTATATTATTGACAGTACAGCTTTTATTCTGTACTTTACAGTTTGCATGGTATGCTTGTTAGTGACACCAGTCTATTGTTTAGAACTTCTTGTCTGTCCGCTTTGTCAAATATTGCTACTATATTATGCAATTATTTTTTCCAGATTTCCTGTCTCCAGTGATACATTGTTTGGCTGCACTGCCTTTGTTGCATCTAGTTCCTCCAGGTGTCTTATTACCTCTTCTTCAGTGACTGCTTTATTATCGTATGATTTTTGCCCATCTGTTGTGTCCCATCCCTAGGTCACCACTCTGATTCTGTTTCACAAGCTTCTGGGAATGTCTTGCAAAGTTGCTCACACACCAGTTTGTCATTTGTCATTAGGACTTCCATCACTCTTTTTAGCCTTATCAAATGGTCTTTAAACCTTAATTATGTGTTCATAAATCATGTTATTCATCTCACATACAGTACTATAGTCAGTACGTGAAAACAAGTGATAATCGATCAACGTAACATCCAAGGTGAACACTGAAGTCGTATGTCTCATATTGTCAGCAAAGTTAACATCAAGTGTCGACAGATGCTGGTCTAGATTACCAATATACCACCTTTCACATCTCTTCCAACCAATAAAATGTTAAATAATTTATTTATTTCAGTTTTTCTTACATTTTGCATACAATTATAGGAAGAAAAATATGCTTTAGAATTTTTGTAATTTTTTGTGCATGCAGATGCAGCCATATTTCAATGGCCTTATGTTGAGGGCTAACAATATTTGAAAGAAAAATAAATTTTTAATTAATTTTTGTGTGTGCGCCACAGAAGCATCACATAGAACAGGTGCAGAGTGCAGGGGTTAAGTGTCGCTTTCCTTCTTATGTGACTGAAGCAGCTTGGGCTGGTTCTTTGCCATTTTATATTTCTCAAACTGCTGTTTTTTTCATCTCTCCTGGCTCTTGTGTGCTCATTTCTGGTACTCATTAGTGCTTTCTTGTTAACCTTCATACCCCTGTTTGTTATATTTCTCCCGTAACTTTCTAGTTTGGTCCTTTGCTGCTTATCTCTGTACTGCCTGTTGAACTACAGGTTTCTCCTGGACATATCAACTTCCTCGGTAGGATGCCCAAAATGCTTTGTGTAATAGTGGCTTTAGGCATTGTATGTACTAGCTCTATCTATAAATCCATCAACTTTTGTATTTCACCTTGTATATATGTACTTTCCCTGAATAAATATTTGTATTTGTATTTGTTATTTGATGAACTTTTCTAGACTTTTCTGAACATTTTGAAGGTACATATTTCATCATTTAATTTGGTGGCTTATCTCCAGTTCATTTTTCCATGCAGCTTCTGCATATAGTCTCTCTTTCTAAAGGTGTGTGTTCTTCTAAATATGCAGTCTGGCTCTTCTCTTGGTTCGAGAACAGTTTATATAATAAGCTTAAAGAGTGTTCTATAAATGACATTGAAGCCATGACATGTATAAAGTTCTTCCAATCTTTTTATCACACTAATTAATTAAAAATTCAATAACTTCACTTGTAGAAAGAAAAAACAGCAGCCACTGTCCAGAAGGAAGGAAGGAATTATCAAGGGAAAGCGCCAAGCTATTACGACTATATAGCACTGGGAAGGGGTCAGGATTAGGATTTTGATGCCCAACCACTTGGACGGTCGGGGATTGAACGCCGACCTGCATGAAGCGAGACCGTCGCTCTACCGTCCAGCCCAAGTGGTTGGGTCCACTCTCCAGAAAGAAACTTGTCAGATTCATTGTCAATGTTTAAAGATTAGAGGTATTAGTAGAATGAAATGGAAGCAAGAGATAGTGTTATAGGTGTAATTTGCTGTATGGTTAAAAAAAATTAAAATTTGATAAATTAATGCTTATTGTTTTGTTACCAGGTCAGGCATAGTTCAGCCCAGGTTCCAGGCCCCAACCCAGGATGATTGGAGGGACGGCTGCTTCTGAAACAAGCTTTACACTAGCCCACACACCCAGATTATGTGATTTATCTCGGGGACTCTCGGGATCTGCCACTGGACTCAAACAGGCTGTCATTGATATAATTTTTAAATCTAAAATTTTGATGTATACACTAGGTGATATTTAATCAGTATATATATTCAATACAACTTTTAGTTAAACTTAGCAGATACATTGGTATTTGTATACTACCGTCTATTCAGTAAGAATTCGGATATTTCCAGATGGAGGTTCGTTGTCCTCTGGTGTATGAATTCAAAATTTAAATTTTATTGGTTTGGTGCTTTGGCCGAGAGCCACAATGGACATTGGTGCGTAGGTCACACATGTAAGTACTTTTCTCTGTAATGTTATCTCTTGTAGATGTATAGTACTTACCCATGACCTGGTGATTGCATAGTTAGTGAAATCTTTATACCTTGAATGGTGTTGCAATATTTGTTTAATTTTTACAGAAGCCATAAGAAAATCATATTATAAAATCTACCTAGTAGACAAAGCCTTAGATGGCATTTCCTACTGATGACAGACCAGTGCTCTTGAAATCCCAAGGGAGTAGAAATTAGGCCGCAATGTGGCAACATTGTGATACTCCTAGTGGTCTCTGACCGCACATTCCAATTCTTCCTGGCCCTTGGGCTGGGCTCTTTTAGCTGTTGACAATAGAGAGGCCTTCCTTCACCTGCATCACGCTGTCTGATAGTCTTTGTTAGATGACAGGTTTGGTGCAAACATTCTTCGCATTATGTCTTTGATTACACAGGTGTAGGGGCTTAAAATAACGTCTAATCAAGCTTTTTGAGCAATAATTACAGGACAGTACAGTATAGTACTTCTAATCTATGATGTGTTTTGAATAACAGAAATTTGTGAAAGACTTTATAAGTTGTAAGTTATGTCAGGAAAAATCAAATTATCTTCGGGACTTCCAACCAATTCTGAAACAACACTTGGATGAAATTTGATGCATTGAACCAATTTTAGCCTTGTCCACATGACCAATGAGCTTTAGTGCAACCAAGTAACCAATAATAGTACCTGCTGATTTTTACCATAATGACCAATAGGCTTTTAGTAAGTGGAAGACACTTCTTACACGTATGTGTAAGTGGAAGACACATATGTAAACTTTGAAGATGATGTGCAAGCTCTTGTTTTAGCTTACTCTTTTCCTTATGACTTAGTGTTCATGTTTAAGTTTATTGACAAATTGCTGAACTGTGACCAAGTGTTGGGACAGTGTTTTGGACATGTTAGCAGGAAGAGGGCTATCAATGCAGTACCAGGGGCCACCAGCATTGCAGCACCAGGAGCTAGCATTGCAGTGCCAGAATCTAGCATTGCAGTGCCAGGAGCTAGAAATGCAGCACCAGGAGCTTGCATTGCAGTGCCAGGATCTAGCATTGCAGTGCCAGGAGCTAGAAATGCAGCACCAGGAGCTTGCATTGCAGTGCCAGGATCTAGCATTGCAGTGCCAGGATCTAGCATTGCAGTGCCAGGATCTAGCATTGCAGCGCCAGGATCTAGCAGTGCAGCACCAGGGACTAGCATTGCAAGCGCCAGGAGCCAGCATTGCAGCACCAGGAACTAGCAGTGCAGCACCAGGGACTAGCATTGCAAGCGCCAGGAGCCAGCAGTGCAGCACCAGGGACTAGCATTGCAAGCGCCAGGAGCCAGCATTGCAGCACCAGGGACTAGCAGTGCAGCACCAGGGACTAGCATTGCAAGCACCAGGAGCCAGCATTGCAGCACCAGGAGCCAGCAGTGCAGCACCAGGGACTAGCATTGCAAGCGCCAGGAGCCAGCAGTGCAGCACCAGGGACTAGCAGTGCAGCACCAGGGACTAGCATTGCAGCACCAGGGACTAGCAGTGCAGCACCAGGGACTAGCATTGCAAGCACCAGGAGCCAGCATTGCAAGCGCCAGGAGCCAGCAGTGCAGCACCAGGGACTAGCATTGCAACGCCAGGAGCCAGCAGTGCAGCACCATGTCTGTAATTGCGGTCATCATTTTTGGTGGGGGAGCCTGTGTTTTACTTTAATCTTTCATTATGATTAAGATAATTGTGATTCTCAGGTTTTCAGAATAATTTTGTATAGTTTTAAGTGGAATCTTATAAGTATCTTTGATATTGGTACTTGATGATGAGTATTGGCTTGTGTGTTGCATCATCTGCACACAGGTTAGTGTAACCTAGATAAGAATTTCAAATTTGACGAAGTTTGGTGACATATTCCATAAAGCTTTGGAAAAAGTATTGATATAAATCTTGCTAATTATTATTTAATTGACTAATTATTTTGGCTGTACAAGCGAATTAAGTTGTATAATGTTTAGCCAAACATAATTTTTACCCCTGTCAAACCTCTCTCCCATGGTGAAAGGATTTGAATTACATTTAATGTTGGAAACACACCGCGATCTTGCCTCCGTAGAAAGTATTCAGTATAAATGGACCTCTAGTTGTTCCTGTAGTTGACATTGCATTAAGCTTCTTAATATACTACTATGTGATATAAGTCAGCTTCAGGAATAAGAAATTTAAAAATTCGTCCTTATTCCCTCCCATAAAAAAAAGAAGAAAAATACTGTATAAGAATGTTTTTATCATGATGTGGTCCTCTTTTTTTTTTTTTTTTACTTTATTTTTTACTTTATTTTTATTTTATTTTAAATTTGTATAATTTATGAGCCTCCTAGAAAAATTGTTGTCGAGTCTCTCTCGTTTAGAATTTTTCATCACTTTAGTATTTTCATTTGGTTGCCAGTGATGGTTGTTTAGATTTCTCAATGTCTGTTTTCAGCCTCATTTTCCTACCATAAATGCTTTGTTACGCTCCCAAGGGCTGTCTTTCATATCGGTATTTTTGTTCGAATCCCGGTGGTGGAAACTTTGCCGTTCCATTTCCCCCCCTTCTAAAAGCTATTTTCCATCCTTGCGCAGGTTGGTCTACGTAGAATCTGCTCCATTCAGTAGGGTGCCTTTATACTTAACCTAGAACATTCTGGTCTCACATGCTTGTCTGTGTTTGTGGGGGGCAGTCTTACCTATTTTTGGGGAATTGCTCCAGCTACTGGACCTTGCCATCTTTCTTGGTGTGTCTCACTGCTTGTGAAGAATGACTGCCTTCATCTTTTCAATTGATTAATGATTTGTTTGTTTTAAACCATGTAGTGAAAGCTTGAAGGAAAATATGATTTTTAATATTTTGAAACTTTCTGGAAATTCCAGATATGAGTGAATCACTAATGAATTTGTATTTTAAAGTAATTGTATTGTATCTATTTGGCTAGACTATTTTTGAAAGCCATGGGTTTTAGTCAGTTTTGACCATTTTTACATTTTATTCAGAATGAATGATTTAATTTCGTCTTATTCATAGGAGTCATATTTATCTCGTGTTTTAATAAAGATTATAAAGATATATGAACGGTATAATGTAAACATTTATCTATTCCATTAGACTGTCTATAGTGTGATAGCTAGCCTTGCCCCAACACGCTGCCTTAAATTAAAAACGAGCTCTACTTACAGTGATATACGCATCATGTATAGACATTTTTTATATAAGGCTGACAATGATTAGTAAAGACAAAACTGCATGACATTTACATTAGGTAAAACAGTAGAAGATTTCTAA
>WNGS01087021.1:3524446-3539150 GCA_020271785.1 Procambarus virginalis
TGACATGTATAAAGTTCTTCCAATCTTTTTATCACACTAATTAATTAAAAATTCAATAACTTCACTTGTAGAAAGAAAAAACAGCAGCCACTGTCCAGAAGGAAGGAAGGAATTATCAAGGGAAAGCGCCAAGCTATTACGACTATATAGCACTGGGAAGGGGTCAGGATTAGGATTTTGATGCCCAACCACTTGGACGGTCGGGGATTGAACGCCGACCTGCATGAAGCGAGACCGTCGCTCTACCGTCCAGCCCAAGTGGTTGGGTCCACTCTCCAGAAAGAAACTTGTCAGATTCATTGTCAATGTTTAAAGATTAGAGGTATTAGTAGAATGAAATGGAAGCAAGAGATAGTGTTATAGGTGTAATTTGCTGTATGGTTAAAAAAAATTAAAATTTGATAAATTAATGCTTATTGTTTTGTTACCAGGTCAGGCATAGTTCAGCCCAGGTTCCAGGCCCAACCCAGGATGATTGGAGGGACGGCTGCTTCTGAAACAAGCTTTACACTAGCCCACACACCCAGATTATGTGATTTATCTCGGGGACTCTCGGGATCTGCCACTGGACTCAAACAGGCTGTCATTGATATAATTTTTAAATCTAAAATTTTGATGTATACACTAGGTGATATTTAATCAGTATATATATTCAATACAACTTTTAGTTAAACTTAGCAGATACATTGGTATTTGTATACTACCGTCTATTCAGTAAGAATTCGGATATTTCCAGATGGAGGTTCGTTGTCCTCTGGTGTATGAATTCAAAATTTAAATTTTATTGGTTTGGTGCTTTGGCCGAGAGCCACAATGGACATTGGTGCGTAGGTCACACATGTAAGTACTTTTCTCTGTAATGTTATCTCTTGTAGATGTATAGTACTTACCCATGACCTGGTGATTGCATAGTTAGTGAAATCTTTATACCTTGAATGGTGTTGCAATATTTGTTTAATTTTTACAGAAGCCATAAGAAAATCATATTATAAAATCTACCTAGTAGACAAAGCCTTAGATGGCATTTCCTACTGATGACAGACCAGTGCTCTTGAAATCCCAAGGGAGTAGAAATTAGGCCGCAATGTGGCAACATTGTGATACTCCTAGTGGTCTCTGACCGCACATTCCAATTCTTCCTGGCCCTTGGGCTGGGCTCTTTTAGCTGTTGACAATAGAGAGGCCTTCCTTCACCTGCATCACGCTGTCTGATAGTCTTTGTTAGATGACAGGTTTGGTGCAAACATTCTTCGCATTATGTCTTTGATTACACAGGTGTAGGGGCTTAAAATAACGTCTAATCAAGCTTTTTGAGCAATAATTACAGGACAGTACAGTATAGTACTTCTAATCTATGATGTGTTTTGAATAACAGAAATTTGTGAAAGACTTTATAAGTTGTAAGTTATGTCAGGAAAAATCAAATTATCTTCGGGACTTCCAACCAATTCTGAAACAACACTTGGATGAAATTTGATGCATTGAACCAATTTTAGCCTTGTCCACATGACCAATGAGCTTTAGTGCAACCAAGTAACCAATAATAGTACCTGCTGATTTTTACCATAATGACCAATAGGCTTTTAGTAAGTGGAAGACACTTCTTACACGTATGTGTAAGTGGAAGACACATATGTAAACTTTGAAGATGATGTGCAAGCTCTTGTTTTAGCTTACTCTTTTCCTTATGACTTAGTGTTCATGTTTAAGTTTATTGACAAATTGCTGAACTGTGACCAAGTGTTGGGACAGTGTTTTGGACATGTTAGCAGGAAGAGGGCTATCAATGCAGTACCAGGGGCCACCAGCATTGCAGCACCAGGAGCTAGCATTGCAGTGCCAGAATCTAGCATTGCAGTGCCAGGAGCTAGAAATGCAGCACCAGGAGCTTGCATTGCAGTGCCAGGATCTAGCATTGCAGTGCCAGGAGCTAGAAATGCAGCACCAGGAGCTTGCATTGCAGTGCCAGGATCTAGCATTGCAGTGCCAGGATCTAGCATTGCAGTGCCAGGATCTAGCAGTGCAGCACCAGGGACTAGCATTGCAAGCGCCAGGAGCCAGCATTGCAGCACCAGGAGCCAGCAGTGCAGCACCAGGAGCCAGCAGTGCAGCACCAGGGACTAGCATTGCAAGCGCCAGGAGCCAGCATTGCAGCACCAGGAGCCAGCAGTGCAGCACCAGGAGCCAGCAGTGCAGCACCAGGGACTAGCATTGCAAGCGCCAGGAGCCAGCATTGCAGCACCAGGAGCCAGCAGTGCAGCACCAGGAGCCAGCAGTGCAGCACCAGGGACTAGCATTGCAACGCCAGGAGCCAGCAGTGCAGCACCATGTCTGTAATTGCGGTCATCATTTTTGGTGGGGGAGCCTGTGTTTTACTTTAATCTTTCATTATGATTAAGATAATTGTGATTCTCAGGTTTTCAGAATAATTTTGTATAGTTTTAAGTGGAATCTTATAAGTATCTTTGATATTGGTACTTGATGATGAGTATTGGCTTGTGTGTTGCATCATCTGCACACAGGTTAGTGTAACCTAGATAAGAATTTCAAATTTGACGAAGTTTGGTGACATATTCCATAAAGCTTTGGAAAAAGTATTGATATAAATCTTGCTAATTATTATTTAATTGACTAATTATTTTGGCTGTACAAGCGAATTAAGTTGTATAATGTTTAGCCAAACATAATTTTTACCCCTGTCAAACCTCTCTCCCATGGTGAAAGGATTTGAATTACATTTAATGTTGGAAACACACCGCGTTCTTGCCTCCGTAGAAAGTATTCAGTATAAATGGACCTCTAGTTGTTCCTGTAGTTGACATTGCATTAAGCTTCTTAATATACTACTATGTGATATAAGTCAGCTTCAGGAATAAGAAATTTAAAAATTCGTCCTTATTCCCTCCCATAAAAAAAGAAGAAAAATACTGTATAAGAATTGTTTTTATCATGATGTGGTCCCTTTTTTTTTTTTTTTTACTTTATTTTTTACTTTATTTTTATTTTATTTTAAATTTGTATAATTTATGAGCCTCCTAGAAAAATTGTTGTCGAGTCTCTCTCGTTTAGAATTTTTCATCACTTTAGTATTTTCATTTGGTTGCCAGTGATGGTTGTTTAGATTTCTCAATGTCTGTTTTCAGCCTCATTTTCCTACCATAAATGCTTTGTTACGCTCCCAAGGGCTGTCTTTCATATCGGTATTTTTGTTCGAATCCCGGTGGTGGAAACTTTGCCGTTCCATTTCCCCCCCTTCTAAAAGCTATTTTCCATCCTTGCGCAGGTTGGTCTACGTAGAATCTGCTCCATTCAGTAGGGTGCCTTTATACTTAACCTAGAACATTCTGGTCTCACATGCTTGTCTGTGTTTGTGGGGGGCAGTCTTACCTATTTTTGGGGAATTGCTCCAGCTACTGGACCTTGCCATCTTTCTTGGTGTGTCTCACTGCTTGTGAAGAATGACTGCCTTCATCTTTTCAATTGATTTAATGATTTGTTTGTTTTAAACCATGTAGTGAAAGCTTGAAGGGAAAATATGATTTTTAATATTTTGAAACTTTCTGGAAATTCCAGATATGAGTGAATCACTAATGAATTTTGTATTTTAAAGTATATTGTATAGTATCTAATTTTGGCTAGACTATTTTTGAAAGCCATGGGTTTTAGTCAGTTTTGACCATTTTTACATTTTTATTCAGAATGAATGATTTAATTTCGTCTTATTCATAGGAGTCATATTTATCTCGTGTTTTAATAAAGATTATAAAGATATATGAACGGTATAATGTAAACATTTATCTATTCCCATTAGACTTGTCTATAGTGTGATTAGCTAGCCTTGCCCCAACACGCTGCCTTAAATTAAAAACGAGCTCTACTTACAGTGATATACGCATCATGTATAGACATTTTTTTATATAAGGCTGACAATGATTAGTAAAGACAAAACTGCATGACATTTACATTAGGTAAAACAGTAGAAGATTTCTAAACAGGAAATATGAACATTATCATTCCTTAAAAATTGTGGTTGTGTATTGTGCAATTAGAGATGATTATGGTGTGGTATTAGAGAAATTTTGATAAGAAACAGTTAAAAGGATAAACCATGGAAGAGAAGGAGGTTGATAGAAACATGGATGATTAGTAGGAGAAATTTGGATTAAAATGTAATTGAGAAACATAGATAATGAAGGAATGGCGGGGTAATGAGAATGAATAAGAAATAGGAAGAACACGGAAGAGTAATTAGGAGATTAAATACAAAAGAATAAGGGTTGAAAGAAAAAGTCGTCTGGAATTACTGCAGTATTAGAGAGATTAATCCCTGCGCTGCACACCTGTTTTTGTCAAAAATTTCATGGTGCAATTGCAGGCGATGAGTCACAATAACGTGGCTAAAGTATGTTGACCAGACCACACACTAGAAGGTGAAGGGACGATGACGTTTCGGTCCGTCCTGGACCATTCTCAAGTCGACCGAAACGTCGTCGTCCCTTCACCTTCTAGTGTGTGGTCTGGTCAACATGGTGCAATTGTTAAGGACATATTTTTGTTGTTTTTGTAAATGTTCAGCAAATGTTAATGTCAAAAAGTTTCCAAAACTCAATCATTTTCATTTCAAATCACAAAGAGTGATGAAAACATTAAAGAGCATTAAAATACGACCTATTACAAAAATAATAGCACACTGTGCAGCTTAACCTAGCACTTAACCACTGCACAGTTAAGTGGTTAAAGCTTTGTGATGTTAGTGTGCTGTGGAGGAGAGAAAACGAGAGCTGCTTACTGAATACCTTACGTCTAGTGTTACTGTGATGTGCTTCTGAGGAACACTGTCCCCCATGGCCTAGTTTCTGGTCAGGCCTCCTGGTTTGTTTGGGCTAACCAAGCTGTTGGATGCCACGGCAGACAGTCTGATGCAAGATACTTGGTTGATACCTGGTTGATGGGGTTCTGGGAGTTCTTCTACTCTCCAAGCCCGGCCCGAGGCCAGGCTCGACTTGTGAGAGAGAGAGTGGTCCACCAGGCTGTTGCTTGGAGCGGCCCGCAGGCCCACATACCCACCACAGCCCGGCTGGTCCGGAACTTCTCTTAGAAAACAGTCCAGTTTTCTCTTGAAGATGTCCACGGTTGTTCCGGCAGGCCAGAATCACAGGCCAGAGTTAGCTTGAGGTGGTTCTGAGAATTAATGTCCCCCCACAGTCCAGTTCCTGACCAGGCCTTCCTGGTTGATGTTCTGGTCAACCAGGTTATTAGGTATCATGTTCGTGTGGAGTGGAGGAGAGAAGAATAGCCACATGCTGTAATATGGCTAGTGATTAAATTTCCTTATTTAGCCTGCTAGTAGTCGTTGATACATTGGAAATTATACTGGCTAGCCAACTACATAGTAGCTGATAGTTTAGCGATTGTAGATTGGGGGTAGATAGATGGATGACTAGGGATAGATGGGTACAAAATATATGGAGAGGGCTAGGGAAATATAGGTGAATGACTAGGAATATACAGGTGGATGGCCAAGAGAAATATGGATAGATAACTGGGAAAACATGGGTACAAAATATAGGAAGATTGCTAGGGAAAAAGTTATATAAAATATTGGGAGGTACAGGGGGATAGCTGAGAATAGATGAGTGGGTTTCTATGATAGTGTTCATACTCTCTATGGATACGGTACCCACACAGTTCTACTGTACGTCCTCAGGTGTATACCTTGCGATTAGCAGATTACTTTGGAACAAGCGCCGTAGTTGATCATTTTCATTGTTTTTAAGCCAGAGTAACCCAATAAAGATGCTGCTCACCTTAAAATGTTAGATTCCTTGTCTGCTCAGCTAGCAATAACCTTAATACTTAGTGGGGCTTCTGTATAATTAAAGGTTCACTGGACTACCCTTACTGTATTCATCAATAAAATTACAATTTATAAATTTAAAAAAAAAAAGATATTGGGTATTACTCAATTAAATTACAATATGGCACTGATCCAGAAGACTTGGGTATTCATTTTTTGTTTAAGTGTGCTAACTTGTAAAATATTTAAGTTTAATTAGATTTGCAGTTTGCACATTTGTATAAGTTGGCTTGTTTACTGTTAAGCTGCAAAGACTTTTTGTAAAAGGATTGATAATTCCAGTATTTGTTTACATGCAAAAACAACAAAATTGGCTGATCAATCAACCAGGCTGTTATTCATACGTCAGGCTGCGAACAGCCTGGTTGACCAGTCCAGCAACCAGGAGGCCTGGTCGGGGACCGGGCCACGGGGACCTTGAGCCCCGAAATCATCGCAAGGTAACTGCAAGGTATAAAGTCAGCAGTCATGAGCACTGCAAGGTAGGGGATTTATTTTTTATTTATTTATTTATTTATATATACACGTACAAGAGTTCTTACATTCTTGTAAAGCCACTAGCACTCGTAGTGTTTCGGGCAGGTCTTAAGGATTGGTGCCCAGGCAATCCTACCCAGTCACGTTACGAACCCAGGCCAAAGCTCTCGGGAAGTGCCGAGCAAGTGTTTTACCACTGCGCCAAGGGGACGGTGGCACAGACACTGTTTAGATATTTTTTCATTTGTAATTTTGTTGGTGAATCTATGGTTAAGATTTCTTCTGGTGCCCTGAAGAAGCTAGGTTGCCTGTTACTGTAGTTAGGTTCTGTTGTTTCATTTTGTTGGATTGTATGTAAAATATGTATAGATTTTATCTCATCTCATGTTTGCGTCAAAACCTTTGTTGTCTTGTTCAGTGTTTTCTAACTCACTATTGTTTCTTCTTCTTTTCTTGCTATAAATGTTGTTCTCCTCCTTAACACTTTAGTTTTCCAGTGATGCTTAAACGTGTCATGTACTGTACTCCAACAGTAAACATTCCAATGATGCTAAAACAAATTGTGCATCTCATTTTTCACGATTAATACAAATCGTGCATCGTGCATGAACATTTTAGGGGTCACTGGTCAAGACCCTGAGATGCCGAGAACATTTACAGTCGGTATGCACCAACGGGTCGGAAGTGTTAGTGTTATTCCTTTTCTGGTTGTCACTGTTGTTTTCTCTCCCTTTTTTAATTATCATTTTGCCCCTTAGTCACAGTGCCTACATAACCCTGGGCAACATGGTCCTTCAGGACAGACCACTCCTGCCTCTCACAGTTGCTAGACTACTATGACATGGTCTTAAATGTCATGGAAGACAAGCAAAATGCTAATGTAACATACACAGATTTTGCAAAATGTGCGCAAAAGGAATTATTGGCAAACTGGGAAGATGGATCTTCAATTTCCTAATGAACAGAACCCAGAATGTAATAGTCAATAAAGTAAAATCTGGATAGTTCATCATGAAAAGCTCAGTCTCCCATGTTGCTGTACTTGCTCTGGTACATTTTCTCATCCTCATCAGACAGAGAAGGATACAAACTATAGTACTGTACTGTGTCATTGTTCGCAGATGACACTAGGATTTTCATGAGAGCAGACAATATAGAGGACATAACAAATCTCCAATCTGATGTCCATCAAGTCTTTCAATGCGCTACAGAAAATATGATGATGTTTAATGAGTGTGTTCCAGTTACTGCACTATGGAAAAGACATAAATATAAAAACAGAAACCACATATATAATGCAGTCAAACTATACTATTGAAAGAAAAAGCAATGTAAAAAAAAAATTAGGAATAATCATATCAGAAGACTTTGCTTTTAAAGAATGCAACAAATTAGCCATCACAACTGCAAGAAAAAATGACAGGTTGGATAACAAGAACCTTTTAAACAAAAGATGCCATATCAATGATACCTTCTAAGACACTAGTGCTTTCTTGAGTGAAATATTGTTACACACTAACAGCTCCATTGAAAGTTGGAGAAATTTATAACAACGTAAAGCATGTAAAGACCTTTTAATACTAGAATCTGCTTGGTAAAACATCTAAATTATTGGGACCGCTTATAAATTTTAAATCTGTATTCTCTAGAGCACAGGCATGAGAGATCATGCCATCACTTGGAAATTTAGATTTTCAAACACTCAAAAATGGTAGAAGGATCGGTTCCAAATCTGCACACAGAAATGAACACAACATGGGACCAGATGATATGGCAGGATATGCAAAACAGCCCAATTAAAAAGCAGAGGTACAATAGGCATGCTAAGAGTAATCTCAATCAACATCAAACTCCCAAGACTCTTCAACACACTCCTTTTACACGTACTGTACAAGGCATAACTGGCGGACCACTTGCAGTGTTCAAAGGAGAACTTAATATCCTTGAGAACCTGATCAACCAGGCTGCGATCAGCTGCATCGAACGGTCTGATTGACCAGAGCACCAGCCAGGTGGCCTTGTCAGAGACCAGGCCGCGGGGACGTTGATCCTCGAAATCATCGACAGGTGTATGACAGGTATTCTCTAGCTTTCCTTTACTCCTTCTCCCTGGTTACTCCTTAGTCCGTTAGCTTTCTTGCTTCCTGTTTATCAGTTTTCTTCCCCATCCTTCAGGATCTACTGCCATCTTTTTGCTCATCTTGTGTAATATTCGTATTAGTTTCCATCAAAACATTTTAATGTCTTTATCAGAGTCAAACGTTGGCTAAGCTTCCTTTGATTTCCACTGGACACACTGCAGCAAGATCCTTTCAGAATGCATCAAATGCAACTTAAGGCATGGCTTTCAAGGTATGCGATACTGTCTTGACGGAATATTCCTCATAAAGAATGAGATCATAAATAAGGAGCATGATGAACTACTTGGAGTAATTCAGCAATATAAACATTCCAGTCCCCAAAGATTTGCTGCATGTTAATGCCTTGCTTGTTTTATTCATGTGGTGTTTCGTATTAAATTTAGTGCAGCATTACGGTACTGGGAACTGTTAAAAGATGGTCTTGTTCTTACATGGTTGGATAAGTCGAAACTTTCTCTGGTGTCTGTCTTTAAAAAATCTAAATTTTACTGTAACTTTGCACAAAGTGTCTTTTTACTGGACTTTTTTTTTTTTAATTTTCATTTGCGTGATCATTATTATGTAAAGCAGACTCATGTGCACTGATATTGGTAATTTGATAGTGCATGAATTGGATTTTGTCTTGTTAAATTTTCATAGTTTAATAAAGACTGTGATGTGCTAAATATGCAGGTTAATTATTTTTGCAACTTCATAAAAATGAATACAGTAATACTGTAGTTTGTTATATCAATTTTCTTCTCGAGTAATTCATCAGAAAAACTTTAAATTAGGGATGAGACGAAGAACTTGAAGTACTGTACATAGTATACCGATACGATACTGCTTCGTACACACAACGGAAGGTTAAAGTAAGTGTTAGGTCGTCACTCTCCTCCTGTTAAGGGAGCAGACAAGACAATATGCATACACTGCTGATTTTTCATTTTCATTTATACAACAGCATTTATCACAAAATATGTATAAATTGAAAATAGTTCATCTTTTATAGTTTCACGTAATCCTTTTTGTCAGTACGAGACTTGTAAGGAAGAGCACGACTCAAATGAAACAATGCCTGTGTTGAATACTTATTGCCACTTATTGTTTGCATGCTGGTTGATACCTGGTTGATGGGGTTCTGGGAGTTGTTCTACTCCCCAAGCCCGGCCCGAGGCCAGGCTTGACTTATGCGAGTTTGGTCCACCAGGCTGTTGCTTGGTGGATGCTGTGAGAGTAACAAGTCTTAAGTGCCAAGAATGCTAGACTTAGGGTCAAACAAACTCTTAGCAAGATGAGAGCTTTAATGTGATGAAGGTACATTGACGTATAACTTGCTACAGCTGACACTACAGCTATACCATTCTTCAACTAAAGGCTCGCCTTGCTATGTCTGTGCACCGAATTGTTGGCAGTTTGTTATTTTGTAGTATCAGACTAATGTGGATCTGCATCCTCAATGCATGAGGCAAGATAAATATCTATACAGTTTATATTTTTTTGGAATGTCACTCATTTGGATTCTAGATTGTGGTGTATTATATTTCTTTTTGTAGATATATGTAAAGGAGGAACAAATAATTTTTTACTGTAGTCCATTGGCTTTGAAAATAAATTTGATATAAAAAGTACAATAGACATTTGTGCCTTAGGTGAAAATTTAATTGTGAATGTCAAAGATACAATCACTGTCAGTATGTCAAATACATGAATGCAATCCCATTGATCAGTATGGTAAAGCTATTAAGAATGGTAGTCCCTCAAGTAGCGTATGCATGATTCTAGCACCTGCTAGAGAATGCAAGATAATCCCTAGAAAATTTAATAAGATATACATAACAAGTGTACAGTATATCCAAAGGTGGGCAGAAACAAGTTCCATAAGGACCAAATTCCAGTAACTCTATCCATTATGAGAACCATGACCAGGAAACTCGATCCCTTTACCAGGCAGGACCAAAGTGGAGGCCGACAGTCCATATTTAAAGCAATTCCGGATGGTCCAAGGATCTTTAGTCCGCTTTTTTTTTTTTTAACGAGAGAAGGACTGCTTGTTGAAGTTTGTGTTTACAAATGTAAAATTTCTTTATTTCCAGTTTGATATATTGATATAGGAATAAATTAGCATCAAATAGTTATTTTAAATTAGTCAGTTGTCTACATTCTCTACAGCAAATTGTCATCTAAGCGTTTTATGATTTGGGTTGTCGTCATCAACAAGGGCTTGTTATCCAGCCCTGCATTGAAGGGTTTAGTTCATAAAGTTCAATACGCCTAACTTTTTCAGTGTCACCATAGAGAGGCTCTTCTCTGTGGGGTAAGACATCATTAAGGCAAAGAAATCAGGGCGCAGTAACAGCCATTTCGAAATGCTAGTTTTCTTGAAGGGAAATACAAGCATTCAACTTACAGTATTATTATATTTTTCCTAGTTTTGCTATATTAATTTTGTAGTACAGTAATTGTATTATTTGGAATTTAACTTTGACTAAAATATTAATGATCTCCAGCATCTTCAATTGCATATTTCATTTCAGTTAAATATTTCACTTGCATATAATGCAAATGCCAGGTACCGAGTTTGTCACAGTTTCTCTCTTCCGAAAGGACCATGATCGAGACCATTGGTCCGTATTAAGACCGGACCAAGACTTTCGGTGCTTTTTGAGGAATGGGTGCCCACCTTTGTGTATATCATTTAACAAAGTATACTCCATGATTGTTGTCGGGTCTTATGTTACAAGGCATTGTATACCACATTTCAGGTAGGTGGATTGTAGGTGCCTGATAACCCGGATATTTTGTGAATGAGCAATAGTATGTTTTATTAATGAGCATAAGGGTGAATTGGAACTTTTCAAACTTTTTTCAAACATTTTTTTCTATCCGAATTGAATATAGCTTGTAAATAATAAATATTTAAGTTTTTTGGAGCATACTGTTTTAAGAATAAATTATAATTACAGTACAATATGTACTTTTAATATAAAAGTTTCATCTTTTTTAAGCTATGAGATGCAAAAATTTATAGAAAGCTTTGGATCATTCTAAATACTGTAATGAGAAGCCTTTGCCAACATTTAGTTTATCCAATACTGTGCATGAATATGTTTTAATGGCGGCAGCTAATAATACTGTAAATCCTGGTGGCGGGTCACTACTCTTCACCTCTACAAAGACAGGTGAATTCCATACCTCTATTCCGTGACAGTTTCTTGCGCAACTCGGTTGGTTGTTGATAGAAATCGGAGAAACAGTCTGAATACATTTTTATCAAGCTAACCATTCATTCTTTCCAAGTTTGGGTGTGGTAAGGGAACAGACCTTAGTAAACTCTTTAATATATGGAATCTTTCACTGCATGTACAGTACAGGTATCGTGATACGTAATATAAATAACAGTTCAAACTGGAATTTTTGTACATTGTATTGTTTTAAAATTTAAAATGCATAGTGGGCCTTGCATAAATACCCCCAAGCTTCTTTATTAGTTGCCTTGCAAGAGCTTCAATTTGTCAGAGCTCTCTGGCTTAGTTCCCGATCTCAAGTGTCTTTTGTCTTCCATTCTATCAATACGGTATTGTATACATACATCTTTTGCTTTAGCTACATAATCAAAAGTATGTGTTATAGATACACAGGTATGTTGTCAAGTATCTTGTATTTTTATTTCAGGAACCTATTATCTATGTTAAAGATAACACACTATGCATAATATTTCCATGCACTACCGCCACTGCTTATTTACACACATTTCCGGTAATAGTTAAAGCTCCAGCAGCAACTCTTGGAAATGCATGCTGAACTATCCTTGATGGCCCCCTTGACTGGACCCCCCTCGGTGCATGGCTACCCAGTTGTCATAGTGCATTGGTCGAGTGATCTCTAGCATGAATCAGTAATTATACTTAGCCTTTGAATCGTGCACACATTTTTTCCTGTGTAATGATAATGTGCTTGTCTAGTGTCTTAAATTGACCCCTTGTCTTTATATTTAGTTGATTTTAAAATTATAAAGATAGATGCAGTTCAATAATACACATTATGTTTTACAGTACTGTACAGTATTGAAATTACGATTTGTAAAATAATTTTGTTAAATTTGTTCTGTATCACAGATGGCCTCCTTATGCTCAGTAACTAGAATGAAAACGTGTGTATTGTTTGTTATTGCTGTATCTAAATACTGTACTTAAGAATTTACTTTGTGTGAATATTTGTAAGTGTGTGTATATAGTGTTATAATGTGTGTGCGAGTGTTTTTTTTTTAATTTCTAATTAATTTTCAACAAGCAAATGTAGACCTGTCATGAAAAAATGTGTGCACTCTTTGTGAAGTCATCCCACATATTTGTTACCTTAAGTTTCATTTTTCTTACCTATATATATATATATATATATATATATATATATATATATATATATATATATATATATATATATATATATATATATATATATATATATATATATAGTATATATATTCTCATCTCTATTTCTGCCTTCATATCTCTATTTATATATTTATGTCTCTAACTTTGATGGTGCATTGTTAAGTTTTCACACATTATTGTGTAGCATCACTGTGGCAGTATCTCCTACCAAGTATTCTGATGTTGTGCAATTGCTACATCTGCAACTTAAGGTGTGGTGTTATCACTATGTCTGCATCTTAAGGTGTGGTGTTATCTGTCATCTTAAGTCTGCATCTTAAGGTGGTGTTATCACTATGTCTGCATCTTAAGGTGTGGTGTTATTACTATGTCTGCATCTTAAGGTGTGGTGTTATCACTATGTCTGCATCTTAAGGTGTGGTGTTATTACTATGTCTGCATCTTAAGGTGTGGTGTTATTACTATGTCTGCATCTTAAGGTGTGGTTTTACTGCTATGTCTGCATCTTAAGGTGCAATTACTGCAATGTCTGCATCTTAAGGTAAGGTGCTACTGCTCTGTCTGCATGTTTAGATGCTCCCTACCTTCTTGTTCCCTTACTTGATTTATAATTTGTTTAGTCTTTCATAATGACTGAACTCCTTTTATTCATTCATAAAGTTTCCACACTTTCACAATCTTTGTTATTGATGAACATCTTGGAAATTATATTTGAAATTAATAGATGATTTGTTAATAACTTACCATAAGTCCCATAACAAACCCAAGGAATGGATATAAATGTAGCTTTAAAAAATAAAACCCACTAACTGTATTAGAATTTGTCAAGGACACATGAAAGTAACCCTGTGAAAATGGACTGCTAAACGCACCTTTGAGATGCCCAGTTAGGTAACGGGGTAATTCCCAGTGTAGCCCGTGAGCCTGACATCTTATTGTAAACAATCCTATGTAAACATGTTGTATCTCAAACTTGTATAACCCAGTCTACATAGACCTCTGATCTCAGATAAATGTCATATCCTCTCTGTAATCCCTGATAAGTGGAGAACCAAGTACTTACAGAGCTGTTATCCCAATAGAATTATGTATTGATCCCTTTTTCCCAAAAGGCCCCAACTCCTCATGACTTTTTGCCCAAATTAAATTCCTATGATACCCGTGTAATTTAGTCATCAAAACCATACTGAAATCTTCAACATTAGAGTGTTTACACATTATTTTATTATTATTATTTTTTAAATTACTGTATTATCTTTTTAAATACAGTAGTGTTTTATGTGTAGTGATGCTGATACAATGTTTTGAATATTTAGTTACCATTGTTCTTTAGACTGTGATGTTAAGTGTCTCTTAAATGAAATTATTGTAATGGAATGAAACATTAAACTGAGATTTTAATCATGTTAAATTTAAAGATATTTAAATTTGCATAACAATTAAAGTGAATTTGATGTTAATAAAGACCATGTATCCTAGACTCGAAGATATCATCATAATAGAATAGCAAAACCTAAATTCAGAATTGTCTAAGATATGTTTCAAGCGTTACTGATGCATTAACTATTGTGGCATGTGTGGAGATGAGGATGACTGATGTGTTTGGAGACAATTCTTCACATTAATATCAGAAACCATTCAATTGTTGAAATTGTTGTGGCGGAAAATGTTCCCTTACCCAAAAAACGAACTCATGGACTTAGCTGCGAGGTACCAAGTGTCTTAGTGCAAGGTCTGCCACTAATATATCTAGTATGCTGAAAATATTATTAGGGAAATTTGGGCAAGAAGATGAATTATGACAGCTTCTTATTTATTTATCATTATAATTAGTGAACCAACCACTAATTATGAAT
>WNGS01087021.1:3540150-3585413 GCA_020271785.1 Procambarus virginalis
AATAATAAAAAAACTGCTACGTTATTCACTCTTGTGTTGATGATATCCTCAAAATGCATCTGGAGTCTGCCAGTGCAGACTACCTATCACGTGCCTCTGTATGACTAACCATCCTGTGTGATGGGGATTTTTTAGCATCACCTAGTTAGCTTTTTTTTTTACACACGTTACTCCACTTCATATAGTCTAGGGTAGCTGCACAAATGCAGATGTACCTCATGTATTAATAATAATAATAAAAAAATCTAACATATACAGTATAAAACAAGAGCTGCCATAGGCGGTTATTTCATCTAATATTGCATTCAGTAAATATCTAAATATACAACTAAATATATATACAATAATATTTTTCCCCAAAGTATGCCCCCTTTTCAGTTTTGCTCATTGGTCATGCACCCCATACACAACCAGTTAGAGGCACATAATGGACCCGGGAACTGAACCCGAAAATTCATTTAGCTAATCAAATTACTGATAATTTGTATTAGCTAAAATTTGATAAGCTACGCATTCAACTGTTCAATATCAACATTGGGTTCTACAGCTGGGCAAGAAGTCTTCAAACTCAGCAATTTTACATGTGTGCGCGAGCTATACAATTTTTGTGCTTATTATGCACCCATCAGGTGGGTGGTGCAGGAAGCGATACAATCAGCCGCAGGCACCACCTACAGTTAGCAGATACATCACATTACTGTCATTTCCTTGTGTAATTGAATGGAGCGTTTGGTGGAGAACTCCATTACCCACGCCAAAGTGGGGGTGGGATATTGGTAAAACTACTAGAGTTGATACCAGCTCGGTACTGCCAGATCCCTAATGGGTTCAGTAGGGTCCCAGGATTAATTAATAAATAACCTTTAACATGTCGTGGCCTAGGGGTATGGCGCATGTTGGACGCTGGTTCAGTTATCTTACTGCTTCAATGAATTATTGTTCCTCTAATGTACTTACCTATTTACTTACTAATATATTTACCTAAATAAACCAATTCTGGAGAGTTGTTGACACGGCTAGGGAATATGGCGCCCTGCTGTTGCATAGATGTAAATATTATGCAGCTGCACAGATATATACTGTGTTACATATATAAATATTCTGCTGTTGTATAGAAGTATGAGGATTAGAGCATGACATGCGACCCGGCATTTACGTCCTACTTTCACCACAATTAATCACTTAACTTGCTCCACTGCCACCAACTCCCATGTATTCTTGTCAAATTTCACGAAAATTGGTAGGCTGTATATTATGATTATATCTAGTGAGAATTTTCTGACAAATGAATAAACAAAGCACTGGACATTCAATGTATTAGACATCTGTCTAACGTTCTATTTATTCATTTATTAGAAAATTCTCACCAATTTGATTGAGAGTTCTTCTTCAATCACAATTTGCAAAAAGATTTTAAATTTAAATGTTATTGAATCTACATTTATACAAATTACAAAGCCACTTAATTAACATGAATATTATTTTTGATTGACACACTTTGAACTTGTATTTAATGGATCAACTAAAAACGATCTTGGTAAAATCATTATTTAATAGACAACCATTCCCATAGGAACATTACTTTCAGGAACTCACGTGTATTGGTCAATAGGTCTTCTGCAGGTTCTTTTTTATGTTCATGAACCAATATTATAGGCTTTTTTCATCTCGTGCGTAAACTCAAGTTCAAGTATGTTTATTGAGACAAGAAAAAAAACATTTCAAAAGGATAGAGTAGCTTAGGCTATTTCTACCCCCCACTATGCGTAAACTTCCTTTTCCATGTCAATATATTCCGCACTGCATTGCATTGTTTATATATCTGAAGATGTATTGATTTATACGAAAGTGCTTAAATAATATGTTGCTTCATTTTCCTTTATTTCAGTGTAAAAAAAAAAAATCGATAAAATAGGTGATTACATTATTAACAAGTGAACCAGAAAATGCCTTAGTAAAAGTAATAGCGCATATATATACTGTATATATATATATTCAAATAAACAAATTGGAAACAATTTATTGAAAATAAAGAAAACCACTCGGCCTATTAGGCAAATCGGGCCTTGCATAGTAGGCCGAGAAGTGCGTTCTGGCTACTAGGTACAACATATATATCATTTTGACATCTTATTCCGAAAAGTCAGTTATCGTCAGCTCCTGGGCTCCACCTCTCCGAAAACGGTGTTTTCGCCTAATTGCGGTTATTTTGAACAATGGTAATTAGTGTTTTCTGGGAACAATGTAACCAACTGTATATGTATTATTCACGTGGCATACACAGCATAAATACTTTAATTTTAGACAAAATTGTGAAAGGAATGTCGGATGCAGGGATCCCAGCTAGGCGTCTCGTGGATTTTTATTTTTTTTTGAGATATATACAAGAGTTGTTACATTCTTGTACATTCGGGAGAGACATGAATGAGACAGACAGACAGACAGACGGGTGTGGACAGTCAAGGAGGTGCTGTAACGTGGTCACTGTTATAAGCCTTTATTGTTACTTTTGTACCTGGTTACGCCGTGTTTAATTTATACGGCCGAGATACTATTTTTTGTGAATCTCTTCGTAAGGTTTATAAGTGGACTGAGGTGGATTATTTCTTAAGATTTAAGCTCTTAGAATATTACTGTAATTACTTGTCATTGAAATGGCTGGTTGCTTTGCTTGTTTAATCTTATTCGGGTAATAATTCGGTGGTGCATTCTTGCTATGTCCTGCAGTATTTGTACAAATTAATAGTCCCTGTAGGACAAAGTCTGACCTTCCCCAAGAAGGTCCATCCCCTTCTGCAAGTGATGAGTCACAATAACGTGGTTAAAGTAAGTTGACCAGACCACACACTAGAAGGTAAAGGGACGACGACGTTTCGGTCCGTCCTGGACCATTCTCAAGTCGACTTGAGAATGGTCCAGGACGGACCGAAACGTCGTCGTCCCTTCACCTTCTAGTGTGGTCTGGTCAACCATCCCCTTCTGTTCACAACAGTTGACTATCTCCCGGATAATTATTTACTGCTACGTGAACGGGGACATCGAGTAAAAGGAAACGTGTCCAAACGTGTGTGTTCTACGCGGGAATCTCGAATCTGAAAGTTGTTCTTACATTTCTGTGTTTATATTTTTGGCATCAGATTCATGTTCCCTGCCAACAGTCTCTTCGACTATTGGTATAATATTCTTTAACACACACTGTAGCGAGTATATTAGAAGTAGACTTATTTTATTAAGCTAATGAGAGTTTGGAGCGAGTATATTGTTTACATAACATTGGTGTTGTAAGAGTATATATTATGTACTCTCACAACCTAATGTACCTTCTTGTAAATAAATTAATTAATTCACATGGTTTGCTTGCCTGTACATATAAATAGCATACATAATTTGAACAATTATCCAGTCTATTATATAGCTATTTAATAATAGATTTTTGCATTTTTATCATGGATGTGTAATGTTAGGCTAATATGTTAAATCTACCATTTAATCGGTGGATGACGTACAAGAAGTATCACTATTGCCCTACCATTGTAGCCACGACTCTCACGTTTCCCGCTATGCACATACAAGTGTACTCTTTGTTCCAAGACAAATAGATGATTACTTCGGCTTCATCTTCGAGTTAATGAGCTGTTTCCCTTTCATTGCGCACTCTGTGTACAATAAAGGGAATGTGTGTAAGTAATTATCAAAAGAAGGCACCATGCCGGGAAGGCTGTGTAGCACCGGAATGTGTATTTATTTACTATTTGTCCCTGCAGAATCGATCTATTGGATCCTAGGAAATGTATATGTTATCTCTCAGAATGTTTGGTAATATGTTTATGGTTTGTGATGTGTGTATATGTACTGAACGGGTGAGAATAGCTTGAGCTACCTCATCCATTTGTGTGTATTTTACATCAATAAACTTATTTCAATTTCAATCTATGGACTCTGCCTTTTTAATGATTCTATTTATCCTCTATTATGTTTACCATATATTTCTTTTGACACATACCCCCGAGGAAGCAGCAACTTCCAGGCACCTATTTACTGCTAGGTGAACAGGTGCATCAGGGTGAAAGTAACTGCCCCTTTTGTTTCTGCCTCGGCCAGGACCCTTAGAACTACGACCACAGAGCGCTGTCCACTCAGCCGCTAGACCCCTAGACCTGAGAAGTTTGCATGCATGCTTCTCTCTTTTTCATCTAATGTAGGGCTTACCATTAGCTTTTGGGCCCAACTTCTCGAGTTGTCAGTCGTCTAATGCAATTATTTCCCGAACAACTAGATTTAAATTAAATTTTGCCCCGAGGGGCGAGTTTATTGGGCCGCGCCACTCATCTTGTGAGTGGACATACCGCTATTTCGATCAGATGAACATTTAGGTTATATCATGATAGCGAGCTTGGACGCGCGTGTGTAAACACGGGGAAATAGAAACAATACACCAGAACGCTCTCGCTCTCTAATGATAAAGGAAAGTGGCTGGATAAATATTTTCTTTTCCAAGTGTTTTATGCTTATCTGAAACCACATGTTTTGGGGGAATCTTTCTTAATATGTAATATATATACATGTTTTGTTCTAGTACGAACGTATACCATGGTCAGAGAATGTCACACTAACGTGCCTGAAACCAATAGCCAAACCCTCACCGGGAATTATTAAATTCTCTTTTCTGCTGTGTTTGGCCGTTATTATGCCTTTTGCAGTTTCTCTTTTCTTATGTTATCTCGGTTCTCGTGCTACATTTCTTCACTCCCTCCCCCCCCTCACTACCTCTCATCGCACCTTCCTTAGTTAGTTTAGTTCATTTATTATACACCCCATACCCATCTTGTGGGGGGTAGTGGAAAGGGTTACAGAGGCACATAATGGGCTCAGGGACTGAACCCCACAATTCATTTAGCTAAGCAAGTTATAATCTTGATGAACTAGTTACAAAATTCAGTGTAAGTCGTCACATCAACAATGGGTTCGAGATCGACCACAAGTACAGTTTCTAAATTAAGCAACTGACATATATGGAGAGCTAGTGTCACAATTGATATGTTTGTCCTGCACACCGCCCCCCATCCAGTGGGCAGCGGTGGATAGGTTACAATCACTCAGTTACTACCTACAGTTAGCAAACTGGGGATATTTGGCTAAAGCTTCCGGTAGCAGATCATTTTGAATTAAATATTTACACATCGTTGGAACATTGGTTATAGAATTGTCTCTGAATTCACGTATCTTTTCGCACTCCATCATATAGTGACGGAGGATGCCGGTGGCTGAGCGGACAGAACACTGTACGCGTGATCCTGTGGTCCCGGGTTCGATCCCGGGCACCGGAGAAGCAATGGGCAGAGTGTCTTTCACCCTGATGCTCTTGTTACCTAGCAGTAAAATAGGTATCTGGGAGTTAGTCAGCTGTCACGGGCTGCTTCCTGGGGGTGGAGGCCTGGTCGAGGACCGGGCCGCTGGGACACTAAGCCCCGAAATCATCTCAAGATAACCTCAAGATGGTCTGGCTATGTGAAGGGTGTGCGAATAATTTTATTGACACAGTTGTCTTATACTGACTCTCCAGCTCCTGAAACGATAAAGTCGTCACAGAGCCAAAGTAGCGCAAGGAAGATCCACTGCGATATGATACGAACAAGCCACTGGGTATTACTCTTTCAAGCCTGATAAAAAGATATCCAGAGACATTGCAGTAGCCATACACAGACTTTGTTACAAGTGCTGCTGGGAGGTAATAAACCCAATAGTTAAAGAGTGTCATATCTGTGGAACAGAAGCAGAGGCGTCACTATTGCACTACTTACTGGAGTGTGAAGCTACTGAAGCCCTGTGCATCAAATTAAACATTAAACCAACAACAGCAGCTGCGTTAGATACACATTCCACAGCGACTACAATGATTAGAAAAGCCGTTGAAGAATGGGACTCACTAGTGAACATTCTGCACCTACATCCGCCACCAAGATAATAGTATTAAAACAAGACAAAAACCAGTGCACAAAAACAGAAGCGAAAAAAGAAACGGGAAAAAGGAGGAAACCCCACCTCCATTTAAAACTTTGAACCAAATATCAGAGTAACAAGGTTATCGCGAATAACCGAACTCAATTACGGGCTCACCATAGCCCGCGCTACATGGACTTTTCGTCTTGAGTAGCTAAATCTAAACCACAACAACATCATCCTAACACGTCACGTCACGAGTTAACAAAGAGTCCAAGATTGTGGGGATTCTGGACTCGATTCCCGGGCGGGACACAAATGGTTGGGCACGTTTCGTTTCAACTATTGCTTATGTTCACCTATCAGTAAATATGTACCCAAGAGTTGGGCAACTGTTGTGGGGTTGCATCCTGGGAAAGGTCAGTACTTCGTTCCTTGCGGGGGACCTCAATACAAGATGCAATAGTCAATCCATATTCTTAGGGTTCCTATTATCATGCGACCTATATTTTTCCGCATTCATATTTGGCAGTTTCGTAATTCCGTTCACAATTGTGTAAGTTTCCAAGGTACGAAACGATACATTTACACGCAAAGGACATCTGCCAAACATTCGTCGATTTTAAGTCAGTATAAATCATGTAACGAATTACAGTTCACGCCTGAATTTCTTAATTCCTGCCATATTTTAGTGTCATCGGCAAATTTTGTAGTGCTGCTGTTCAAACCTAGGTCTAGGTCGTTTATATGTACAAGGAATAAGTTACAATAACGTGGGTGAAACAACTAACCCAACCCATACATATGAAAAGAAAAGAAAAAAGCGGCGGCCTTCTGAGTTACGAGAGGTCCCAAGGACAGTCTTGAGGCACTCCTCAGGTAACTGTTTCCCACTATGTCCTATCTATTTACACTGACCCTGTTTACCACTAGGGCCTATTTAAATGACCCTGGTTATCAC
This sequence comes from Procambarus virginalis, assembly GCA_020271785.1. NCBI lineage: Eukaryota > Metazoa > Arthropoda > Malacostraca > Decapoda > Cambaridae > Procambarus > Procambarus virginalis. The sequence goes on from WNGS01087021.1 coordinate 3,547,052, forward strand.
TAGGACCTATTACACTGACCCTGTTTACACTAGGCCTATTACAATGACCCTGTTTACCCTAGGACCTATTTACACTGACCCTGTTTACCACTAGGACCTATTTACACTGACCCTGTTTACCACTAGGGCCTATTTACACTGACACTGTTTACCACTAGGCCTATTTACAATGACCCTGTTACCACTAGGGCCTATTTACACTGACACTGTTTACCACTAGGGCCTATTTACAATGACCCTGTTTACCACTAGGACCTATTTACACTGACCCTGTTTACCACTAGGGCCTATTTACAATGACCCTGTTTACCACTAGGACCTATTTACACTGACCCTGTTTACCACACCTATTTACAATGTTGTTTACCTATGACCTATTTACACTGACCGTTACCACTAGGGCTATTTACAGACCCTGTTTACCACTAGGACCTATTTACACTACCCTGTTTACACAAGGCCTATTTACACTGACTGTTTACCACTAGGGCCTATTTACATTGACCCTGTTACCACTAGGACCTATTTACACTGACACTGTTTCCTTTCAAATAATACAAATTAAGACAATCTAATGCTGCAGAGGTTATTCTAATTTGACTTGTCGCAAAGTTTATTTATTTTTTTAAATTAAAACAATAAGCTCGTGAGATTGAATAATGTCAAATTTATTCCGGATAGCCTATAATGGAAAATCCTACACGACGCCTCGTGTATGTGAAAACGCACTTACACGATTTAAATATGAACACAATATCTAAAATATACACGAAAAACAACTCACAGAAAAACTAAAGCATACGAGTGTATGCAGCATTTTATATTATAAAAAAGTGCATATGAATGGTTCACATTTCCCCGTGCTTAACACAGCCAGTATATGGCCGCAATTCACATGCGTGTCTCAAAGTTGTGGTTTAATGCCTTATACTCAACAGAGCATCACATGACATTTCACGTAAAGGGGAATCTCACCCACCACGAACAGGATAGCCTAATATGTAGTCTATAGTACAGTATGTATCTATACACTAGATACCAGAGTAACTAGACTATAGCCTAGTTATCTATGCAAGGTTAGTGTTGAATACCTTTCAATACTGCAGTTTCCTTAATTCTTATGCTGTTATGAATGAACTTGTGAATAAAACATGGGGAAAACTGATTTATTGTATAGGGAAGATACAGAGAAAGGGAGCGTCTAGTCAAATAGCGTGTACCAGTGCAGGGTTCAGCCAACCATTACTAACACGCCGAACCCACCCCAATGTCTGTCTCTCCCTCCCGCCCCTCTTCTACTCTCTTCTACCTCCAAGATCATTACTGGGATTCGTTCAGTAGAGTAATATTCCCACGGAAGACGAGCCATCATTCATAATGGGACGCCCTTCACCGGCACGTACACAGGGAGTCAATAAGTTTTTTTTGACGAAACAAAAAATAAATTTCCATTCTAAAACATGACTTCTGAATTTTTAACACCATATTAATATCTCCTTTCATCCATTTATATACTTCAATCATGTCACCCATTACTACTGTTCGTTTTTCCAGAGAAAGTAACCTTAATTTTGTTAATCTAAGAAATTTGTTGCTAGACATAAGAGATTATTGTTAACATAAAAGATTTCCAATCCCTGAGATCAACTTCGTCATCCTCCTCTGTACATGTCCAAAATATTTATGTTCACTATAGTACAGAGGCCAAAAAGGACTGCATAATTAACATAGGGCCTAAGCAAGGCAAGATAAATCTGAAGAGTAACATTAAACGTTGCTTTCTTGGTTTGAAGATACATAGCATTCTATAATTATAGATTGATATTTGTTCATGTATTATGGGGTTGCCATTTTATGGGCCCTGGTTCAGCTGCAACACGGCACCATGGTCCTTTGTAAATCAGGCACTAGGTAAAATAAATCTTTATGGGGCCTCCTCTTTATTTCAGGCCCTAAGTATGTGCTTATTGTGGTTAATGGTTAATCCAAGGCTGGCCCCCAATTCACGGCACATTACATTTTATTTATGCTTACTACTTGATATAAAACTTGATTATAATAAATTGTAATTCTAATACAAAAATTCTCCATTGGTCTCCGCTCAGCCATCAGAAATGAAGATTTTTCGGTTGCGTTTTAGCTCATTGCAATTACTGTGCACATAAGTTGTTTTTAAAGTTGTGGATTTTGACATCCTTTCCTCATTCCCTGATTTCTTTGACCCGCGAAGATGTATAGCTTTGACCCGCGAAGATGTATAGCTTTGTCCCGCGAAAATGAGTAGCTTTGACCCGCGAAAATGTGTAAAATATATGATGTGGGCCCTCGTATTGTACATTGCATTTTGACGTATAAAACCCCAAAGGCCAAAATATGACGTACTGTAAATCATCAGCCTGTCCTTTCAAGTGCTCACGTCACTAAACTGATGTACCAAATTGCCTGAAACTAACTTAACTCACTCTCACGAATAGAAAACGGGACAGTGTCATTTTTGAGAGCTGATATGATTTTTAGTACATCATTTTTTGGCCTTAGGGAAATTTATATGCAAAATGCACTGTACTATTCAAGAGGACGGATTGTTGTACTGAACGGGGTGAGAATAGCTTGAGCTACCTCATCCCTTTGTGTGCATTTTACCTCAATAAACTTATTTCAATTTCAATTTCAGATTGTTGTTGTTGATTGAGGGGCGACAACTATCGCGGGATCGGATGCGCCCTGGTGCACCCGTATGGGGTTAATCGCAAATCCCAATGGCGAAACGAAAACGCGTATCACCAAACACTAAGATGCCTCGCGTCAAAGAAAAACGCACAGTCAGGCAGATAAGTAGGGAGCCCCAGGAGTCCCTCAGGGCGACAAGCACCGGCCCCGCTCCACACAGAGACACCGGGTAGCAAAACCAAAAACTCAGCCCCCCCAACTAAAACGCAAACGTCATCCAGTGTCCTCTGGCAGAGCAGATACCAGCCGCCCACCTCGACTGAAGGCCCACCAGGAGGCCACCAAGACCCGCCAACCCCCGGCACCTCTCGGCCAAGCCGGCGCCGGACACCGTCACCCTGCTGGGATATGGGTGTTTCATTAGCAGTGACAAAGAGAATATTTAAACAAATATCTAATGAAGATCTCACCGACCTAACAAATTCACAAAGACCTGAAAGTTGTAGCATTAAATATTATGAGATATCGTGAGGAGACATTCACATATGGGACTAATAGAACAAGAACCCGGCAATATGATGTTATAGTGGCCAGAATACGCCTGGGATATAGACGTATCTGGCAGGTTTCTCAAAACCCAAATGTCGAGTACACAATGTGTCAACTTTGTGAAAGAGAAAACATGCACTCTCGAACATTATACAGTATTGTAGAATGTCCCATATTGACTGACTTTCGCCCCCTTGGCTAAGGTATGCTGAACTCTGCAATTACTATATGAGTACTGAAACTCTTGATATATTGGACTTGTACCCAAGGTTGACCATGTAATGTATCAATTATACAATGTATGTATGTGATGTAACTATATAATCTGAGCTTGTAAAAGCATCTTAATCACCTTCAGTGATTAAGTGCTTAATTGCACACTAGTTTCTCTATCAGCTATCTCACCCTGTCAGAGTAAAAGAGACAAATGTATGTGAATGCATGTGTGTGTATATATGTATGTAATATGTATATGTACGTATATGTGTGTGTATATGTATAAAGTACATATGGAAGCTGATCAGAATTACATTTCACCTTTGTAAATGCACATTAATGACACTTTGAACACTTTATGTAGGGCATACATAAATCTGTGTATCTATGTATTTACGTATGTAGGTTAGCTTAGCATGTTAAAAGCACCGAATCACCTTCTGCGGTCGATTGTTCAACAAATCCCTGAACTATATGTTTAACAGATCTCTAACCCTGTCCATGGAGGACAGAAGAAAATGTATATATGCTAGTTAGCATTGTAAATGTGTGGCCACGTCTGTGGTAGAAAAAAAAACGCCGAGAGAACCAACCAGAACACATTAAAAAATCTATCAACAACCCTGTAACCCAAGGCGATATGTGTGCCAGACCGTGGAATAGCGACGCCAAACTGCAATATCAAATCCAAAATCGGAACGTGATGCGGCGGCTCCAGGGCGGAGGTGGTGGTGTCCAGACGTTCGCTCGTTAAGGTTGAACCAGGGGCCAGATTCACGAAGAAGTTACCCAAGCACTTACGAACCTGTACATCTTTTCTCAATCTTTGGCGGCTTTGTTTCCAATTATTAAACCGTTATTGAGCTCCGAAGCACCAGGAGGCTGTTTATAACAATAACAACAGTTGAATGGGAAGTTTTCATGCTTGTAAACTGTTTAATAAATGTAACCAAAGCCGTCAAAGATTGAGGAAAGATGTACACGTTCGTAAGTGTTTGCGTAAGTGTTTTCGTGAATCTGGCCCGAGTCCCAAGAGGACGGGTTGTTTAGCGACTCGCAAAATTGACGGGCTGTCCCGTTTTCTATTCGTGGGTCCTCGGTGCTCGGTTAGGGTTCGTGCAATTTAATACATCAGTTTAATGACGTTGTGGCAACTCGAGAGGACGGACTGGTAGATGGATCTCAATAAATCTAATTAACAAGCTTCTTGATCCAACAATGGGAAACTATATGTATACAAGTAAGTAATTATCAAAAGAAGGCGCCAATCCGGATGTATATATAAAATTTCAACTGATTTCATAAATTATCCATCGAATTTTGTCTGCGGTAATGGGTCACGTGCCAGGAACAGGGACATGAACATAGGAGTTCAAATTAAACTGATCTGCCCTCGTGTTCAACATACACCTCAATTTATACAGCGTATAAAATATTATGGTGAAGCTGTGGTTTGCCATCCACATTAGTAAACCTGTTTTAGAGGCCTGACCAACTCCCAGGCCCACACACAACGGCACTCACAAACCTTGACACGTGAACACGGAGAAACAGGTGGAAACTTGGCATTCAAATGTGCCAGGCAAGGGGCCCTGACAGCTGAGTGGACAGCGCTCGGGATTTGTAGTCCTAAGGTTCCGGGTTCGATCCCCAGTGGAGACGGAAACAACTGGGCAAAGTTTCTTTCATCCTGATGCCCTTGTTACCTAGCAGTAAATAGGTACCTGGGAGTTAGACAGCTGCTATGTGCTGTTTCCTGGGGGTGTGTAGCAAAAAGGAGGCCTGATCGAGGACCGGGCCGCGGGGACGCTAAGCCCCGAAATCCTCTCAAGATAACCTAACACATTATAAGGAATATTTCAGTGTCAAGAATGCGTTAACAAGTGAAGTCTTGGAGGCCAACTCCATGTATATATGACAAAAGCCAAATAGGCTTTGGAACTTGTACACTATTAAATTAAGAGTGAACAGGCGAGACCCAAGAGCCGGAGCTCGTTCCCAGCAAGTACAGACTCAAGGACTAACAGACCTACACACACGTGACAAACATACATATACCTGCATAATTCCAAAAGCCCACATTACTGTTCCAGTACTTCCATGAGTAACTGATAATCACTATCATTCCCAAACTACATCACTTTTTACAATGCACGATTCGTGTATTTTTAAGTGTAAAAGTTGTAAATTAACATCCAAATTCCTTCTCTGCCTAAACAAATTGAAACGTATAAACATCTGCAAGAATAAATACATTGTCATGCATATATTTTTTACTTTTAGTTAAGCAAGGCTAACAAAATACATCAAAGCACATCCTATACCAATGCCGTTAAAAAAATCCTTTACTTTTTTACTTTTTTTTTTTAATTCGAAGCATGAGCAAATTTAGTTTCACAAAATTTGAGGCTAGCTCTGTCGGGGGAGTGAACCTTGAAATAGGAAATGAGTCTAGTGTTTGGACTCATCCGTCGCCCTTCAGAGACCAATAAGAACTAGTACTTCAGAACCCGTTCTGGCAATGTGATCGGCTGATGGATGAGACACGTAGACGCCGAGATGTAAGTGGTTGACGGCGGCAAGGTTAAGGTGACGCCTGGTCGCAGAGAAGCTGACGAAGCACAATTTTGTGGAGCAAAAGTTTTAATTGATGCTGTGGGTGATGGTGGATGCTTGGGGGGTGTGGGGGGGGGGGAATGCTGGAGGTGAGGGGGGATGCTGGAGGTGAGGGGGAAGCTGGAGGTGAGGGGAGATGCTGGAGGTAAGGGAGACGTACGGGTGTGAGGGGGAATGCTGGAGGTAAGGGAGACGTACGAGTGTGGGGGGAATGCTGGAGGTAAGGGAGACGTACGGGTGTAGGGGGGATGTTAGGAGGTAAGGGGGCGATGTTAGGAGGTAAGGGAGGGGATGTTTGGGAGGATGTACTATAAGGACCGGGGTTGGGGATAGATGACAGGGGGTCGAGGGGTTTGACAAGGAGGCAGTAGGAAGGAGTAGGAGGCAATTGACAGGGAGAGATGTGCAGGAAAGTTGTGAAGGTGCTAGGTATGTATGGCCACGTGACTCACTGTACTTGATATTGACCCATCATCCTCACTCTAACAACTCACCATACTCAACAACATCACTATAACAAGTGAGTTATGACCCAATGCCCTCACAATAACCAGTTATGATACGACTCCCCCTCACTACCGCAGGAGGCCAGGCTATCGGCAACCCCCCATAAGTTTCTCCATGACTTCCTGGAAATGTCGTTGGCCCCAGGCATCCTAAAACATGTTTCTTATAAGCAAAATTCTCGTATGAGATGACGAATCGCCTATTTATATAACTTGGTAGCTATATAAAATCTTATAGCTGACTAAACTTAAAAAAAAACTAATTATGATCACAACTGGTAATCCTCACAAATTTTTTTATCATAATAGTCGATATAATATATACACTGATTCAAATATATCCCCAAAATGGGAATTAAAAAAAAAATGCGAATAATGGAAAGTTAGACAGTTTAATCAGTATAGAAACGTGGAAAGATAAGGATAAATTTCAGTGTCAAAAATATGCTATCATTATTTTTCGAATATCAAGAATCCTTTAAAAATAATATAAATAGCAACAACACAAAAAGAACGATACAATTAAATAGAAAGTAGAGAGAACTTATACAAACACAAAGTCATACAAGTATTTGTGTGTACGTCTGATACCATACTACTTGTGTAAAGGAGGAAATGTATATGTTTATCTATGTATGTATTAACACGATGTACTAAACGGGGTGAGAATAGCTTGAGCTACCTCATCCCTTTGTGTGTATTTTACCTCAATAAACTTATTTCAATTTCAACTCAAAGTGGAGTTGCACCGATGATAAGGTAAATATCTCTCATGAAATTACGGGCTATCCATGCCCGTGCCACCTCTTGTGTGGCTTAATCTTTATCAATCAATCTCATGAAACAAACATTAAAATATATATAAATATAATTCAATAACACAATGTACAGTATGACAGTATAACATGAAAACGGGAAGACTTTGCTTCCTAGACCAGCACCGTTGTGTACAACAGTAACTACTGGGTCGTCCAGTCACCAACCCGTTAACGGTCTGTTTGTTGGATGGCCCAAATGGAGCAGTGGAAAAAAACTTGTTTTTGCTGTTACAATCGGTCGGGCGAGTAACGTTGGTAGTTCAACGTTGATTGTACGTGGTCAGCTGAGAGTAACGTTGGTAGTTCAACGTTAATTATATGTGGTCAGCTGAGAGTAACGTTGGTAGTTCAACGTTAATTATGTGTGGTCAGCTGAGAGTAACGTTGATAGTTCAATGTTAATTGTATGTGGTCAGCTGAGAGTAACGTTGGTAGTTCAACGTTAATTATGTGTGGTCAGCTGAGAGTAACGTTGGAAGTTCAACGTTCATTGTATGCCGCAGCTAAGAGTAACGTTGGTACTTCAACGTTGGTCCGATAAATGTTCGTCTTTGCCGTTATTGCCCTGTTTTATTTTATAATTATAAATTATGTTTTTACTTATTTAATTAAGCTGGTCAGTTTTTCTTTATAATTATCAATTATGTTTTTACTTATTTAATTAAGCTGGTCAGTTTTTCGTTTGTAATGTAATTATTATTTTCGTCATGTCCTCGTAAACGTTTGTCATTTTATACAGCATGAAATTGTACAGAAAACGTGACATTAAAATTGTCAGATATAACAAATTAATTCATAAAAACGTTTTTCGATTACATCCAACGTTGCCACGATATAAACTGCTTGCCATAATATCTAAATTCCTTCTCGCCAGCTTCAGCACAAACATATCTAAACAACTGCTGTTTTACAACAAAATATCAAACTTTTTTATATTAATTTTTAGTATTGCTGCTATTACAGTATTGGGGGGGGGGGTAGAAATAGCCTAAGCTACTCTATCCCTTTGAGATGTATTTCTTCATCTCAATAAACATACTTGAACTTGAATTACAGTATTAAAACTGTTTCTTGTCTTACAAGCCAAGACGCTAAACGCGTTGCCTAGGCTTTCTTTCTATAAGTATTTGATATACGATTACAATGCTATAATCAATAACACGGCAAGAGTTCTGCAGTATAGGCTAGGCCTACGTAGATTATGTTATACTTCAGTTTACAGAAAATGCAGTCATATTTCTCAGTGAAAACACACACATACACACACACACATTCCATCTGTTAACTACTCTGACACTGAAGAAGGAACTTTTTCAGTGTCAGAGTAGTTAACAGATGGAATGCATTAGGCAGTGATGTGGTGGAGGCTGACTCCATACACAGTTTCAAATGTAAATATGATAGAGCCCAGTAGGCTCAGGAACCTGTACACCAGTTGATAGACGGCTGAGAGGCGGGACCAAAGAGCCAAAGCTCAACCCCCGCAAGCACAATTAGGCGAGTACAATTAGGTGAGTACACACACACACACCTTTCCTTTTCAAGCTAAGGAAACAAAGGTGCTGAAAAAATATTAGAAAGTTTTCTTTTGCAAACAGAGTGATAGGCGGTTGGAATACGCTAAGTGAGAAAGTGGTGGAGGCCAAAACCGTCAGTGGTTTCAAAGCGTTATATGACAAAGAGTGCTGGGTAGACGGGACACCACGAGAGTAACTCTCATCCTGTAACTACACTTAGGTAATTACACACACACACACACACACACACACACACACACACACACACACACACACACACACACAGGATATCAGTGAACGCTGGAGACACAATTGAGCGGAAGAGGTGTAAGGAGGAACAAATCCACAACGGCCGTGATGGGGATTCGAACCTACGTCCGAGAGCATCCCAGAGGTGTTAAGGTGGTGTTACCGTTCCCAGTACGGGTGGTCGGCAAGTGGAATGCAGTGACGGAAAGGGTTGTTGAAGCCAATTCCAACCACAAGAAAAAATTATGATGAAAACGTTAATGTTGAGAGATGTAATTATCGCGTCAGATATAAACTGGTATAGGAAAGGAAGCATAGAGTACAAGATCACACACACCTGTACTCACTGATGAATCTCTCAGAATGTTTGGTAATATGTTTATTGTTTGTGATGTGTTTATATGTATGTATTAACACGATGTACTGAACGGGGTGAGAATAGCTTGAGCTACCTCATCCCTTTGTGTGTATTTTACCTCAATAAACTTATTTCAATTTCACTGATGAATACAACTTATGACGCATACAAATATTCCTCTATAATCACAAAGAAACTAACGTGATCAATACTGTAATGTGAAACATATGACCATGAAGGTAAATGAAATATGAAATACATGGGCGCTTTCCTCTATATTTCAATACGTCTAATGAGGTGATATTAAAGAGAGACGACTTAAGCTGAAAACAATTATGAAATATATTAAAGGTTTCATTTCCCTTCGTGGTCAAAAGTTTTCACATTATTCCTCACATGTTAATTTCCTTCTGAGATATTATATATATATATATATATATATATATATATATATATATATATATATATATATATATATACAGTAATTGACAAAAAACAAGTAATTAAGAATTAGGTGTACAAGACACGTAATAACTACACAACTAATAACGTGTAAACCCATCTCCGCAATTATTAAACAACTTCCAGAAAAAAAATAATATACACATCTCCGTGTATTAAAACATAAGAGAGAATACTACTCACAGTTCAAAACACTCATGCCCTTTAACAGCATCAAAATTACTAAATAGCAAACTTAAATATAATAGCCCGAGGAGAGGAGAGGAGTGCACATCCTCCCAAGGCGGCTTCCAGCGGGCGACTGACACAATAACCTGCACTCGAGGCTTCCAGTTGTGCGAGCATAACTTTCCAGGGACGGGCGCATGGGGGACCCATTTCTGGCACCCCCATTATTACTGGAGGCTGCGTCACGCTCAACACCCAATGATGTGCGTGGGCTGTGTCAACTCCCAATGATGTGCGTGCGCTGGTCATCAGAGCGGTGGTGAATGATGTGCGTGGCGTTGTGTCATCTCCCAACGTGACACTCGCACGCCGGTTATCAGAGCGGTGATGACTGGTATGGGGTTATTGTTGTTGGTTATCTGAGTGGTGATGACTCGTATGGGGTTATTGTTATTGGTTATCTGAGTGGTGATGACTGGTATGGGGTTATTGTTGTTGGTTATCAGAGCGGTGATGACTGGTATGGGGTTATTGTTGCCAGTTATCAGAGCGGTGATGACTGGTATGGGGTTATTGTTGTTGGTTATCAGAGCGGTGATGACTGGTATGGGGTTATTGTTGTTGGTTATCAGATCGGTGATGAGTGGTGATAACTGGTATGGGGTTATTGTTTGGTTATCAGAGCGGTGATGACTGGTATGGGGTTATTGTTGTTGGTTATCAGAGCGGTGATGACTGGTATAAAGTTATGATGATCTATCACTTACTGATAGTATTACAGACGATAATAATAATGATGCTACCGATAGTGTGATGATAATGGTAATATTTTTGTGTGATAGTGATGACGTTTTTGGTGAGTGTTGCTCTTTTTTTGTGGATGCGTTTTTGGTAGTAATTAAATATTCGTGATTGTGACTGTGATGTTTTTGTTTGATGGGTTTTGATATGATGTTTTTGGTAGTGATTGTGATTTTTTGTTAAAGGTTGGGATGCTTTAGGCAAAATATTACAAATCATTGTAATATTTTGGCAGTTATCGGTATTTTGGTGGTGATTGTGGTGTTTAGTACTGATCGTTATATTTTTTGGTAGTGATTGTGATGCTTTGGCAGTGATTGTGATGTTTTTGGTTGCAATTATTTTTTTTTTTTTTAGTAACTGATGTTCAGAAGCAGAGTAATATTTGGAGGCATTTGAAAGTGAAAAATGCATCCCATGGGCCACAAAACACAGTAGTTGGCAAGTTGCAGTCCAAATGCTCTATTCATTTTCCAAACATTCCTACCTTCTTATAGGTAGAATTGTTCTTGAGAACTGTATCTGAAGGAACGAGGATCTCAGTAGTATAGTTGGGTTAGTTCTCGACTCGCAGTCAGAAATCCCGAGCGGGACTGAAATGGCTGGCCAAGTTTCCTTTCACCTAATGCCTCTGTTCACCTAGCAGTAAATGGGTATCCAGTAGTCAATTTTTGTGAGGTTACTTCCTGGGGAGGAGTGTGTGTGTGTGTGTGTGTGTGTGTGTGTGTGTGTGTGTGTGTGTGTGTGTGTGTGTGTGTGTGTGTGTGTGTGTGTGTGTGTGTGTGACGAGAATCTCACTAGAGAAAGAGATTGAGCCTAGTCCTTGTATGAGGGTGTGTACATGTGTATACAACATTGATAATTTTGTAACTAGCGTCAAACATTGTTATTTGCTTAGCTAAACGAACTAGAGGGTTCAGTTCCTGAACCGATTATGTGCCTCTGTAATCCTTTACACCACCGCCCATGGGATGGGTATGGGGTGCATAATAAAGAAATTGAATTCATCGCCTGTTCAACCACAACACGTCTTCATGGTCAAGAATAATGAATTAACAGCAAGAGCAACAACAATTATATACGTCTAGACAAGATTCCACCTCTCTCTACATGCTAGTGCCCCAGACCCCAGGACACCTGGCATCTACATTGAGGCCCGCGCTGATCAACAAGTAATTATCAAAAGAAGGCACCAAACCGGGAAGGCTATGTAGCACCATCAAATGTGCGGAATAATCAGAGGGCGCTAAATATCACTAAGGATGCCAATACGAGAACAAAAACGCATAAGGCGAACGATATCAAAAGTATGTCACCAAGAATTCTATCGAGGGACAGGTGCCCCCGAGGGGCGGTCGGAAAGCAAGACATACGCTCGTCCCGGAAGTCAGGACATTCAAGAAGGACATGCACGACCGTAAGAGGGACAATGCAATTAGGACAATAAGGAGCAGGGCGGCGCTCCCCACACCGTGAAAAGATCTACATAGCAGTTTTTACTTTTTTGGGGTTTAATGTGCATGGCATTCCATCTGCCCTAATAGTCACTGCTCTACGAGTCATTTTACCATAACAATATATACATAGGCTGCATGTCCCCCGACATAATTACTTATATAATTTGGCATATAATGAAATTGCCATGGGAGTCTTTTAAACTGGCCTATACAATGTTCATGTAGGGCAATCTGACACAATGCATGGGGCAAAATGGTTCGATGCATTTCCTTTCACCTAATGCCACTTTTTTTTCAACTAGTAGTAAACAGATATCCAGGAGGGCATGAGGGAGGGAACTGTTATGGGGACGCCTCCTGGGGGAGCGTAAGTAGTTCACATTGAAGGGAACAAGAGTCACGTCTTATGCTTAATAAGCAATGATAGGTGACCACTTACCTTTTTCAATCAGGGGAAACCATAGGTATATGGCTGGTTCGGGCCTGTGATATCTTGATTTGGTGGCTGATGATGTTAAGATTCACAAAATAATAAAACTTCTTGCTTAATTATTCACTTGGATGACAGAACAATGTTGATGTTGAATATGTCTGTAGACATTGTTGAAAAATGAAAAGGAAGGAAGGAGCACATTTTCTGTAATATACTCATGTACCTATCTTTTCCTATTGCATGCAACCATACAGTACTGTATACTATATAGTACTGTGTACAAAATTTTGACAAATTATTGTCACTTTCATACCAATATTAAGTTAATGAAACCCATTTTATCATAGAACTTTTATTATAAATCAAAATTTTTTTTTACCAATACTGTACAGTATACAAGTACACCACTGACAGATCACCACCACAGAACAAAATCATTCAAACTCTACCTCAAGAGGGTTCAGCTACATCTTCTCCAGACTGTCCATGATGGGGAGCAGCACCTCCAGCTCTGATCTCAATAAGGCCAGCTGGAAATATAAAGCATAGGCGTTGTATAGACGCTTCGAATGCAATCACAACAATGTAGATTTGAGCATAATGAAAAGCTCTATTGTTTCAGCAAGCTATTTCAGTCGTTTCATATGGCCAAAACATGAGATGCTCAATCATGGCAGGTCATCAATCTGGATCAGAAGCTGCAGCAATTTTTTCAAACTGCCATTGTTAACTGCCAGGTCATTGTTAAGGAGACACTGAAGAAAACCCAATCAAGCCGAGGGAACTATCAGGGTAAAATGCCAAGCCATTACGCCTATATAGTACTTGCAAGGGGGTAAGAAATCGATCACTGAATGACGGTGAGAAAACATATTTCACAAAATCTCAAAAATTTTCCATTGGCATCCCAAAGACCACCAATTAGTGCTACTAACAGGCACGATGAACATGGTACGAGATGTAAAAGGGAGGGGAGGGGGGAAAGGGGGAAAGGATGGACATGCAAAGCTTTCATCTCAAATTATTTAGCTCAAGAGGCAATAGTAAACAATCTTACCTTTGTGTTATGAGCATCCTGGATATGTGCTGGTGCCTTCTCAGCAAAGCCAGGAGATGATACAAGCTTGAAAATTTTACTCTCCTCTTTCTTCAGCTTGCTCATCTTTGCTCTTAAGCGTGTCAGCTCACTCTTTGGGTCAATCACACCCTGTGTGTATCATACAACATTCATGGAGGCTTTAATCTTTTTACAGAGAAAGGTAATATTTCTTGAAAATTCAATTGAATATTAGTGATATTACTAAGGCAAAAATATTCACCTATATATCAGCACAAAAATTAAATTGAAATGGGCAGGTTATCTTGAGATGATTTCGGGGTTTTTAGTGTCCCCGCGGCCCGGTCCTCGACCAGGCCTCCACCCCCAGGAAGCAGCCCATGACAGCTGACTAACACCCAGGTACCTATTTTACTGCTAGGCAACAGGGGCATAGGGTGAAAGAAACTCTGCCCATTGTTTCTCGCCAGCGCCTGGGATCGAACCCAGGACCACAAGTCCCGCGTGCTGTCCGCTCGGCCGACCGGCTCCTGACGGTCGGTACGGTACGATACAAAATAAATACAACACACTGAATAAGACTACAGATGAATATACTGTACAGTGTAAATAAGGCTTTTATGTACTGTGTACTCCCACTTGGACAGAACCAGCTTCTTCAGAAGCCAGTTATCCTGGATGCTTTTAATCTACTGCAAAATGCAAATGATATCGGGTGAACCAGACATTTTATGAAAGTGTCTGGCCAAATCTAGGAGGCTATACCAGTACATCTGAATTAATACAAACATTTATGGCAAGTCAACAAAGTGCCTGGCAAGGATCTAGTTGGAGCACAAAGTGGTAAACAACATCAAGAACTAATAATTGGATCAGGGATAAGTGATGAGATATAAACAGTGGTACAGTAAATTGCTCTAGTAATGCAATTACTAGAGCAATTAAAGAACATGTATAGGCCTAGTGATGGAAATGCCCAATAAGATGACAAAGACAAGTAAAACAAGGCAGATTTGTGCTAGCCAGAGAATAATGGTAACGTGAGGCAGAGTAGTGTTACCACAGGAGTGTATTGTTCCAGAGCAGACTGTATGCGCATTATAGTAATGAGAGAAGTGAGAAAAAACAATAAATGTGGGATGGGAAAGTGAAATAGAAACAAAAATAGGCGAAGTAGAGAAATGGAAACAGGTGGCCTGGTAACATCTGGTAACTGATACGAGTGGTGGTTTAATGAGATGATGATGTTTAAAGGAAAGACCTGTCCATGTGTATGCTACTGAGGGGAGAGTGAGAGGAGGCACAGTGTCAATATTTACAATTTAGCCCAGTACTAAATTGTAAATATTGACTCCATGCCAAGCTATGTTATGCACAACATATGGTCAATGGAAGGGGGTTATCGTTCCTTTTTTTCTTTAAGTAGCTTCAGCTTTCTTCTCTGACACCACTCTATATTTTATCCCTGCTGATGCCCTCTAACTGATGAGGATGGGGACATTAGGGAATAATGAACAACAAATGCCAAAGTTGGACATGCCTGGAGATCAAGGTAAATAGTAGTGGAGTCACAGGGTGCTGCTACTGCCGAAGCTGCAGGGGGCAATGCATGCTTCTCTAAGGCAGTCAACGATTTTATGAACCCCAAAGTCTTCACAACATTCAAGTTTGCTTTCAAGACAGCATTCAGATGGTCATTTGAACACACAAAATAACCTGGAAAATATTGCAACATTACAAGACATGACTCAACCTCAGGATCACATGCTGCATCATGTGTTCACGATCACATGATCACATACAACTATGTAAATAAGCTTTTTTTCCCTTTAAGTGAAAACATGCATTAATTAAAATAGTGAGAACCCTCATAAATCATTGACTTTTCTCCATTAAAACTACCGGATATGGTTACTATAAGATTAAATATGCAAAATATACACACATATTGTACTGTACAAAGAAATCTAGCTAAATAAAACATTAGAAAATCATTTATTTTATTACCATGTACTCTGTTGTGTGTGATGTTATAGTTTGCCTTTATAGAACGAAACGCTGAAGCCATCTGCAATAAATTCTGCACATGCTCTTCCTTCACGTGGTCTTTCCAGCAGATCCACTGAAATGTATACAGATTACCTGTATTTATCTGACTGCATTAGATACTGGCAGAGGTTTCATGTAGTGGTGTGGCCAGTGTGGAAATTGTAGCCACAGTGCTTTATATGCATTTCTCATCACCGTTATTTATCCAAAACCTTCAACAATTCCATGTCGCACAAATTTAATAATTAAGACATGCTTTACATGTGCGATCGACAATATGTTGCATATACCCAATGAAATCAGGAAAATGTCATGTATCTATGAGAAAATGCTGAGGTTGAAAGATAGGACTGAACTCGTCTCCCAATGTAATACCTCAATATTTTCTCGAGTAACATTTTTTGGGTAAAATATAGTCAATTAACTTGTTTAGGTAAAATTTGGCAGCTAACCTGTTCTGTCTGGGGATAATCAGACTCCATAATACTCTCAAACTTCTTTGTAATCCTCGGCAGTCTCTGGTAGAGTTCCTCTGTCAAGAAAGGCATGAAAGGGGAGAGGACGTGTAGCCCAACATCCACACACGTCCAGAGTGTTCTTAGTGCTGATGACTTGGCTTCATCTGATCCTTTATTTAAAACAAATTTAATGCTTTCCTAGAAAGATGGAGAAAATTTGTCCTCCATTATAAACTTCTTTGCCCTTATCTATATATAAACAATATGGTGAATACTGTGTTTTAAGATATTTGCAGCTCCATGGTTGTATTTATGTAAGTTACATCTTGCATAAGAATAGGTATATGAAAAGGCAAGTATCCTAACCTGGCAGAACTATTAATGTTTTCTTAATTGATGGCAAGTTTAATACTAATGACCCTCCACAAACCACCGAACTTCATTCAATCACAGCAAGCCGTGGCAATTGGCATCGGATGTAAGTGTTAGATTTTTTTTTAATACCTATGTACAGTGTATTATTATTGAGAGAGAAGATCATAAATATATATATTTATATTTGGGGAAAGTTGGGGGTCTAAAATTTATCCGGGCATAAATGTTGCTAAGATGTGCAGATTTAACCTGCAAACTGTTTTAAAGGAACACATCCATCATACAATTTGAGGGAATATTATGATGATAATAAGTTCACTACTATTTTTTTAACACAGGTGGATACAGGAACAGGTGACTTCTATTTCCTGTCAGCAGGCTGAGAGCTTTCCCTTCCCATAACTCATGGTAAGCCTTACGCATCCGTTTTGCCTTGAACACGACCCGCCAATAGGTAACAATCGGGTGCCCAACTGCTGCTGGGTGAACAGAGGCAGACAGTTAAGGACTGGAGCCCTATCTCACTTACCAGATACGTACTACACAGGTCATTCTGCCAGAACGTAACAAAACTTGATGTGACAAAATGCAGGTCATAGGATTCAAAATTGTGATTGGCATCATAAACAAGTTGCCCCAAATGACTCAAGATCCACTTGTCCATTATACTAAGCTCATCATTCCTGAAAATAGTACATTACAAAATAACCATATGTGCTTTTGTTATACAAAATACTACAGATTTTTATGCATCTTAAAAGTATAGCATATATATTATATATTATATATATATATATATATATATATATATATATATATATATATATATATATATATATATATATATATATATATATAGTACATATACACAAAGGAAACATTTGTGAAAGCTAAGTTGAAAGTAAAGTAAATTAGGGAAGAAAGTGGTTGGAGCAATGAAAGTCCGAGCTGGGAAGAATAAGAAAGATTCCACCAAAGGGCTCCATGATGTGAGTGAGTACCATAAAGTATTATGAGCTTACATAGCATTGATGTTTTTACATTCTTGTAAAGTCACTAGCATGCATAGCTTTTCGGGCAGGTAAATGAATGAGGCAGGCATTTCATGAATGTGTACAAGAATTAAAAACACAAATTTTAAGTAAAAAACAAAAAATTTTATAAGATGTGAAATGCAAATTTTGGTAAATCACAAGACTAGGCAGAGTGTTTCGAGATGGTCTGGGCGTGTTGACTGAACGAGTACAGTCCAGTGAAAAGAAAGCCTTCTGAATGAATCTGAAGATAGAGGAGACGATGGGTGGATATAGTGTGTGTGAAAAAGTGGGTAACGAGTGTGGATGGTGCATGAGTTGTGACAGGAAAATATGCTCATGGGTAGTGGTTAGTGAGAAAATTGTGACTGGTTGTACAACACCTCAGAAGCACTACACACCTAGTATTACTAGTATTCACTGCAGTCAGGAAGTGTTTCCTGACTGCAGTGAATAATTTTCTGGAGGGAGCTGACTGGTGTAATGAACACAAACAATATAATGGGTTTGAAGGGTAACGTGGGAGGTGAATAATGGATGGTTGTGGTGATGTTGACTATAGATGTTGTAGGTTGTACATTTCCATTATCTTGAGGTAAATATACATGTTCGAGTACATTCAATATCAATGAATTGGTATTGAACGTACTATTTAATCTATTGAGAAGGGAAAAAGTTTAGCAAATCTCACTAAATCCACAAATTGGGTAATGGCCTATTTTGCACCTAACCAACCACTTTTAATAACACTGAAATTAAGATAATACACCAACTAATTCAGAAATTATTATATAGACTGACAAGTATAGACAAAAACTAAGATTTTTGAAAAGTAATTTACAATTTATATTACAAACCTCTCTGATATTTTCACACGAGTAGCACACTGCGCTGCGTTGGGAACTTTTGCCATTGAATTTAATAAAAATCGGAAGGCCTGCCAAATTTTGTTGCACAAAAATCTGTTTTGTTCCATGCGATTGACATCAACACTCATAAGCTGATCTGTAACAAGGTAATAAAAACCAAGGTAATAAAAACAAGTTTTTAATTCTTAGCACATTCAATACCAATTCATTGATATTGAATGTACTCAAACATGCACATATGAAAATCTTGTATGTAATGTTAATTACCTAATCACAATAAAGGGAGAGAGAAAACTGTATTCCGATACAAATGTATAGGGACATGTATAATAAGCATTCCCTTCTAAACCCATCACCTAACACAACATCCACTACGGGCTCACCATAGCCCGTGCCACTTGGAACTTCTTGTTCCAAGTAGCGAATCTTTAACAACAGCAACATCACCTAACTTAAAATATATGAATTTTTCTAACTAACCTGCAGGTTAGTCAGGTTTTACTAACCTTTTCTATGCGTCTGTTTGTGTAACAACAATAGTTTATACTTGCAATGAAGAAAAAGTGTTGCAGGTTTCAATGAAGCAGATTAAAGGTTAACCTCAAGGCAAAATGGAATAATTTAGAGTAAAATTTAGCTTCCAACTGTCTTTTTTATTAAAGAAATCACCATCTTTGCAGTACAGTAATCATTTGTGAGGTGCAATTAGTCCTGCATTGTATGGCCAATTTTATTCAACCGGGAACCTTTCTTGCAAAAACTTTTCTATCTACAGTACAGGCAAAATTAATCTAGTTTTTTTTGTTTAAGTATCAAACATGTCACTATAATTCCACTTTTCTTCAAATTGATGCCTCCCTACTCTATGGCGGTGAGAAACGAGGTAATGAAAATAAATGAATGAACTTACTCTACGACGGTAAGAAACAGGGTAATGAAAAATGAATGAACTAAATTATTATATGATGACCCAAATCTAAACTTACTTTTAATGTTGTACGAGCAGAGGGTAAACCTGAGAGCGTCGGTGCCACATTCTGGGATACCGTTTGGGAAATTAGACCGCTGCCCTTGTAATGCTTCGCATGCTTCCTTGCTAGACAGTATCCCATTATTTTCACTTGATTTAATACGTTCCTTAAGCACCTAAATGATGAAATACAATATTAGTACTGTATACTCTCTCTTAAATCAACTTCCTAAAATGAAAGTCTGTAATCAATAAACAGCTGAAAGCTTTCCAGTTAGGTCTTGAGCATCTGATCAACTTGAACATGTAGTAAATCACTAGAGAGAGAGAGAGAGATACTAAACTAACATAATAGATATACCTGTAATGAAGCTCCTTCAATAACATCAATTGGGTCAATCACATTTCCTCGTGATTTTGACATCTTGTGGCCATGGGCATCACACAGCAACCCATGAAGAAGCACATTCTGGAGGAAAAACATAAGTGAACTATATTAGAAAAGCGAGAAAAGAGGCCTGGTGATGTCTCATGCCTGCACTCCCATGCACCACACAGTACACCACTTTCCTCACCAAGGTATTGGCCTTTGTAGTGAGGATCTAACAATTATGATAAAAACATGTGAATTGAAATATACAAAACATAAATAAGGATGTAGACCATCGATGATCATACTGTACATGCAATTCCCCAAGCGAAGTTACAAGACGAGAGCTACACTTGTGGCACCTTGTCTTCCCACAAGGGAAGGCGGTCGGCCGGTCGGCCGAGCAGACAGCACGCTGGACTTGTGATCCTGTGGTCCTGGGTTCGATTCCAGGCGCCGGCGAGAAACAATGGGCAGAGTTTCTTTCACCCTATGCCCCTGTTACCTAGCAGTAAAATAGGTACCTGGGTGTTAGTCAGCTGTCATGTGCTGCTTCCTGGGGATGGAGGCCTGGTCGAGGACCGGGCCGCGGGGACACTAAAACGCCCCGAAATCATCTCAAGATAGAAGATAACCTCCCAGTACTCTGTCATATGACACTCTGAAACTACTGACAGTTTTGGCCTCCAACACCTTCTCACTTAACTGTTTCTACTGTCTTCCACTCTGTTTGCAAAGGTAAACTTCATTTTTTGTTTTTGTTTCCTTGGCTTGATGCTATGTTGTTCTTGAAGTTGCAGTTTTCAAAAATTCTTCAGTCAATTTTCTCCATTCCTATTACTATTTTGTTTATATCACCTATTTTTCCTATCGTCTGGCTTTCATATATTTAGCACCTCTAACCTGTCCTCGTAGCTCTCAGCTTTCAGTTCCAGGAGCCATTTAGTTCCATGTCTTTACACCTTTTCCAGTTTATTGGTGTGCTTCTTGAGATATGGGCACCATTCAATCGCTACGCATTCCAATTTTGCTATCTTGAAGGTTATGAAAAATTTCTTTAATATTCAGCAATGCATGTACTTAAAAGCGATTCTAAAGTTTTGCTATGGAAAGTGAAACAAAAGTTTGGAAACTTTTCGCTTTGGACTCTAAAGTTGGAAAGCATAGCATAGGCTCCTTGTATAATGTTCTTTATGTGGCCCTTAGGTGATAGTGTTCTATCCAGAGTCACCCCTAGATCTCTTTCTTTATCAGTATTCTTTAAATTTTTTTTCACAGAATTTGAAGGCTGTGTGGCCTATTTTCTCATATTCCACATTCCATAACATGGCATTTATTCATATTAAATTTCATTTGCCAAGTTTTGCACCATACACACATTCTGTCTAGGTCTTCTTGAAAGGCATGACAATTGTCATGCCTTTCATCTTACATTTCATCTTATTCTTATCTCCATCTTCCTCTTTCATCTCACTCCTTTCCTTATATTGTTTATCTCTTCATGCAGTTGACGAGTCGTAGTAACATGACTGAAAATATAACAACAAGGGGAGCCGGTCGGCCGAGCGGACAGCACACTGGACTTGTGGTCCTGGGTTCCATCCCAGGCGCCGGCGAGAAACAATGGGCAGAGATTCTTTCACCCTATGCCCCTGTTACCTAGCAGTAAAATAGGTACCTGGGTGTTAGTCAGCTGTCATGGGCTGCTTCCTGGGGGTGGAGGCCTGGTCGAGAACCGGGCCGCGGGGACACTAAAAGCCCCGAAATCATCTCAAGATAACCTCAAGATAACCTCAAGACGTGTTTGATGTACCAGTACTGTATATAATTACAAGACATTACAACAATAATAATGTTTTATATATGTAAAACTATATTTGATTGTGATATTACAAAAATATCTTTAGATACAATTTTCTAGCTGAAATGTAACAAACAGGAAATTAGTTCCAATAAAGAGTAGAGAAGTTAAAAGTCAAATCAACACCTTAAATGGCAGCTCTCCAGTGAGGTTCCAACCCAACATGACCATCCGTGCTACCCAAAAGAAGAGAATATCATGTCCAGTCTCCAGGAGAGTGGTTGGATAGTATTTCTTCAAGTCTTCTGAATTTTGTGGCCATCCAAAGGCAGCAAAAGGAAAGAGGGCCGAGGAGAACCACGTATCCAACACGTCTTCATCTTGATGCACCGATGAGATACTCGACTCGGATATTCCTGAAAATAGCACAGTACTGCTAATGCAAACTTCTCTACAAGACATGTCAATACAGTATTAAACATCTCCAAGAAAACACTGCTTTCTCTACACTCTACGTACAAATACAACCTCATTAACGTTCACCGCTAGAACAGTATAAACAAAATTAAGCATTAATTCCACACTACACCATTTAATTTAGTCAATTCAAATTGAGTTTCTACCCATAAAATTATGCAACTACAATGATAAACATTCAATTCATTCTACTAAAATAATACATTGTTTTTGGCATTCAGATCCTAGTACTGTAATTCTTTTAACTTTATAACACTGCTATTGTGCACAATTTCAATACATTCATAGTACCATCAATGTCATATAAACATCCTTTCCCATTTATGTTAAATATCCATTCGCCATCAACTGCATCTGCTGATCACAAGTACCTCTGAATATAAAGACACACAATTAGTAATTTTGTTTACCAATGTCATGTATAGGGCATACATACACCTTTGTATAGGGCATACATACACATGAATTACTGTATTCAAGCTTGGCAGTCATACGTACAAACAAAATCAAGCACTGATGTAATGAAATGTCCATTCATCTGTTCATTTAACATTACCAAACCAACTGGCTACTCATGCCTAAATCTTTCTTGTATACACATGAAAATGTGACCAACCTTCTTTTGCTGCAACTTTCCTTTTTGCATCTTCTATAGATCGTGCAGCAACCCAGAACTCCCCAGCATCAGAGCACACACAGTATGCAGGAATTCGGTGGCCCCACCAAAGCTGCCGTGAAACGCACCAATCATTGGTGTTCTCCAACCATTTGTCCCAAACTTTCTTGTAAGTCTCCGGGAGGATATGTAGATCACCTCTTCGAACAACATCGATAGCTTCAGCAGCCATGTCAGTGCATCTAATGAACCTATTTGGAGATGGATTAGTACATTTTTAGTTACCTAACAATGTGTGAGTAGCATTAAAATTAAGTAGCATTACATTTTTAACTCACCATAGTTCAGTATCTAATGAAATCAACACCATCTACATTTTTATTTAAAACCATATAATCTGAAAGCAGTATATATATATAAACGAATTCTCTCCATTTAACAGCATGAAAATAGTTCATTAAACATCCGAGAGTTACTAACATTTACAGCGACCAACAGATAAACACTAAAGCCTCACCATTGAGGTTTCAACAGTGGTTCAATAACATCTTGGGTCCTGCTGCAGCGAGGCACCATCATGGGATGGGCCCGAGAGCCACGATAGAGATCCATATCAGTTAAAGCATCTATCACGGCTTGTCGTGCTGTGAATCTTGGTAGGTTCTGCAGAAAATACAAGTATTGTACAAAAATATTTTAGTCAAACTGAATAAATGATTATGTTGTGTATAAGCCTAATATGAGTAATTTAAGTACTTAATGACAAATTTAAGGAATGCAGGTGATACAGGATCTTTTAGCAGCAATAGATATTTGTGTAGACTAAATAAGATTTGTATTGATTAAGCCAGACAAGGTTGTGAATGTGATAAAAGTAAAAGTGTTGGGATTGAGTAAGAAAGAAATTACACGTAATATCAACGTAAACGGTGAAATGTCTAAAATGAATATCACTTTAAATACAGCACTTGGGAATGAGTTTCAGAAAAGAGGAAGTTGTTCCAACAAAGATGAGAGGAGACAGAATCAGGAAAAAGAGCAATTACAATCACCATTTTTACGCTATTAATTTTGAATTTCACATACCAGCAAATTAAACTACAACATGAGAACATGAGAAGTAATTCATTGCCCCAGACATCCCATCATTCATTAACAGGCATACTCCTGCTTAACTTTCATTTTCTCCAGCACTCACTCTTATACTGTACCAGTAATATTTACTTTATTCCACACATATCATTTCATTAGGTAGCACTACTTAATGAAATTTTATGAGTTTGTCTCACAGAAACTTTCACAAACCAACTTTCCTCCTTAAAAACTTTTACCACTTTCAGCTTCTGTTTCTAATTTAGTCTTATAACATTCCACACAGCTGCACATGTCAGCCTTTGTGTTGTGAGGCGTGAGAAGGGTTAGGTCCCAATCCAAGGTCAATTTTACCTACAGTATTACGAGGAAAGATGGAGCCCATGCCCTGTGCTCCTTTATCACAGGAATGTCATCTTGGTCGCACTAAATAGTGGTGGGCAGTGCATTGCCACACTCCCACTCACAGGGAATGTGAACAGGTTGTCACAACCACACCTTTTCCTTACATAGTAGGCTTTTTATATAGATATAAAAAGCAGTATTTAATACCTCATAACAATAAATGAACTATGAAATCAAACCCTGTTACATTAATGAACATTTACAAACTCGAACCTTAAACTTAGTGCGTGAGTTTACAAACTCACCTTAAATTCTGGTACAATGTCTGTTGTCTTTCCAAATTCATCAAAAACTGTAAGCTGAGGTAGTGCGTGTCTTTCTCCGACATCATAGTCATCTTGGCTGTGGCCAGGTGTTACTTTCACCACACCTGTTGGTGGAGTCAGTTCTGAATAGCATTTTCTCAAAATCTGCTTCATGGGAATAAATAAATAAATTATTTTCACCATTCCAGTGTACTAAGTAGGCAGAAGGGTGGATCGGAGAGCAGGATGGCTAGAGGATGGGTGGGTGTCCATGGGAGGTATAGGTAGGAAGGCTAGATGTATTGGTGGAAACACACAGGTGGGTTGGCTAGTGGGCAGAAAGGCACGGGTGGGTGAATGTGTGGGTGAAAAGACATGGATAGATGGACTAGCTAGTGGGTGGGCTGGCTGGTGAGTGAATGCATGTGGGTTGAAAGATATGGGACCTTCCTGAAGGCTACTAGGCCTTCAGCCAGCAGGTTAGCTGGCTGGTGGGTGAATGTATGGGTGGAAAGACATGGGTGGGTGGGCTGCATGGTGGGTGGATATGTGGGTGGAAAGACTTCAGTGAGTGAGTTGGTTGGTGGCCATATTTGTGGACATGTGCTGCAAATAACAGAACAAATCTTGTGCTACCAGGCCTTACACACAACACTAAAATGGTTCAGTTGTTATTTTTGAATAAAATATCCATATTTATGGAAACAAAAAGCCTTAAGTCGGTCACAGCAAGCTGGTAGAAAAAGGCAAAATGGAGAGTGGAGAAATAATGTTCAGTCCACTGAATACTATGCAATGAATGAGGAAACAATATGTTGCTGACAGTTACTGTCAACAAGGAAACTATTTCATACTGCTGCCAGTCACAGTGAACAAGGAAACAATATCATGCTGCCAACATTCACAACAAACAAGGAAACAATATGCTGCTAACAGTCACAATGAACAAGGAAACAGTACGTTGCTGACAGTCATAATGAACAAGACATCTGATTACATCAGTACCTGTGCCAAACTGGGGATCAACCTGGGAATCAGCAATCACAGGGATGATGACTTTTCGGAATGGGTGGAAGACGTGCTTGCCGTGAAGATGTCTGTAGCGTTGGTCTTCGGGATGAACCATCACGGCTGTGTCCCCCAGCATAGTCTCGGGTCGTGTTGTGCTTACTACCAGTTCTCCTTCTAATACAATAAGCATACAGTATAAGTCAAATCTATCCAGTACTGTATATGGTTCACTGCTATGCCAGCATTCCTCAGTATAAACAACATTGTACTGCATTGTGAAAAATCCTAAAATGTGAAAAATTAAATTATTGTATATTAATGATACAGTATTCAATATTTTGCACAGTTTATGTTACATATACTGTACAAATAAAAGTACTGAATAGAATACTAAAGATTAAAAAATTTTGTATCATAATTTGACATATAAATACAATATAAGCATATTATACTTATCTGAATTAAAATCCTAAAATGGAATAACAAATAACAAAATATTTTAACATGTTTCAAGATACAGGTAAATCTACCGGTATATAATTAAATCTGCTCAGGCCTCACCATATAGTGTCTGAGCTATTCAACTTGAATAAATGTATCTCCAAAGGCAAGATCACCATAGATCCCATGATAGTCAGGAGTGATGTTCAGTCCGGCCCTCAGTAACTACAGAAAGTATACTCCAAAACACTGAAAGCCTTTTCATGGTCTATCCAGTCAAGTTCTTGTAAAGCATCAGTTGCCCAATTGGACGACATCTCTGACCACCACCAGATAATAGCATCCTCACTACCCTCACATTGCCTCAAGCCCCTTTTGCATTTTTCCCCGACTTGTTCTTGTGATGTTTGGGCAAGTTCAAGACCAGATTCTGTCGACTGATTTGTTTATATGCTCATAAATCTAGGTTTCACTGTACACAGGACTCATGCTGTGTACTGGATAAGGCTGTGATTATATTTGGAATGCTTTCCTTATTTTGCTGCTCACACAGGTACAGGCTAGAGTAGATGTAGAAGGTAGGTTCTCTGTTCCTCCTGTGTCCCATCATGTAGAAAAAGTGTCCTCTTTCTTCCCAGTGGGAATCTTGTGGCTTCTGTTGGCAGACTATCCTTTAGGTCAGTGGTTTTGCTCTTGTTGGGGGAGCCCCTAGATGTCCACTGACAGCAATTCAAGTCACTAAATACTGCTTGTCCACCAGCTTCAAGAGATCCACTTTACAGGAGTTTTTTATCCCTCATTTATTTTCAGTCTTGATGGTTGCTTATTGAATAACTCGGAAATCAGGCTTTGTGTGGATATAATTCCCTGAATTTACCCAAGAGCCACTAACATTCTAGTGGCCTTGATGAGGACAGGAATCCAGTGGCTTGTCAAAGGTCCCCCCCCCTCCATTTGTCCTGATATTTAACCACTTGTAACTACTTTTAAAAAATTGCACTCATATGGTCACTTTCTTCCAAGAGTTCCTGATTCATCTGCATGAAGATATTTATTTTTGTCAGTCACACTGGCAAACTGACTGACTGCCTGAAATGCTGTGCATACTACTGGCTTTAGGTATTGCATGTACTAGCTCTATCTTTAAATCCAACATTATGTTTGTAACTCTCTCAATGTATGTACCTTTACCTGAATAAAAAATTCAATCTAATCTAATCTAATTTAGCAATATGCTGGAGCTTGAGGCTCACAACTGGGTGTTGGTACAGGTGCTGCTATCTGTTGGCAAGTGGGCGGGATAACTAGCGTTTGATGTGATTACTACTTTTGTGTCCCTATGAAACCAAGTAGTCACTTTGGGATGGACCAGTTCAAACATTTGGTCAAAATCCACGTTCTACTGGTGGAGAACATCACCTTCCCTTACTATCATAATCTTGTTCAAACACTAAATGAGCATACCTGAGGGAAAGTAGCATTTCATATTCACTTAAAACTTAATTCATGTTTTCTGCCTAAATTGGGAAGACATGGCAAATGAACTTACCAGAATCATTGATTTTGTATGCAAAGTCATACATCTTCCCAAACGTAACAGGTTTTTCATACCCAGGAACAGTAAGCTCTGTTGGGCCTGTCAGATGCAAGTGATCAACTTCAATATCAGAGACGGCTGACTGTAGACTACAACACCAATTGATTAAAGATTCTTTCTGTACACCAAGCCAGAGTCATAAAGCTGGATGAAGGCCTCTGTCACAGCTTTACTCAGATGCTGAAAGCCATGAATATTAATATTAAAAATAAATTAAATTACATAACTGCAAATACAGCAGACTACATTAAATCAAAAATACTAATTATACACTGTACCTAAAATGGTATACAGCATCTTAGCTTATTGATGCAAAATTTATTAACACACAATCAAAATATATTGATGGCCAAAGTTTTGGCACCCTTTATTATAATAATAATAATAATAATAATAATAATAATAATAATAATAATAATAATAATAATAATAATAATAATAATAATTTCATTGTGTTGGGGGATAGAGTGTATTCATACATGTTTTGGCTTTATATCAAGGTGATAGAGTATTCATACATGTTTTGGCTTTTATCAAGGTCCACCCCAAGGCTGAATTACTGACCCTCCCGAGGATGCAACCCCACAACTACCTGACTAACTCCTGAGTATCTACTCACTGCTCGGTGAACATAGGCATTATTTGAAAGGAATGTGCCCAACTATTTCTGTCCCGCCCGGGACTCGAACCCTGAAATCTCAATTGTGTGTCAAGAATGAACCCGACTGTACTACCAGGACCTTTAATGGTGGTTGTTTTCTATGTATAGGCAGCTACATCACCTTTTAAAATATATTTCACCTGTTTAAATGTGTATACACTATATATATATATATATATATATATATATATATATATATATATATATATATATATATATATATATATATATATATATCCTGAGGTTAACATATGGCAGTATGATGCTAGAATTAGTTCAATTTCTTAAAGTACCTCAGAAACAGATTATACAATAATGACAGATCTTAATATTTAATATATATTCATCAGTTGGATGTGTCAGTATTACCTCTTGGACCCAATCTTTCTAACCGATCTATTTTATCCTCTATTATGTCTACTACATATATTTCTCTCTAACACATGGGCACACACACACACACATCACCTGGAAACAGCCCGTGGCAGCTGTCTAATAACCAGGTACCTAGTTACTGCTAGGTGAACAGAAGCATCAGGTGAAAGAAACTCCACTCTCTCCATTTGTTTCTGCCACAGCCAAGAATCGAACTCAGGCCCTTAGGACCATAACCCTCATACGGGCTGTAATTACTCAAGTGCAGTAGCAGGATGAGAGTTACGCTCATGGTGTCCCGTCTTCCCAGTACTCTTGTCATATAATGCTTTTAAACTACTGACGGTTTAGTAGTTTTATCCTTTCCATTTTATTTGTCCATTTTATCCCTACACATTTCTACATACTTTAATGTTGTTCTCTGAAATCTACATTTTGTGTGAAAACCTCATTTTGCATAAACACACTTTGAAACTGTTCATTTAGTGTTTCACACATTTCCTTTTTAGTTTCTATGACTCTGTTCCCCATTTTCAACCTCTGGATTTTATCCTTTACATGCAACTTGCTTGTAACAAATGTGTGTGTGTGTGATTGCAAGTGGATGTGTGCTTGAATGGATGAGGGAGTGTCTGAGTAAATGTATGTAGAAGTGACTGGGGTGTCTATGTGGAATATATCTCCTGATACAGTAACCAATTTGTGTAATGACCCTGTTTAACAAGACAGACCCTCATTGCCTTATAATTAACTTTTTAAAACTATCCTAATTTTTTTTTTTACTTCCTAGACACACTTTTGCTAGGTGTGTCTTACACCCGGCTATGTTTTAACCCCTTTCACTGTAATATTTAACTGGGAATAATTTATGAAAAGAAGCTCTCAATATTGAACTTTTCTCCATATGCTTAAACAAAAATTTATATGTATATTAATGTGATGTTCAACCAGATCCTTGAACAAATTAACACTTTTTTATTCCACAACCCAGCTACCACCATTGTTTATCCTCACATTTTCATCATTTATCTAATTACTCCCATCGTTTACAAACATAGGATGAACAGGAATTCATTTGGATTACCTGAAAAGTCGGGTTACCAGGATTCGGATTACCGAGCTCTTACAATACTGGTAGTATTAAATTGTAGTGAATTATAGCGCTAATATGATTTACAATATATAATAATTTATGTGTAATACTATTTGCAAAAAGCATTACACCAGACTGTATTGCATATAAAAATAAATATATACTCAGATACCATACAGTACACCTACAACAGCAAAATACGCTTCTGAGAAAGATTTTGTATATGCACCAGGACAATCCTAGGGCACGGATAATTATTCGTTTAATTATTTAATAGCTGTCTATATACTATAAATACAATAACTTTCTATCAAATCATAAAAGGAAATATTAAATTATATTTATTTATATTTTGTCCACTCTGAGAAGTTGATGTAATTAGAAAATTCAACTGTAGGGTCTTGCTGCTCCAAGTGCAAGAGGTTAAAACTCGCCAGTTAACTTTCAGGATCACACTTTATATAATGTTTTGACTCACAGCGTCCATAGTAAACACAGATTTACTCCAGTCAAGGGAAGCTCCAAGTCGCCTCAGCTGATCATATATGACCAAGCCCTTTTCCTCCTTCCACTTCCACACTTCGTTAACAATCTGAAAGGTTTACAAAATTGATCTCGAGGGGTCATAATACATCTGAAATTCAAGGAAAAGAAGCATGATATAAGCAGACAATGCCCAGAGATATTTAAATTAAAATAAGTATCCACTCAATTTAACAACCTATATGGGGCTGTACCCTAGTCGTTATTTCCGGAGCTCCGTTATTTCCGAAGTTAAGTCGGGTCGGGTAATTTTACAAGTAACATTTAGGTAGGATATATTTTATACTGTATAACTGAAATTAAATAAAGTTCATTGTGTAATTGCGTTCCAATTTAGTGCCACGCCGACGATTAAGCCAGCTGGTGGCTGCTGCATGGATGATGTGTGAACACGGTCTGATCAAGTCCAGATGGGTGGAAAAAATTGGTTCATTCCTTTGTATTGCAAAATATTTCAGGTATCATCAGTGATTGTTAATATTTTCTCAATAAAACTTTAGGGATGTGTTTTGTTTTACCCTGAACAGTGCAGGTAATGTATTTTTAATGTTATGACACAGACTGTGGCGGCCAGGCCATAACAATGGCGATCGAGACTTGTCACTGAGAGCTAGCCAAGACGAAATATTTTGAGCTCACCTTTTCTCTGCTAATGATAGAATATACATTTGCAGAGATTAATATGTAGCTTTTGTTGAAAAAAACTATGTTGAAATACTATAATAAAATTGGTAAATTGACTTACTTTCAATGAAGCTGAAGATTACGTCATCCTCTGCAGCACTTGTTTTATATTGTTCAGTACTATATACAGGGTACATACAGTATGAACACTTATTTTCAGGCATTCACTTCACACAACAGCTAGCCTTACTACTAATTCAAATGAGTTCTAATTCTAATTCACAGTTGAAAATTGTTTCTACTGTATATTTACACTGTACAGTATCGTTTTGTCAAGGCTTAAATAATCATTAACACTTACAATACTGTACTCTATCAACACTTTTTACACTAATTTATATGCTTTTAATCATATTTTATATCGTTAGTGGAGGCTACACGACTTTTGATGGAATTCAGCATCAGCGGGTGCAGCATAGCTTGCAGAGCATTCGTTGCCGGTGGAGGCTGCACAACTTGTCGATGGGAATTCAGCATCAGCGGTGCAGCATAGCTTGCAGAGCATTTGTTGCCAGCGGAGGCTGCACGACATGCTGATGGGAATTCAGTATCGGCGGGTGCAGCATAGCTTGCAGAGCATTCGTTGCCGGTGGAGGCTGCACAACTTGTCGATGGGAATTCAGCATCAGCGGTGCAGCATAGCTTGCAGAGCATTTGTTGCCAGCGGAGGCTGCACGCATGCTGATGGGAATTCAGTATCGGCGGTGCAGCATAGCTTGCAGAGCATTCGTTGCCAGCGGAGGCTGCACGACATGCTGATGGGAATTCAGCATTGGCGGTGCAGCATAGCTTGCAGAGCATTCGTTGCCAGCGAGGCTACACGACATGTTGATGGGAATTCAGTATCGGCGGGTGAAGCATAGCTTGCAGAGCATTCGTTGCCGGTGGAGGCTGCACAACTTGTCGATGGGAATTCAGCATTGGCGGTGCAGCATAGCTTGCAGGGCATTCGTTGCCAGCGGAGGCTGCACGACATGCTGATGGGAATTCAGCATCGGCGGGTGCAGCATGGCTTGTAGGCACACGTTGCCAGCGGATGCTGCATGACTTGTTGAATTCCCAGTGGGTGCTTTCACAAACCGTAGAAATCATGAATTTATCTATTTTGTCTGAATCTGATTTTCTCTGGCTAATATTCTGAGACATTGCTCTCAGCCGCGCGAGTTAACAGTAAACAAAGCGGTCACGGCCAGGCGCAGTACGTTCTAGGTCCGTGGGAAAAAAATACCTATGCGTATACTATAAAAGGTATTTATAATAAAAAACAAAGAATTTTGTTTAATAACAATTGTTTTAAAATATTTTTAATAATAATTTCGAATTTTCTTCATAAAACTGAATCATTTGAGGAAAAAAGTTAAGATTTAATATACACTCTGGATGATCGCCTGGTCGCCATGTGAGGGGCTGCCGATGCCAATACAAACCCAATAAAGACCGTCGGTAATATCGACCGCCAGACCGGTATAGGAGGCTCCAGATACCAGTCCCAAACCGGTCGTTAATACCGGCAGATCGGTATAAACGAGCCTTTAAATTGAGTGGATACTGTATNTATAAACAAGAGTTATTCACTCATTTATTCTTTGTTTATGGGCATTCTTTTGGACATCCTTGATCCTGACGACAATGAAAGCATATCTGAGAGCTGTTGATATCCTGCACTCTGAATATTGTAGAAGGCATCGCATCTATGGATATCTGCTTTCCTTCGATATAATTCTGGTATGTTGTGCCTCAGTGGGACTCCTATTTACTCGTTACAGCCGCCGGATTCCTTCGTGGGTATTCTACATCCTGATTATAATGTAGGATGTCCATCATCCTGAGATATCCAATATGATTAAAATAATGAGGGCTAATTCCTCATAGTGGACATCTAGCATCAGATCATGCAGGACTTTCTCCAGTGGATATTCATTCAGGCAGGACTCTCTCCAGAGGACATTAACATCCTGATTGAGGCAGGACTCTCTCCAGTGGATTCCAACATCCATATTCAACCAGGACTCTCTCCAGTGGATATCCAACTCTATTCTCGCAGGACCTCTCCAGTGGATATCCAACGTCCTGATTCCGCAGGACTCTCTCAGTGGACATCCAACGTCCTGTTTCAGGCAGGACGCTCTCTAGTGGACGTCCAACATCCTGATTCAACCAGGATTCTCATCAGTGGATATCCAACATCCTGATTCTGTCTAGGCCTTTCTTCGGTTGATACTGAACATCCTGATTCAGGCAGGTCTCTCCAGTGGATATCCAACATCCTGGTTCAGGCAGGACTCACTCTAGTGGATATCCAACTTCCTGATGACATTGTAGACAGAAATTTTCTACACAGTGATTGTAGGCTGTTATAGGCTTGAAGGTACAAAAAATATCTACATAAATGGCGAAGAAATGAACTCACTGTGTACCCTATGCTCACAGGATGAGTATAGGGTACACAATGAACTACCACTCACACGATGGGTATGGGTTGCACAAGAAACTATCGCACAGAGGATGAGTATGGAGAGCAAGTAAACAAAGATACACACGATGAGAAAGGATTGCACAATGTCCTATATGACTCACAGAATGATATGAGGTGCACAATAAACTACAGTAACAGGATAGTATGGGTTGCACAATAATTTACAGGTCACAGGATGGGTATGGGTGCACAAACAACTGGTAACAGGACGAGATGGGTTGCACAATAATTACAGGTACAGAGGATGAGTATGGGTGCACAACTACTGGTAACAGATGATATGGGACCAATAAATTACCGCACACAGGATGAGTATGGGGTGCACAAACTACTGATAACAGGATGAATATGGGTTACAGAATAAATTCAGGTCACATGATGGGTATGGAGTTGAACAAACTACTGGTAACAGGATGAGTATGGTTGCACAATAAATTATCGCACAGAGGATGTAGGGTGCACGTAACAGGACTCACAGGATGAGTATGGGGTGTACAATAAACTACCATTCACAGGATGAGTCTATGATGTTCGTGCTCTATATTAAGATAACTAAAATACACCTCTGTTTCCAAAATACTTTAATGACCAATATTTGCAAATATATTTTATGTTTCCGATTTTCTGATAATATATATACATTATATGTATAGGGGCCCCAGTATTAGGCTTGTTCGTTCTCGACACACAATCGATAATTCCGTGTTCGAATCCTGGGCGGGACAGAAATGGTTGGGAAAATTTCCTTTCACGTAATGCGACTGTTCACCTAGCAGT
This sequence comes from Procambarus virginalis, assembly GCA_020271785.1. Classification (NCBI taxonomy): domain Eukaryota; kingdom Metazoa; phylum Arthropoda; class Malacostraca; order Decapoda; family Cambaridae; genus Procambarus; species Procambarus virginalis. The sequence continues at coordinate 3,581,348 of WNGS01087021.1, forward strand.
AAGTAGATACTCAGGAGTTAGTCAGCTTGTTGTGGGGTTCCATCCTGGGCGGGGTCAGTAATTCGACCTTAAGGATGACCTTGATAAAAGCCTATGGTGTATGAATATACTGTGACTTCCTGTCCCCCAACACAATGAATTATTATAATTATAATATTATGGTTTATAATTAAGTTCTTAAGAGCGATCCTGTGTCATAATTGACATACGTCTATCTTTACCTCAACATTTTATAAGTTAATTTCTGTCTGTATATGATGATGATCATATACAATTAAGGTAGCATTTCAACTTTATAGGAAATTGTTAAATCCAAAATATATCTTGGTTCTTATACTTGAGATATTGTTACAATAAACGTTTGAAAACAAAGTTTATATCTGTATTTAAAATATAAAACATTTTGCGTTTATCAACGCATCTCTCTGAATTACAAATGTTTTTCTGAATTGTGAAGCCTGTATTGCCCGCCTGGCAGGACACTGATGCATTGGAAGTTTTAATGTGTCCGGACACCGGCGATGGTGTCGTATTGGCTATTTATTTAACCATATCTTGGCTTTCATTTAAGATATATTTTCCTTGAAATGTAGTCACATTATTGTCTACATCTTTGTTTATGCTGACATATAGACCTTTGATGTTACTTTGCACATATGCAAATGAATTACACAATTAATTCACTTGTTTGTAGGCCTTCACACTCCCCGAGATAGCCATCACGTGACTATAAAAAGACATATATCTTCACTTTCACTTCAGTTATATTTATGCTAGAGTATTAACATGCAGCTTATATTTCTGTCTTTATTATGACATAGAAAACTTCGTTTATTACAATATTTAGATTAAATTAACATTGATCTTCGAAAGATCATAGTTCCCATGGATAGGGAGAGCGTCGGCCAAGAAATCTTGTTTGAAATATGAATATCTTTCCTGTCTAATAAGATATAATCTCTGTGATGGATTCACAAAAACTATTTTATCTCTGCATTTCTGATAACATATACAAATATAAGTTTTATTTGTGAATCTCTATTAATTAAGCAATATATCAGAGAGTGTGTAGGGTTCGGTGTTCTATGAACGAAAAGGACATGGGTAGTTTAAGTAGCGAACGCATACAAGCGAATAACGTTTGTATCTATATAACAAAATTATTGTCCTGCGGAGTTGATTTAACTTACAGACACATTTTTATAAATAAATATTATATGTTTTGTGGCTATTTATGAAAGATATTATTACAAATACCCATTCTACTCGTTAATATCATTAATAAAATTTGCGACAATTTGAGCAAAGAATTGCGACGACTGGATCACTGTGTACAGGAGGCTGATATGGCAGCAAACACTCTCCAGGCGACCATATATCTTAGATAAGTCGCTCCACAATTTTGTCGCTTGGACCGTCGACTTCCTATGGCGTCACCTGTTACATATTTACTTCGAATTTCGATATGAAATTACATTATTTCAGAATGAAAATAGGTTTGATCGTGTTCTACGTGCAGCACCAACATTACAGTAAGTAAATATACCATATTTCTTCATTACTTACGTAATGCTAGCAGGATTTGGGTAGATTTGGGTGTATATATATATATATATATATATATATATATATATATATATATATATATATATATATATATATATATATATAATATATATATATATATATATATATATATATATATATATATATATATATATATATATATATATATATATATATATATATATATATATATATATTGTACACATGTACATTTGTGCATATTCATTATGAATATATCAAATTTAAATGATTAATACTTTACAAACATAGTATAGGCATTCATGAGTCAGGCACATGTGCATTCATGGACACATTTGCCTAAAACAATGAGGTCATGAACAGATGTCATGCACACTTCAATACTGAATGTCTTTGTAGGTAATAAATAACTGACCCAGTCATGTTTAAATATGTACAAAAGTCCCTTTATTGCAGTTTTTTAAGTTTTCATCTTAAAATTAAACTTTTCCACTTCTTCAATGGCAAAAGTTTAATTTTACACTTTTAAGGAAAGTTTATTTTGGCTCATTGCCAAGTTCTGTTCAATATACGTATCAAATTAAACACAGATTTTTCTCTAAGTTCAAATACAAGAACATAATGTATTAAAGTCGTTTTCAAGTTTATTTTCAAACATTCATTGTAAAATGTTAAGTACTGTAAGCAAGTGCACCTGAAACTAGTGATACACCTAATACCTCTTTCTAATAAGTTCAGTGTTGACCATTTGCTGTCTGGTACATCTTACTTGGATCCTAATTTCAATGTTCTGTTTAAATCACAAGTAAATTGCTGAATGCCTAATTTTATATTCCAATTCACTTTTGAAGTTCAGTGTTATTGTCATCTGTAAACGTTTGCAAGCAGTCATTTCATAGGTTAAGTGCTTAAATGATCAGCTGCCAAATCCTTATGTTAGGACATTGACATATACTAAAATAAGATGGGCCTTAGTTAGGACCCCTGTGGTATTTTCCATTTTAGAGTTGATTACCACAAGGGATATACACTGCTTTCATCACTTCGTTCAGTTTCAGTAGTGGAATAATGTCTGTATCTTTGGCTCTCATCACATTCAAATTATTTTCCTCCTCCTCCTGGTGTAATTTCCAACCCTGGCCAGTCTTTTCTGTGAGAGCCATAATTTAATTTAATCTCTTAGATGTACAATAGGAGGTTACAGGTCCAGCTTAAAAACATCCTGAAAATTTTCCTTAAGTACTGTACTATACATTGTATACTTAGCACTCTCCAGGGTCCCCACTCTTGTAAAGACTGATCACCTGATCATTTCAGATATCCTCCTCCTGATGTTGTTGTGGAGCACTTTTGAATGGTCCTTAGCTGTGGATGCTATGTCCTCATACTGCTGCTTCACTACACTCTTAATTCCTATTTGCCTCTTCTCCTTTTTTATATACATTGTAATTCCCTTATATTGTGCACTGCAATAAATGTTTTCAATGCTATGTAGGTTCTACTTTCAGCCTACCAGATCACAGGCTCTTGTTTTTCCTTTGTCTCTTAAGAGGCAGTATAAACTTTTTCTTTTCTTTTGAGATTACTTGTTATGAACCCTATCATGTCTTGTGTTGTTTTACCTCCAAGTTTTTCCCCTCTGGAATTCTCTCAAAGGATTTCCCTGGCAATTAGATATGCCGCATTATTGTATGCTAGTCTTCCATTTTGCCTTTTCTTCCTCATTCTATAGCTTTCATGACTACAACATATACAAAGACTAAAATTCAGTTGTCACTGACCTCATTAGCATTTCATGTTTGACATTATCAATGTACATACCGTACAGTACATCACATTCTTTGCAAAGACGAAGTCTAGCTTTATTGGACTGATCACTTCCCTTCTCTGTGTTTCCTCCTTGAAAGTTGTCATAAAGTTTCCTTTCTACTACTTCTACCGGTTTTGCTTTCAATCTCAATTCTTTCTCTCTGGTCCATTGTTTCTCCAGTCAATTAGACAATGGTTGAAGTCTCCTATCACAAGGAGCTTTGTTCTTGGTACAGTATGTGGGTTGTCTCTGTCATCCCTTGAAGAATGTTTTGCCTGGTTCTTCTTTTTTTTTGCACTCTTGTCTCGGTCTTCTGTGACTTTGAGGAGGATTAAGCTCACGGCTGTCTCGACTTCTCTCCTTCCATTTAAATGATTTCCATAATGTCTTTTAGACTCTTTATTGTTATTCAGTCTTCTGTTTGACAAATTACCAGCCTGGGGTGGATACTGGTTGAATTTGGTTGAAGGGAGAAAAGTGATTGAAGTGGGATAGTGGGGCTACTGGGGAGAGAATGGAATGGAGGAGAGTGGGAGGTAATATCTGTCTTCTGCTTGTATTATGTTTGTTGCTAGTTTCAAGCCAGACACCCAAAAGATCATCATATAGGCCTAAGTACAATGACAATACCTCACCAGCAGTCAAGGAGACTTGCAATGTGATTAGAACAATGAAGTACAGACATCCAGTACACAAACACACGCATTATAG